>APFE031063524.1:20852-62781 GCA_000404065.3 Pinus taeda
TGAGGATGTGGAAGCATTGTTGTGCGCCATTTCTATTATCCAACCAGATTGGATAAACAAAGCAAGGGAGGAATTGAATAATGATGAAAGTGTGGCTACTTATTCGAAAGTTACAACAAGATTCCAGTACATCTGATACATTTAGCTAGCAAAATGATTCGTTATGGTACAAAGATCGGTTATACTTCTGTAAGAATTCCCAACTCAAACAAAAGATTCTTATGGAATTGCACACTTCTTCCTTAGGAGGGCACTGAGGATTTTTAAAAACTTACCACAGGGTTAAGAAGGAATTTTTTTAGATGGCCTTAAATAATATATTCAAAAGTTTGTGGCGGAATGTTTGGTTTGCCAACAAAATAAAGTTGAAACAATTAAGACCTCAGGTCTATTACAACCTTTATCGATTCCAAGGCAATGTTGGGAGGAGGTTTCAATGGATTTTATCGCCGGTTTACCCAAATTTGAGGGAAAGAGTGTCATAATGGTGGTAGTTGACAGACTTACCAAGTATGCACACTTTTGTGCATTATCACATCCATTTAAAGCGAGTACAGTTTCTACTACATTTATGGAAACAATTCAAAGGCTACATGGAAATCCAAAGATTATTGTAAGTGATAGAGATCCCATTTTCATTGGAAATTTTTGGACAAAATTATTTTCTTATCTTGGTACTCAGGCTCATAGCTCATCTTATCATCCTCAATTTGATGGGCAAACTAAGATAGTAAACAAATGTTTGGAAGGATATCTTCGTTGCTTTGTATCTGATAAATAGACACAATGGGTCAAATGGTTGCCTCTCACTAAATGGTGGTATAAAACTTCCTTCCATAGAGCAACAAAATTGACCCCATTTATGGCACTTTATGGATATTAGCCACCATCCATAACATCATATTTAAGAGAAAATTCTAAGGTTTAAGCAGTGGAACATCACATCAAACATCAACAACAAGTCCTCCAACTCTTAGAGGATAACCTCGTGTTGGCACATAGTAGAATGAAACAGTAGGCAGATCAACATCGCAGCGAAAGAAGTTTTGATGTAGGTGATTGGGTATTCCTACAGCTACAACCATATAAACAAATGTCCCTCAAGCAAGCTAACAAGGATAATAAATTATCCCCAAAGTATTATGGTCTGTACAAGGTGTTGCAAAAGACTGGTATTATGGTATACAAATTGAAGCTTCCTGCAACTTCTTGAGTGCACCCAGTTTTCCATGTTTCATGTTTAAAGAACGTTATAGGCGACAAGCTCTCAGTTCAAACAATATTGCTAGAACTTGATGAGGAAGGAAAAAATATATTGGAATCGGAAGTAGTCACAGAAACAATAACTCAACAACTACGAAATCGATCAATTTCAGAGTATCTCATCAAGTGGAAGAACTTCTCCACTGAATATTCCACATGGGAGGATGAGAATTTTATACAGAAGCATCCATAACTACTCAAGCATTGAGGACAACACTTTTTTGAAGGAGAGGGGCATGTTAGGTCCCTATAATACTAGAGATTACCCCATCACTATTATAGTTGTATCTCTTATTAATATTTTTGTGCCCCTATTGTCCTCATATTGTTATTACTGTGCCCCATAGAATCCCTCGATTGTTATTTTTGCGGCTTTATATTATTATTGTTAGGTTGGCTGGGTTATATTGTGACTCCTTAGATTCCTATATATATAAAGGAGGTTTTTTCATTTGAATCATTCAAGAATTATTCATTTGTGTAATGTAACGGAGGTTGCCCCCTCGAAGAGGCTAAATCCTAAGGTGTTCAACTATCTTTTCTATCTTTTTGTGAGTTGGTTTCATAATAGATACTCATGTTGTTGGCATGTATGTTTGCATTGAGATCCCTTTTATGCCATGTTGACAGGATGTTCATTATCATCATGCATAAGCTTGTGTCATACCGATAAGAGTCCTTTTTTACTAAGAGTTCGTATAGTGGAACATGTCTTGGAGCCACTCGTATGTGAGGGCATTTTCCTTGTATGATAGTGACATCATCTCTTATGTACATCATCACTATTGAAAAAACTTAATGCAGTGGCCTACACCATCTTGACACTGGGGCCCAGAGACGTAGTCCCTCCTGGACGAACTCTGCTATCAACCTCTTGTATTTTATGTTGTTGATGATTTTCATGTTCCTCTTCTTTACGGAATGCAGATGTATGAATTAATGTTCTTTTAAAAATGAAATTTAACACATCAAGAAAGTAAAAGGTTTTGGAAGGGTCCTTTATCACACCCAGACATGGATCAAGTGGTATCAGAGCAGTCTTTGCATGGATGTGAATTGCAAGCATGAACAACAGAACATGCAGCAACAAGGGATGAAAAATCGATGTACGAGACCATGCTCAAAATTTCCAATAGGGTGGAAATAATGTATGAAACTCTACAAAAAGAGATAAAGGAAAAGGAGAGATTGCAACTTTAGTTCCGAGCCACGAAAGAGGCCGTGGAAGAACTGAAGCACAACAAACATAATGTTCAAACAGAGAACATTGAATTGAAGATGCGTCTACATGAAGAGAAAGAGGAAAAACAAAGTTTGCTACAACAGCTGCAAGCTAAGGGCAAGGCCTTGGAAAAGCTGTAGCGTGATCCATGTGAGATAAAAAGTAATTCTTTGAATTCATGTATGTGTCTTCTTGATGATTTCACTATTTTTGAAAATCATACCACAAGAATTGGCTCCAAACTTTTGAAGAGAATGGGTTATGAAGGAAAAGGCTTGGGCATTAATGGCCAAGGCATTGTCAACCCAATCAAAGTAGAAGAATGACCTTGTTAGGCAGGACTTGGGTATGTTAGAAAGGAAGTTGAGGAATGCACTAAGACAACTAGCGAACCACCAACAACAGATCATGAGAAGACCTCATCAGCTCTTTCCAAATCGATAGAGGAGGTAAAATATGTTGATTTCCTTTTAGTTTCATTTTCACATAGTATTATTTGTGTTAGAGTTTTGTAGATCCCAATTACAGGGACAAACATGAGGCTCCTTACTAGGATGAGGCACAAGGAGGAAAAAGAACTTTCTGCTAATAACCAAGGCATAACTCAACCATTGGAGGTTATGTAGAGACCTCAATTTCCAAGCATGAGATACACCAAAGGAGAATGCTCGAAGGTGTCATATCCTTATGAGATATCGTCAAAATCATCAAGGAAAGAGAATGATGGGAAAACATCCCCATCCTCCCATGGCAGTTTCCATTGCAAGGAAAGAGCTGAGGCCGACTCTCATCACCATACTTATAGCAGAGACATCAAGGAAAGGTATAACCACTCACGACATTTGAATGTTCATTTCGATTATAACAATGTTTATAATGATGAACGTAAAACATGGCATCGACAAACATGTACCTTTTATGGATTACATAACCATAAATTTTCTAAGTGTTGGAAAAAAATGGCAGCACACAAAAGGATGAGGCATGAACAACACTCTCAACAGTAGGTAAAGAAACATGTTAAGAAAATATGGAGGAAGAAAACCTATTGTAATCATTGCAACAGAAGTGGCCATAAAAGGGCCACTTGTTAGAGGCTCCATCTAGAGCAACACCTTAAAGACAAAGCGTTGGTGCATGAACTAGGTGAAACAATTGTCCAACAAGAAAAACCACCCCAAGGAGGTGACCCATTCACATTGATGAGTAAAAATAATTTCTTGATATGTTAGATTGTGATGGCCATGCTTTTCTAAATCATTTGTTTCATTTTAAAATGTAAAAGTGATGATGTGTTTCCCATCGCTTGTTTAGCAACAATGATGTCTCGTCTTATTTTGAGTTTCATTTTAAACTTTGAAAATGATGTCATGTTTCCTTCACTTGTAAAAAAAAAATAGTGTCTGGCCCTATCTTTGTAAATCATGTGTTGCGGTGATGTTGTGTTTTCAATCACTTGTTGAAGCAACAATGATATTTTGGCCTTGTTGTCATAGCTAGGGTATTGTTTCCATTTCGATGTAAACTTGACCGTCGAGTATGCGTTTAAACTCATGGAAAGTGTGGTATGCTTGGGTCATTAATTTAGCATGTAATTTGAAAAACAATGTACTACAAGTTGCAGAGGTTGTTGGTGTCGGCTCATCACTTAAGGCTCCAAAGAACAAAGGTGAAGGAGATGGAAGCAATTTCTTTTAGGATGCTTGTGATCCAAACAAGGTACAAAGAAGTTGTAGATTATTTTTCATGCTTTTGGAGGAAAAAAGGATCCTCAGTGGGGAGGACTCATCAATGTGACTTTAGAGACACACACATGACAAAGAAGGCTTATGAAAGCTCAAAAATCGAAGTGATAAGAATTCTTTCGAACCAAGTCTAGAGCATAGATCTCGTTGTCCTGACTGCAGTGGTGTGAACGGTTTTTCAATCCGAGTCCCGATAAGGAAGACAAAGGAAGTCAAAGTTTTGTTGAATTTTCTTGACTCAGTAGGCTTAAGGGGGCAACATTTTGGACAAAATCTGGCAACTGGATTACAGCCAACCTAGGCCAAATTCTGGGCGAATTTGTGCCCTGTTTAATTTGACTCCTTAGGCCAAATTTTAAAATTTTCAAAATTGCATTATGATTATTAAAAATATTTAAAATAATATATAAAAAGGGAGGTGGTTGGGCCACCAGCACACCACCCCATGCCTCTCCATAACAACCATAATATTAAAACTAAGGATCGATGGCCATGACCCCACCGGTCCAACCACACCCCCAAAACCATTAAACGAGCCATATAATGATTGGGTGCAGACCACCCCCGACGGAATTTCCACCCATGGTGGAATCACCACCCTAATGGAGCCCAAGGAAAATCCGGTGGGGAGATTTATTAAGGGTGCCGGTGGGGGTCGAACGTGCGCAACCCATGTGGCAGACAGTCCCATAAGTGTAATGCAACGGCCCCATTAAAAGCCATGTACAACAAACTTAATGTAACCACCCTCCGTGCCATAAGAAAACACAATGCGCCATTTACAAGGAGTTACAGGAATTAATGGGTGGGCTGCCCAATGCAGACCTGACCCCAAAATTTTGAATTCTGCTTAACATAAAAACAAATTTTGTATTAAAATGGGGGGGTCAGGGTTTGACCACTTGACCTCCTCCTTCTTATTTGGGATTACAAACCAACTCATCCAAAAAACCTTATTGATTAATCCACCCAAAAAATTATATACACCTTCATTCACACAGTGCGACCAAGAAGGATGGAGGAACCAGGAGTAGGCATGGAGTTTGAGGCATTTTTTTTAATTAATTTATTTGCAAGTGGAACCATGATTGAGAAAAATTTCGAGGAGGGTGAAATTTTTGCAGTGTCCAAATTGGACAAATTTTGTGTCAATCTTACACCTCTCGGCGACACGAATCTGCTGGCACAGTCAGTTTCCTAATCTAAGCAGTATATTTGTAGAGGACCTAGAGGAGGCAATGTTTGAGGAATCTAGGTGAAATCTAAAAGATTCCTTAAGCCCCAAATTTTCACTTTCTCATAATTCAAAATTTGACAGTCGATTTTGCACTATTCGAAGCCACAAATCTGATGGTGTGTTCATATTTTCCATTTTCTCATTCTAATTTTCGGCCACTTTTCTAAGTGTAGTGCAGGTGCCACCATTCATTTCCATGAGATTCAATGCCGTGAGATCGATGGTACGACCAACTTCTACAGTTTGACATGAGCTTGTTTAGATGGCCATTGCATGTGAGGTATATGCAAAGTGTTCATGTACTTCTTTTGCTATGTATTGTGTTGTATATATCCTTGTTTGATGTTTATGCGGGATCTTGTTTCTTGTTTTCATGATTCTTGCTTGATGTGACGTGGAATCATTTGTGTGATGTACTTGTTGTCATGATTTGTCATGTTTTTTCAAGATCCCTTTGTCTTCATGTTGATGGGGATACTCATGTTGTCACCATGTATGTTTGCATTGATATCCCTTTTATGCCATGTTGGCAGGATGTTCATTGTCATCATGCATGAGTTTGTGTCATATTGATAAGAGTGGTTTTTAACTAAGAGTTCCTATAGTGGAACATCTCTTGGATCCACTCCTGCGTGAGGTCATTTTCCTTGTATTATAGTGACATCATCTCTTATGTACATCAACACTATTTACAACACTTAATGCAGTGGCCTACACCATCTTGACAGCAAGGCCTCGAGATGTAGTCCCTCCTTGATAAACTCCGTTATTAACATCTTGTTTTCTATGTTCGTGATTATTTTAATGTTGCTCTTTTTTACAACATGTAGATGTATTGATTAATGTTATTTTAAAAATGAAATTTAACACATCATGAATGTAAAAGGTCTTGGAAAGGTCCTTTGTCACACCCAAACTTAGCTCAAGTGGTATCATAGCAATCTTTGTGTGGATGTGAATTTCAAGCGTGAACAATGGAACATGCAGCGACAAAGTTGAAAAAGCAATGTACAAGACCATGCTCAAAATTTACAATAGGGTGGAAATAATGTATGGAACTCACAAAAAGTGACAAGAGGAAAAGGAGTGATTGCAGCTTCAGTTGCAAGCCATGGAAGAGGCCCGGGGAGAACTGAAGCACAACAAACATAATCTTCAAACATAGAACGTTCAATTGAATATGCATCTACATGAAGAGAAAGAGGAAAAACAAAGTTTGTTACAACAATTGCAAGCTAGGGATGAGGCCTTAGAAAAGTTGTAGCATGACCCATGTGAGGTAAAAAGTAATTCCTTGAATTCATGTATGTGTCTTGTTGATGATTTCACTGTTTTTGAAAATCATACCATAGGAACTGGCTCCAAACTGTTGAAGAGAATGGGTTAGGAAGGAAAAGGCAAACCGATCAAAATAGAAGAAGAAGCCTGTTAGGCAGAACTTGGGTATGTCAGAAAGGAAGTTGGGGAATGCGGCGAGGTAGCTAGTGCACCACTAACAATAGATCATGAGAAGCCCTCATTAGTTCTTTCCAAATCGATAGAGGAGGTAAAAGATGTTGATTTCCTTTCAATTTCATCATCACATAGTATGAATTTTGTTGGAGATTTGGACATCCCAATTACAGGGAAAAACATGAGGCTCCTTACCAGGATGAGGCATAAGGAGGAAAAAGAACTTGGTATTAATAACTAAGCCATAACTCAACCATTGGAGGTTATGCAGTGACCTCAATTTGCAGGCATGGGATACACCAAAGGTGAATGCTCAAAGGTGTCATATGCTTCCATGACATCTTCAAAATCATCAAGGAAAGAGCATGATGGGAACACATCCCCATCATCCCATGGTAGTTTCCATTGCAAGGAAAGAGCTGAGGTCGACTCTCATCACCATACTTACACCAGAGACTGCAAGGAATGTATAACCGCTTACGACATTTGAATGTTATTTTGATTATAATCATGTTTTTAATGATGAACATAGAACATGGCATCAAAAAACATGTACCTTTTGTTGATTACATAACCATACATTTTCTGAGTGTTGGAAAAGAATGGTAGTACACAAAAGGATGAGGCATGAATGACCCTCTCAATAGTAAGTAAAGAAACATGTTAAGAAAATCTGGAGGAAGAAAACCTATTGCAGTCATTGCAACAAAAGTGGCCATGAAAGGGCCACTGGTTAGAGGCTCCATCCAAAGCAACACCTTAAAGACAAAGTGTTAGTGGATGAACTAGGTGAAACAATTGTTCAACAAGAAAAACCACCACAGGGAGGTGACCCATTCACATTGATGAGGGAAAAATCATTTCTCGATACGTTAGCTTGTCATGCCCGTGATTTTATAAATCATTTGTTGCATTTTAAAATGTAAAAATGATGATGTGTTTTCCATCACATGTTTAGAAACAATGATGTTTGGTCTTATTTTTAGTTGCATTTTAAACTCTAAAAGTGACGTCGTGTTTCCATCACTTGTCAAAACAAAATAGTTTCTAGCCTTATCTTTCTAAATCATGTGTTGCAATGATGATGTGTTTCTCATCACTTGTTGAAGCAACAATCATATTTCGGCCTTGTTGTCGTAGCTGGGTATCATTTCCTTTTTGATGTAAGCTTGACCACCGAATATGTGTTATAAACTCATGGCAAGCGTGAGATGCTTGGTCATTAGTTGGTCATGTAAATTCAACATGTAATTTGCAAAACAATGTACCACAAGTTGCAGAGGTTGTAGATGTCGGCTCATCACTTAAGGCTCTGAAGAACAAAGGTGAAGGAGATGGAAGCGAGACCTTTTAGGATGCTTGTTATGCAGACAAGGTACAAAGAAGTTATATTTTATTTTTCATGCTTTTGGAGGACCAAAATCTCCTTAGTGGGGAGGATTGATCCAGATGGCTTCAGAGACACACGTAGGACAAAGAAGGCTTATGAAAGCTCAAAAATCAAAGTGATCAGAATGCTTTCGAACTAGGACCAGAGCATAGATCTCGTCATCCTAATCGCAGTGGTGTGAACATTTCGTCGATCTGAGTCCAGATGAGGAAGATAGAGACAGTAAAAATTTGGTTGACTTTTGCTGACTTGGAAGGCTTAAGGAGGTAATATTTTGGACAAAATCCGGCAACCAGATTCCATCCAACCTAGGCCACATTTTGGGAAAATTTGTGGCCTTTTTAATTTCACTCCTTCGGCCAAATTTTGAAATTTTGGAAAATGCATTATTACTATATATATATATATATATATATATATATATATATATATATATATTATATAAAGGGTGGTGCTCAGCCACCACCCCCCCACCCCATGCCTCTCGAGAACAACCATAATATTAAAACTAAGGATCGATAGCCATGACCCCACCAGTCCAACCACACCCCTAACCCATTAAACAAGCCATATAATAATGTGGTACAGAACACCCTCGGTGGACCTGCCACCCATGGTGGAACCACCACCCTCTAACTGAGCCCAAGGAAAATGTGGCAAGGTGATTTGTTAAGGGTACTGGCAAGGGTCGAACCCACCTAGCCCATGTGGGCGTCCCCTGAGTGGGAGGCCCCATAAGTGTAATGAAATGACCCCATTAAAAGCCATGTACAACAAACTTGATGCAACCAACCTTCGCCCCATAAAAAAACACAATGCACCATTTCCAAGGAGTTACAAGAATTAAGGGGTGGGTTGCCCAATGTGGACCTGACACAAAAATTTTGAATTCGGTTTGACATAGAAACAAATGGTGTATTAAAATGGAAGGTCCATGGTTTGACCACCTGACCTCCTCCTTCTTATTCAGGATTCCAAACCAACTCATCCAAACAACATTATTGATTAATCCACCTGAAAAATTATATACACCTTCATTTGCACAGTGCGCCCAGGCAGGATGGAGGAACCAAGAGAGGCCAATGAATTTGAGGCAGTTTTTTTAATTAATTTATTTGCAAGTGGAACCATGATTGAGAAAAATTTCTACGAGTGTGGAATTTTTGCAATGTGTAGTAGATTTACAAAGGACCCGGAGGATGGAATCTTTGAGGAATCTAGGGGGAATCTAAAAGATTCCTTGAGCCCCAAATTTTCATTTTCTCAAAATTTAGAAATTTGATAGTCAATTTTGCACTATTCAATGCCACAAATCTAATGGTGTTTTAATATTTTCTATTTGGTCATTTTAATTTTCAGGCACTTTTCTAAGTGGAGTGCAGGTGTTATCATTCATGTGCGAGCAACCATTTCCATGAGATTCGATGTCGTCAGATTGACAGTACGACTAGCTTCAGTAGTTTGACATCTGCTTCTTTAAATGGCCACTAGATGTGAGGTATATGCAGAGTTTTCGTGTATTTATTTTGCTATATATTGTGATGTACAAATACTTGTTTGATGTTTTATATGTGATCTTGTTTATTACATATATTCATGATTCCTGCTTGATGTGACACATAATCATTTGTGTGATGTACTTGTTGTCATGATTCATAATGTTTTGTTCGAGATCCCTTTGTCATCATGTTGATGGGGATACTCATGTTGTCTCCATGTATGTTTGCACTAAGGTCCCTTTTATGCCATGTTGGTGGGATGTTCATTATCATCATGCATGAGTTTCTTTCATAGTAATAAGAGTCCTTTTTTACTGAGAGTTCCTATCGTGGAACATCTCTTGGAGCCACTCCTATGTGAGGGCATTTTCCTTGTATGATATTGACATCATCTCTTATGTACATCATCACTATTGACAACACCTAATGTAATGACCTACACCATCTTGACAACGGGGCCTGGAGATGTAGTCCCTCCTTGATTAACTCCATTATCAATGTCTTGTATTTTATGTTGTTGATGATTTTCATGTTCCTCTTCTTTAAAACATGCAGATGTATTCATTAATGTTCTTTTAAAAGTGCACTTTAACACATCACAAAAGTAAAATTTCTTGGAAGGGTCCTTTGTCACACCCAGACCTAGATCAAGCATCAACCATAATAATCAACATATGTGAGGAGCGAGCCTACCATCGTCATTACATGATTAAGTAATCCATGTCTCCAAATAGCTATGTCTTCATGAAAGTTGCAATAACACCATTTTCAAGGCCAATTTTATTCATACAAGAAGATATTTTACACCAACATCATTTACCAATATGCAACTTAAGTAATCATCCATGTGATCCTTATCTATAATGTATCCATCATAGAGATAGTGATATGTATCTAGCTTCTCATCAATGAGAAACGCAAACCGTGAGCTCACAATCATTTGTCAAACCTTTTTGATACCATCAAAAGAAAAAATTCTTGAACAATATACCATGTGAGAGCTAATAAATATAGGAATCCTCATACATAACTGCACAACTTGAAGTTTTTGCATCCTTGAAGGCATGATGACAACAACATAAAAGTAATGAGTGACACTTATCATCAACAAATAATGAAGTTGTGTACTCAAGCTTTGTTTTTCTCCTTGAACTTATGAAGATCACCATGTAAGAAACATAGCATATGTACTATATATGCATGATCAAAAGAATCATCCATAAATCTAATCAATAGCATGAAAACAACTATGTGGTTCAAGAAATATATAACTAGATCATCTGTGATTTCATCATAGAAAACCCATGGCTGTAGAATAACATGATGTATCATTTCAATATCATAAGCATCATCACCATTAATAAGCATCATTACGTACCAAGTACTTCTAAAGCAAACATAATTCCAAAAAATGCATTATTAGAAACATAGAAAATGCTCCCCCTGAACCTATGCCAATTGTTCATTGTCAGATCTGATGATTTCATATATCAGTAAGAATCATCAAAGCATCATCATCAACGAGTTATACATCAAGTGGTCAACAACTTATGAGGGCCAAAAGTACTTGTAAATACCATAAAGAAACTGTAATCATCAACCATCAAAACGGAAAAGATAATTGGTAATTGACTAAACCATATGAAAACTTTTTCTTAAGTTTGTCATGTCATTTCTTCATCAAACCAAAATATATGCGATTGTGTAGTTTATAACTCACGTATAAATGTGACTTTTCTTTATAAGATCCATGTATAGAAATTGAAATACTGAAATTTCACAGTTTCATCTCCCCCTAAGTCTATTCTAACTATACCTAGTCCTAGAACTTTTGGTGAAATATCAATTCCAAGAATAACATTACCATGATGGTTCTTCATGAGAGACTCCATTTTACTCTTATCTCAAGTCATGTGATGAGAACATTCACTATCTATGTACCATTTTTGTTTTTCTTTGAATGAGTAGAGAGCATGATCACATCTTATATGTTCTTCCTTTCTTTCTTATTGGTGGATCCATCGTTTTCATATTTTCTAATATCAATGTTCTTATTTGGTTGCTTACCATATTGTCTATGACCATCCATAGACTTGCTCTTGCATTCTTTTGCTACATGCGCAAAATTGTTACAAGCATAAAATATCATATGTTTCATATTACTTCTATGGAAATCAATGGCTTTGTGACCAAACATATCAAAAGAAAAACAATATCCCTTAAAGTACCTAGAAGCTAATGATATTTTTATGAGACGGTTATTAGCTTGAAACATTTTATTTTTGAAACTAGCTCCAACATGTCAAAAATTATGACATATAGAACATTTAACATTATTGATCAGAGGAAAAATTCGACTAACACTTCTATTTTTTGGAGTAAATGATTTCCTTTGAAGACTTGTTTCCTTGGTTGTTGACAGGGTTGACTTCTTATGTCCTTGTTAAGCATTCCATATTTTTCACTAGAATTCCTTGCCTCATCTTGTGAGCTAGATTCACCTTTAATAGTTTCGTGAAAAATAAGATGAGAATTGATAGTAGGAGACCTTTGACTACCAAGAATATTATCCAAAATCTTAGTACTATCTTGAAATCACAAAAGTTTATCCTTTTCTTCTAAATTATGTTTTATGATATTTGCCTTTTCCAGATATTGATTTTCCTTTTCTAGATACTACTTCTTCATGATTTATTCAACCTTTATTTCTTCCTCCACTTGTTGTTTCAATTTGAAAATATGATTTTCTTGTTCTTCAAATGTTTCAAGTAGTTCTTCATTCTTCTTATTTGTTTTTTCACGATTCTTGTTTTAGAGAGACGACCTTAGCTTCAAGACCTTTACAGTAACTGCTTCTTTCTTTGAGTTCCTCGGATGTTGTATCCTTTTCATTCACATGATTTCTCAATGATGTTACTTCATCCTGCAACCTTTAACATTGACATTCATTTTCCTTGTATTGCTTCCTTATTTTATTTTCTTCAGTTTTTAACTTGGTAACCTCTTTTTTGTAGGTACATTCCATTTTATCAAATATATCTTTTTGATCTCTAATTTTATCAATTAACCTTTTAACTTATACTTCTATGGTCATTAGATTTCTTTCAATTTTACCCATAAGAGAAAATTTAGTTGTTTCATATTCATATTCATTATCTTCAATATTGCATGAATAGGGAAAGGTATCAACAGAGGACCAAAAATCAGTACTTGATAATTATTTTTCTTGATCATCTTTACTCTAAGGTGATTATAAATCTGAATATTTTCTTCCCTCTAATAGCCGATCATCTCTAACACTATGATTGTCTCTTTGATATGTCGTATTCTTTTAATGTACATTCTTCTTTTTCTTCTTTCCCATTGTCTTGACATATCTCCTTCAAGCGATTAAGCTTCTACCAAAGGACCTTCTCTGATACCTTTTTGGGAAAATTACTGGGGGGGGGGCGGGGCGAGCGGGTGAATAAGTATTTTCAAATCAATAATTTTTTCATTTCATATTATGATTTCTATGTGTGACTTTACTGAAAGGAACCCGTGTGTGTACGGGACTGTTCTTAAGACAACTA
The DNA here is from genome assembly GCA_000404065.3 of Pinus taeda. Taxonomy (NCBI): domain Eukaryota; kingdom Viridiplantae; phylum Streptophyta; class Pinopsida; order Pinales; family Pinaceae; genus Pinus; species Pinus taeda. The sequence goes on from APFE031063524.1 coordinate 34,233, forward strand.
ACATACATCTAGTATGCATATATTTCAGTTAATTCATCATATGTTTGTCTTTAGCCAATCCATCAATATTTTATTAAGCATTAGATAGAGATTAATCATGTGTTGTAATAATAAAAGAAGCCCTCACACATAAGAAACACACATGAACACCAAGATTAAAGGTGGAAACCCAATGCATGAAAAAACCAGCTATCGTTGTCGTCTTTGTCTTCATTTTAGTATTAAGAAAAAAGAATTATAATCTTGTACTGGTGCAGGCCCATACCAATACAGAGGCACCCACCTGTAGAAGGCTAGAACCTTTTCTCGTTATCTAACTCCTATTAGAAGGCAGATCCAACCGCCTTATCTTATTAACAACTACTATTGGGACGAAGCTTTAACTTCCTCACTGAATGCTCCAATCCTCAGCAACATATGTGGACCACATTTCATAAATTTTCATACTGGTTCCACCTACTTCAATACATCATAACTGATAGGTCGTGCTTCATCAAATTTTTAGACTACACCCATTATAAACACTTAAGCTCGATATCAATAATCAAACTGTAACTCATCACTGTAATATAATCATCAATATCTGACACAACCAATAACTCAAACCCAATCAACTAACACTTAATTAAAACTTAAACAATCAATTGGATTATTTAGATCACTATAACCAATAAACAGAACCGAACTAAAAATACTGCATCAACACATAGAATTAACTGCAACCCTTATCCTTCAAATGCCAAATTGTATACGCTACTTCACTTAGGGAAACTTGCATGTATACATGCTTTTCGATAGAGAAACCCATGTACATATTTCAATATACTAAAAACTAAAAACTTCTAATTCTGATTCATACATAGAGTTGACTAGAGATACTCCAAAATATTATTTTAGCTTACAGAACCCTCATAGAGTCATCAAGATCAATAATATTTTCAACCAATCAACATCTAAACAAATTCAGCTTCATCATTCAACTAGTTCTTTCTTAGACACTATCACTCAACCTAGATCAACGTGAGGGCATCAGTGATAGATAGCAAAGAAACATCAGCATTGATCAGCTTGACCAACAATTTATGAACATAAACCCCTTACTTTATATATGTGACTTTAAAGAAGCAAACCCACATGTATACACGACTTCACTAAAACCATCCCTTTTATAGATCTGTAAATTTTGACCTAAAATTGTGCAACTCTTTAAAACTTTCAAACTACCAAGATCATAATATTCAACTATTAAAAAATGTGTCAATATGTAGATCTAGTCAATCCATGTGAATATCATACAATGAAAAGTTATTTTAGGTCTCACGATCTTGATCCATCATTGTATTCATCGGGGCATAGTTATTTCATATCTATTGGATCTTATCCATCATAAAACTCTTAGGTGCATACTTAGTCTAGTTCAAGAAAAGCATCAAAATCCCAAAACATGAATATTTGGTTTAGATCTAATGATTCATAATATTTCGATCACTTGCACACCTTCCACACTTTTATCTTCACCACCTTATATAGTTTAGCTTTTTTCCAACACCACAAGTCAAAAATACATTAGTGCAAGTGGTAATCTTTGAAAGGATCAATATCCATTGTCATGTTCATTAATATGGGCCAATACCATGGTAAATACCCTTGGTATTTAGAATACCATGGTGTAGAAACCATACACACATTTTCTTCTTTAAAATCATGTTTATACAATGTTTGGCTTGATACAAGTTGTGTATACTTCTTGAACTTCCAACTTTATCATTCCTCTACCTCTCAATTGCCATGCATTTTTGAAAACACTTTGTCACATTTGTAAACTCATCCAATTATACCTTCAACAAGTATATTTTCATCAAGAGAAAACTCATCAAGTAAGTTTCCATTCATCAAATAAGTTGTCATCAAGGACAACTCCTCAAGTAGGTTTCCATCAAGGACAACACCTAATTCATATTTCCAACAACTATTTGTTTCTTTCTTCTTTGGAAACTATGGGATTTTATGGTCTCTTGGAATTCAATGAATCAAATTTTCAAACCAATGTGTTATAGGTCAAAGTGCCCATATCCACTAATATGTAACTTCATAGGTTGATTCTGGGTTAGGCAAAGAAGATCCTTCTACTTCAGGAGAGGGAGTTTGAATAGTGCTTGGAATATTGCAACCTTGTCCACAGTTGTAATGATTAAGAGTTGTGGAGTTATCAACCATACGAAAGTGGTAGCCATCCTTCTAACACCATAGTGATGATAGTGTTAGATACCACCAACATATAGGGGAGCTCCCTGATATAAGCTATGAAGTAGACCTCAAACAGTTTGGTGTGGGAGTCCCATTTATAATATGAACCAGCTGTTGCTCACTTAAATATATTCCTTTCCTTAAGTTTCTAGGACAAGAGTGTAGTGTACTTTTCCTTTTGAATGAGCAATATAGTATGCCTTATGGATGGTCAATTGTTGATGTACCAAGATTATCTTACTGCATATGAGAAAATAAAGTGAGCATCTAAGAGAGAAGTAATAGTACTACCCTAATGGAAACATAGATTGATGAGAAAGACTCATCTAACATCAATAAAAATAGTTGACATGGATGTGACAATCAATATAACATAAAAGCATATTTCCAACAAGGAGCACTGATGTAGCCAAAAGAGTTAAATTAATCCAGTAATAACGAAAGAAAAATATGAACCATAAAAATTCAAAGAGTTATCTTAGAAACATTCACAATCCATGTGGGAAAATGTGATGGCCTCAAAGGCTTCAATATTAAACTAATATTCCAGGGTACATAAATACAATGGACACCACTAGCTCCAATAATGGAGCATTACAACCACTATTTACTCCCCAAAAGTAATAACGTTTTCTCTCTTATGCCTTGTGGGAGAATAAAATGTTAAAATTCCTTTACATGAGAGATGAGGATCTATTTATAACTTGAGGAATGATATTTCAAATCCTCATGAATTTTGACTTTCTAACTTCTAGTGACATTTGCACCTCTAAAACCTTTGGAATTCCAAATGACTTTTGGAATTACATATGACTTCTGGTATTATAGGTCTTTTGGACTTACATGAATCTTAGTCTTCTACTTATTTGTCTTTTACAGTCATTAAAATAATACATATTTATTTCCACATCATCACATGATGAGACTTGACATGTCACTATCTTTGATGACAGGGACTAATAATGATCGATGACATGGACTTCTTCCAATAGTGACTTGGTTGCAAAATGTGACTTCATTCTTCATGCAACTTTAACTATTCATCTCCTCAGCCTCCAAAGGTTGAATGAAGTCTGTGGGTGCATTGATCATCTAGATTCAAGGGTGTTTCTCGTTCTCTTCACGCTTCCTTTCTTTGTTCTCTTTTCCTGATATTATGCAAGTGTGCCTAGCATTATGTTTCTAGAACACCTGCAATTGCAATCACTCATGAAAAGCAACTGTTTGCTTGAAAAAATTCTATCTACCATGATTTATGCTTCTTCCTTTTTAGTGCACATCAAAGGGATGACTAAGCTTCTGGGCACATGGGTATAGTTTTAAAGGTTGAATGGTTGGATAAGGAAGGCATCTGGGCTTTGGCACATGATCATGCACTCAAAAGAAGGGGAAATTCAAAGCAGGGAATAGAGCACAAGTACAAAGGATGAAGGGGAAGGCTTCAGGCTTCCCAAGTGCGTTATGCACTGAAGTGAGAGATGAAGGGTGCAGGGTGGACTTGTCAATGTTGAAGGATGAAGGCTTCAAGCCTTTAGGGTGTGTGCATCTTCTTAAGAGGCCTGAGGGAGGGTGTAAGGAACACTTTAGAAGGCTGAAGGCTGAGGCTTTGTGCTTTCGTAGTGTGCTCATGTGCTCGAAGAATCTAGGAGGAAACACGATGTAGTGGGGAAGGATGAAGGATTGAACTTTGGGTCTTCAGGGTGTTCCACTATGCTAACCAAAGGCACACTTCTTCGGGTGAAAGGAGTGTGCTCAAGGAAGACTTAGTCACTTTTAGAGGGTGCATTTCAAAACAAGGAAGGAGAACAAGACTTGAGGAGTGTGCTCTAAACCCTTGGAGGGTGTAGGACTTACTTTTGAACAATGAATGATTTCCCATGAAGGCTTCGGATTGTGCTCATGTGCTCTTGACCTTAATGGACTTGCTTTGAAACAAAAAATTATCTAAGTGTGGAAAATGATGGAAGGGGTCAAAATGATGAGTTTAAACATATAACGGAGCGAAAATTACAACAACTTATCAATAAAGCTTAGACAAACCTAAATAATGGTCAATGTACATTAAAAAACTATTTTATACACATTCCTAAGGTGAAACAAGTGTAGTGTGTGCGACTGCAACAGAAAACTGTCATTTTACGATGATAAAAATGTTATGACCATGAAATACCATGATAAAAATGCATTAAAAGAGGTTTTGACCAATGATCTGACACTTGAGACCATTCAAAGAAATTTGAAACACATAGATTATCATGGAATAACATTTGATAATCAAGTGACAATAAATTTTGGCTCCAAAATTGAAATGTATAAAATTTATTAGGGTGTTGTAGCAAAGACGACACCATCCCATAGACTATAGCAGTACTTCGTCCAAATTGGACAGTTTCTTTGCCATCAAAATTTCTACAGAACATCTCATGAGAAACCTATGTCAGTAATTCACCGCGTAAATAATCTCATTATAAATCAAATTAACATCATCTTGTTGAATTCAAGTGCTTTAAATATGGATAAAAAGAGTATATAAATATGACAAAAAAGATGAAAAAGATATACATTCCTGGGATGAACTAATTATCTTTGTTTCTCTCTCAAAATCTTACCATCATCCATCATATAGTTGAAGCTCCTCTAGTTAAGGAGAAATGAATCACCTACACTAAGGGTCCCACATCCATGAACACCTTCTTATTTCTAAAAGATAGAACTGCAAAGCACATTACTAGAAAGATCTTAAAACCATTCATAGAGAGATATGATAATGAGTTTAGGGAATGACAAAGAAAACCACATAAATTATAGTGTAATATTAACTTTAACACCACAAGCAAGAATTCTACTACCAGTAGACATGTATAGCCTCAACATGAATTCCTTTTACTCAATGATATATCTATATATATCTATATATATATATATATATAATATAATATATATATATATAATATATTATATATATATATATATATATATATATATACTATATATATAGATATATATATATCCCACCTATTAGATATAGATTTAGAGTTGGCTTGGTCACCAACTAATGATAGTCCCATTCACAAGAACTAAGAAGAATGAACAAACTAACTCATGATGAGACCTTTTTTCTTCCAACTTTTCAACTAAAGACATTACCCTAGCTTGGCGACCAGTAGTGGTAATTTCATTACTGTTAGGACTTGTGATCATGGTAGGTCGACTCATAATGAGACCTCCTATCCTCAAGTTAGTTCTTTTAAAATAAAATATCATTATGGTGAACCTTAAATAGGTTACTTAATAGGTGGGGAGGACAATTTTCTCCTTAAGAGCACAGGATGGAATGAAAAGTTTTAAATTGCTAATGTTTACTAGTTGGTATTGGTACCCTTAAGACTCATTTCAAGCAAATAATCTCAAATTCCTCAAGTTAATCATGATAGGGTTCTAATGAAAGTTTACTACGGTTTTATAGGATCAGTACATCATATGATGTTTTTCAACAATATCCCTTAGAGGAACTTTGAAATATTTATTGGATAACAATTTTTAGACCATATAGACTTATATGATTTATTCACCTGGTAGTACAGTCATTGTTTGTTACTCCCCTAAATTACGAAAATTATTTTAAGTTTTTGAGAATGAAGTATTAAGCAAGACTTGAAAACCCCCCCAAAAATGGCCCAATGGGCGATATTTGCATGGGGACATGGAGAAGCGTGAATCAATCAACAATCATAGTCACTTTACAAAACAAATAGAAATTAAAAGTTAATCATCCCTGAGAATACTTACCATAATATGTTTTTGTATTGAATTAGAAGCAACGTAAACATCCTAAAACTAGGGAGAAAGTTGACCGATATGGAGCAACAACATAAAATTTAAAAGCTTCCATTTCTTATTTTGATGACCATCGACAATGACTTTGAGGGAATAACACCTGAAATAAATCCTTTTATCCAAATTAGAGAAATAAAAGGCATGTTTCTAACAATGGCATGCATTATTAGGTGGTGGGTGGCAAACAATATTGCATCTTCAAATTGAAATCAATTCTTCATTTATCTTGGTATGGATCTATTTAGTAACAAAAATGTGTACATGCGGTTTTATTCTCGTAATGAAAAACTATTGAGGTAGTGATTTTTTTTATAGAAATATCTTATGATATATCATGACACCAATAATCATTAAATTTTTTAATATATGCTTGGATAAAATTCCCTTATTTCATTAAGTCCTCCTTTAAGATTCTCCACCTTTATTATCTTGGGATCTCCAAATAACTGACCATCTACTTGAAATAAAACGTGAAATCATGGAGGAAGAGAGGTGCCCGGGATCACCCAATCTAAGAAATATGAGAAAAATAAAAATTCATTACTCTGTAAAACAAATCCATGAAAATATAAGAAAAGAAAAATATTTTGTTACCTGTAGGAAAGCAGTGACCAACCATCCTAACCAAAAATATTTTAACGATAATTTTTTTTTCCATCTAATTTGAGTGATTGCAAAGAAAAATTAAATTGAATTCAGATGGATATTTCCAATATAGACAAAAAAAATTTCTACATAAGATGATATGTCAAATATGTTCAGCACAACCTTCAAAATAAAGTTGTTTTTTATTTTCTAGCTTAAACCTACAATGAATATTTTAAACAACACGTTTTCATTTGATAATGGATTGAACTTATTAAAATTGTACATTAATGTACATTCATAAATCTATATCTAATAGAAATATGTTTTAAATACAAAAGTAATTAATGGGTCAAATATGCCTATTAACAATCGAACAAATAGAGGTTTAAGAATGTTAATTTACAACTTCCAGTCAATGTTTTGGTCATAACTGTTTCTAGGAAAACTAGTGCCTTTTTGATTGACTAACCCTCTAGGTTTGGTAGCTACCCTAGAAACAATAGTTCAAAGTAATTCAATGATTTCTTCTATGCACAATAGATAAGAGAAGGATGAGAGGACCAACCTAGAACTTAATCCTTTGCTCGATCTTTCTCCCCCTTGATAAAGCTCACAACTCCTCTCTGTACTTATCCCGCTTGAAGAGTACGTATAGAAACACAGTAGCAAAGAACCATCAAAGCATCTTGATATATTGTAACATAAACACTATAGAATCAGATGTATAATGAACATACATTGGCATTCACAAATAATAACATTCACAAGTGCACAATTATATTGAAGAAAACTTGAAGAAATTTATTAAATAGAAGGGAGAATTACAACCCAGTCATCTAATCTAGCATCATCCTCTTAGAATCAATACCTCTTCACCTCATGAAATAACAAGATGACACCAACAATACAATTCTCTTATCTCAAACAAAAACTATCAGCGCTTCCTTGCAATTCACAATATTCCAGCCTCTAGATCTCTTAGATGAGGGATCCATTTATAGATGTGCGCAAGGGTGTGAGTCATCTCTGGGTTTTTGATTAGTGTCATTCCACTTGTTACAATTGGTTCCACTTGGAAATTTCTTGGATTTCTTACTCATCCCTGGGCGAATTCAGAGAGGCAAGTGTCATAAGAGAAGTTTCTAGAAGATTCCATGAGCATCCACTTAACAAATTGTCCCAGACATTTGTCTATCCTCACCCATTGCATCCTACAGAAGGCCTTATCAGTATACGTTGCACCTGGCTAGTGTAGAAGTCAGCATGCATTGCACCCTAACAGTGGAGCAGTCAGTATGGTCCAGTTTAGGGAAATTTCAGATGTTTGCTCAGGTGGAAATTTTGGGCAATGATGTAATCAGATGACCATGATCTTTTAGGGTATGAAACAACACTTTTAGGGGTTGAAGAGACTTAGTTTATCGACATATAATATTGGGGTTGAAGTGCCGAAATATGTCTATAACAGTTGTCCCCTAAAGCATGAAGTCGTAAATCTTGATGTCAGGTGAAATGCTTTATCGTGAGGATCCGAGGTTTCGAACTAGAAGGTGACCTGTATAAGATAAAATACAATACATTATCATAATATAATTTTCATGATCTAACTGAAGCAGGCATTCCCATGCTCAACTTTATAAATTTATTTCATGTACATAAAAAAAATATTCGTCTGGATATGTAGACTGGTGATTCTTTACTTGTAGAGTCGTCATTCTTGGTGTGGATACCATCTGTGCAACTTTTGTGTACATTTGATGTCTTTATATCCATGAATATATCGCAGCCTGGATGGATGAAACTAGATTCGGGGTGTTCAAAACACATTCAATCTTCACCCCATGTACAAGTCGATCCAAGTGAAAAGATGTTTTGAAGTCGAACATGGAAAAACATCACTTGATTACCAGCCAATAATGTAAGTTGTTAACAGGCACAAGAGGAATCATTGATAATGATAACGACCCTCAAGGTCCTATAGTACAATTCACGTGGTGTGAATTTATGATCCAATGTCGAACACCACACAAAATCTTTCGATCGAAGGCCATTGATGTCAACCTGTCGCCAGAAGTGAGAAACTTACCATTGAGGAATGCAAGCTTCAAAGCACTGAAAGGGGTGTTTCTAAGTCAACCTCTTGGATAAAGAGCTAATGTCGACAAGAAGTGACTCATCGTAGGGGGGCCTTGATGTATTCCACATCTTCGACATGAAACGAAGCAAATGATTTATGGAGGTGAAAACGATATGACAACACAAAGTTCAAGAATGGCGGTCATGAAAAGATGAAGGTTGGAGGTATTGCAGCGGATGAGGCATTAAATGGATTGTGGTTTCTCAACTGAATGACTTCTCTTGAACATGTCGGTGACACTGAGATGGATTGGTAGCGTTAACCCCAAAAATATGGATGGTGTGGAAGCCAATGGTTAGATGACCGGTGAATGAAATAACCCAACCTGACTCAATAATGGTGATGGAGTGAAAGTGTCACGTTCAAGAGCAACCTGCTGACATAAATTTCTTCAAGTTTTCTTCCCTTTTTCCCTAGTCATTGCTAGGCAGTACCTATTCATTTTTTTCAAGCTTGAGGAAGATAACATTGACAATGACTTTGAGGGAATAACACCTGAAACAAATCCTTTTATCCAAATAAGAGAAATAAAAGGCATGTTTCTAACAATGGCATACATTATTAGGTGGTGGGTGGTAGACAATATTGGGTCTTCAAATTCAAATCAATTCTTCATTTATCTTGGTATGGATCTATTTAGTAACAAAAAGGTGTACATGCGCTTTTATTCTCATAATGAAAAACTATTGAAGTAGTGAATTTTTTATAGAAATATCTTATGATATATCATGACACCAATCATCATTAAATTTTTTAATATATGCTTTGATAAAATTCCCTTATTTCATTAAGTCTTCCTTTAAGAATCTCCACCTTTATTATCTTGGGATCTCCAAATAACCGACCATCTACTTGAAATAAAACATGAAATCATGGAGGAAGAGAGGTCGCTGGGATCGCCTAATCTAAGAAATATGAGAAAAATAAAAATTCATTACTTTGTAAAACAAATCCACGAAAATATAAGAAAATAAAAAATAATTTGTTACCTACAGGAAAGCAGTGACCAACCATCCTAACCAAAAATATTTTAACCATAATTTTTTTTCCATCTAATTTGAGTGATTGCAAAGAAAAATTAAATTGAATTTAGATGGATCTTTCCAATATAGACAAAAAAAAATTCTACATAAGATGATATGTCAAATATGTTCAGCACAACCTTCAAAATAAAGTTGTTTTTTATTTTCTAGCTTAAACCTAAAATGAATATTTTAAACATAATGTTTTCATTTGATAATCGATTAAACTTATTAAAATTATACATTAATGTAGATTCATAAATCTATACCTAATAGAAATAGGTTTTAAATAAAAGAGTAATTAATGGGTCAAATATGCCAATGAACAATCGAACAAATAGAGGTTTGAGAGTGTTAATTTAGAACTTCCAGTCAATATTTTGGTCATAACTGTTTCTAGGAAAACTAGTGTCTTTTCAATTGACTAGCCTTCTAGGTTTGGTAGCTACCCTAAAAACAATAGTTCAAAGTAATTCAATGATTTCTTCTATGCATAATAGATAAGAGAAGGATGAGAGGACCAACCTGGAATTTCCGCTTAATCCTTTACTTGATCTTTCACCCCTTGACAAAGCTCACAACTCCTCTCCGTACTTATCCCGCTTAAAGAGTACCTGTAGAAACACAGTAGCAAAGAACCATCAAATCATATTGATCTATTGTAACATAAAAACTATAGAATCAGATGTATAATGAACATACATTGGCATTCACAAATAATAACATTCACAAGTGCACAATTATATGGAAGAAATATTGAAGAACTTTCTTAAATAGAAGGGAGAATTACAACCCAGTCATCTAATCTAGTGTCATCCTCTTAGCATCAATCCCTTTTCACCTCATGAGATAACAAGATCACACCAACAATACAATGCTCTTATCTCAAACAAAAACTATCAGCACTTCCTTGCAATTCACAATATTCCAGCCTTTGGATCTCTTAGATGAGGGATCCATTTATAGATGTGTGCAAGGGTGTGAGTCATCTCTGGGGTTTTGATTAGTGTCATTCCACTTGTTGCAATTGGTTCCACTTGGAGATTTGTTGGATCTCTTACTCATCCCTGGGCGAATTCAGAGAGGCAAGTGTCATAAGAGAAGTTTTTAGAAGATTCCATGAGCATCTGCTTAAAAAACTGTCTCAGACATTTGTCCATCCTCACCCATCGCACCCTAAAGAAGGCCTTATTAGTATGCATCACAACTAGCTATTGTAGAAGTCAACATGAATTGCACCTTGACAGTGGGGTAGTCAGTATGGTCTAGTTTAGGGAAATTCTGGATGGTTTTTCAGGTGGAACTTTTGGGCAATGATGTAATCAGATCACCATGATATTTTAGGGTATGAAACAACACTTTTAGGGGTTGAAGAGCCTTATTTTATTCACATATAATATTGGGGCTGAAGTGCCCAAATATGTCTATAATAGTTGCCCCTTAAAGCATGAAGTCGTAAATCTTGATGTCAGTTGAAATGCTTTATCATGAGGATCCAAGGTTTCGAACTGGAAGGTGACCTGTATAAGATACAATACAATACATCATCACAATATAATTTTCATGATCTAACTAAGGCAAGCATTCCCATGCTCAACTTTATAAATTCATTTCATGTACATAAAATAGATATTCATCTGCATATGAAGACTGGTGATTCTTCAATTGTAGAGTCATCATTCTTGGTTTGGATACCATCTGTGCAACTTTTGTGAACATTTGATGTCTTTATATCCATGAATATATCGCAGCCCAGATGGATGAAATTAGATCTGGGGTCTTCAAAACTCATTCAATCTTCACCCCATGTACAAGTCGATCCATGTGAAAAGATGTTCTGAAGTCGAACATGGAAAAACATCGCCTGATTACCAACCAATAATGTAAGCTTTTAACAGACACAAGAGGAATCATCAATAATGATAATGACCCTCAAGGTCCTACAATAAAATTCATGTGGTGTGAATTTATGATCCGATGTCGAACACCACGCAAAATCTTTCAGTCGTAGGCCATTGATGTCAACCTGTCGCCGGAAGTGAGAAACTTGCCATTAAGGTATGCAAGCTTGAAAGCACTAAAAGGGGTGTTTTTAAATAAACTTCTTGGATAAAGAGCTGATGTTGACAAGAAGTGACTCGTCATAAGAGTGCCTTGATGTATCCCACATCTACGACACGAAACGAAGCAAATGATTTTTGGAGGTGAAAACAATCTGAGGACACAAAGTTCAGGAATGGCGGTCATGAAAAGATGAAGGTTGTAGGTATTGCAGTGGATGAGGCATTAAATGGATTGTGGTTTCTCAACTGAATGACTTCTGTTTAGAAATTTTCGGCAAAATCACATAAATAATCTTTTGTCGACGCGTTTCGAACCAACCAGTGTGGTTCATCGTCAGGACAAGGATAAGAACAGATCTAGCCTAGCTAGTTAAATAGTATGGGTAGAGACTCCAACGGCTAGATTAAAAACGGTTAATTTTGACCATAAGACCCTAGCCAAATAATAATACTTTTTGATATATTTTAATTTTTATTATTCCTAGAAAATAGTTAAAATAGGTAAAACTATATAAGGAAAGGCCTCCTCTAGGTTAGTAATTTATTCATATATTTAACTAAATATAATGTTTATAAAAATTAAAAGATAAAGAAACTAAAGCTAATAACGGGTATATAATAAATAGATTAATCACGTTAAATTCATAAAAAAAAATAATATAATAAATTATTTATTAATAATATATTATTTCAATTAATAATAGTAAACACCCATGGATCATGTAATTAAATTAATACATATAATGGTTCAAATTTTTATATCGAATATATATAATACTAGGAAATTAAGGAAAACGAAGGGACAAAAATAAATTAATTACACATACTATTAGGTTTTTAAGTATAAAACTATATTCCTCTTTTTAACATGTTGATTACACTGAGATGGATTGGTAGCATTAACCCCAAAAACATGGATGGTGTGGAAGCCAATGGTTAGATAACCGGTGAATGAAATAACCCAACTCGGCTCAATAATGGTGATGGAGTGAAAGTGTCACGTTCAAGAGCAACCTACTACCATAAATTTCTTCAAGTTTTCTTCCCTTTTCCCTAGTCTTTGTTAACTAGTACCTCTTCATTTTTTTCAAGCTTGAGGAGGATAACATATGCTTTTTCCCTTCGGGCAAACCCATCGCTATGTTTTAACGAGTCTAGCGACAGTGAAACTCGGTCTTGTCTAGAATAGACAAGTTTGTTGCTATTTTTTTAACGAGTTTAATGGCAAGGATAACTCAGTCCTTTTCATGTTAAGAGAATTTGAAAAGGGAAAAAAAGGAAAATCCAGAAGTTCTTTTCTGTAGAATAATCTCTTAAGTCCGAAAAAGGATAAAATAATACGAAAGGGATGAATTTTCTGATCACTTTAACAAGCTGAAAAAGGCAAGGGCTCAAACGTTTTCGTGAGATAATCCCTCATGTCCAAAAAAGATTAAAATATACAGGAGGGATGGCACTTCCAATCATTTTAATGAGCTGGAAAGGCCAATTTCTCAACAATCTTTTCATATTTAACGAGTCTGAAAAGAGTTTAAAGGGGGCTCATTTTTTAGGAACAAATGGTATATAAGGTAGCAACTGGTTTAGGGTAAGCTTGGAACTTCTCAAAATAGAGTTGTTTCTAGGAATAGGTTGGCTAACAAGACCACTCGTTGCAGCTATTCCTCGAACAAGTAAACAACCCAATCGAAGTGTATGATCGGCCAAAAGAATGGAGGTGATGGGAGGTACACAACCAAGGCTCAAAACGTTGATAGTAATGGAAATCACAAAGGTTAATTACCCCAGGTGAGTTCAGTTTTTAATGAGCTTGAACCATGGGGGAACTATGCTCAGTTGTAGGTTCATTTTTTAATGAGCTTGAACCATGGGATAACATATGATCGATGTCAATTTCTTTTTTACACAAGCTAGAAATGACAAAATTATGCTTGAATTGGTGATCAAAGATGTTCAATTCACTGTTTAGCACATCAAATTCTTTTTTCAATCGTTTAACCTGCTCAATCACTCCATTAAATTGATTAGAAATACATATATATGTATGAAAAAATAACTAAAACTAACATTTTTCTTGAAGTAGATGAATAGTTAACATAAAAAGTAGTTTTACCTTTCACTTTCATCATTTCATTTCAAATTTGTGATTTTGGAGCTCTGGAGTGGTTTTCCCCCTCAAATTTCACCAGACAATTTTGGGAGATCCGGTCGACTATTCTCTATGCCATCAGGACCAAGTAGATGCTAACCCTGAGCTCTTCATTTTCATTCCATCTTTCCTTGATTCTGAGCAAGCTTTTTCACATTTCTGGGCCCTTGGGGTTTGAAAATATCGTTCCCCAATCATTGCACTTAGCTAATATCAAGATGTGTGATTCATACTGAGATGTCGATTGTTTAGTCAGTATGCATCCCACCTTGCTCAAAGGCAAGGTGCGATGGGCATAAAAGGGCATCTTTACACAGTGGTTTTTCATTAAATTTTTGCCTATTTTTGCTCAAATTTGGATCCTAACTCATCTTTTGTTTACATTTCAGATTTTGTTGGATGAAGATGGTTGTCACATGGTATGAATGTGAACATGAAGAAGAGGACATAATTGCTTTACATGACCAGGGTACATTTACTGCATTAAAAAACTATGGTTTGCTGAAGTTCTTCCTCATATCTAGCATGAGGCAACATATTAGTTTGTTGTAGTATTTTCTCGATGCTTCAGATCCAACTGACCAGGTATTCTAGATTAGAGGTAAATCTATTCCATTGACAGTCAAGGACATCTACTTTCTGATGGGATTGTCGAGGCGTGGTGCCCCTCTTTCACTTTTAGGATTCGTTCGTGGGGGTGAATCCATGAAAGATTACATCCGTCAGTTTTGCAGGGATGGATCTCAGCCCAACGGAGATGGCAAGATCAATATCTAGGATTTCATTGATTGGCCCTTGAGGACCATTTTATTTACCTTTGCTAGATTGCTTGGCAGCATGGCCCTTCATTTGGCCAATAGATCTTACATGTAATATGCCCTGGAATGCCTGGAACCGAAGGTGTTCAACTGGTGCGAGGTGGTACTTCCTGTCATAAAAGAACAACTCTCCAAAGTAAAGAATGGAAGAACCAAGAATTTTGGCTTTGATCCATATTGACTGCTTTTACTTTAGAGAGGATTCCATTGATGCAACCTCAGAACATTTCATTGGGATTGCCAGCACCAAGGGAACCACAGATGTAGAGGTGGGTCGATCTTATTGCCTGACATTCTATCAGTCACAGATTTCCTTCTCTAATGCCTTTTTTGAGTGGTTTCACTGTCAGGAGATGGTGTTTGTGGAGCATCCATATGTCGGGATGGATTTCTAAGGTGACCCAAATTTGGCGTTACCAGCTGGTGAGCAATGGAGTGCTATAGGTAAAATGATTTGACCTCATATTTGTTTATCATTTTTATAATGTATTTGTGATTTTTAATGTTACCAAGGCTAATCAAACTTATATGTGTGTGCATATATCGGACCAGTGTGACCAGTGGCATGCCCACGGGCGACAGATGACGGTTCAGTAGGAGAGGCTATAGGGAGGGTCGTCCTTCAGGATCTGGACATATAGTAGCCCGTGGTAGTGCTGCAGGATCAGATCAAGAGCCTCACTCTCATTATTTAGGATGTTAGGGCTGATGAGTTACATTTGAGGTTATAGCGCCATATTACTGGAGTGTCGATTCAATGGGCTAGGCTCCTACGCATGATCGCACAGGCGGTGACATGTTATCACCAGCATCATCAGTCTAGGATGATTTTCGACATTCATTTTGAGTTTCTTGGTCAGATGACCAATTTTGTCTTGGACACAAAACATTTCGTAAAAAGATATAAATAGCTATATATTTTTTATTTTCGGAGTTTTATTTTGGTTAAGTTATGCAAAAATGCTTTCTTTACAAATGTTGTAAATGTCTATCTAACACATAGTTTGCTAATGAACCAGTCAATGTGTTTAAGTTTCTAGAAATGTGCTTATATTGAATGGAATCAAATTGTCTTTCCAAAATCGTGACTCTTATGAACATGCGATAAATAGTTGGGTTCCGAATGGAATAAAAGCCAGTAAGCTGTAGAATGATGAGTTGTGAATCTAGTCTGACAACGAGTCAGCATTTGCCATATGAAATGGCATTAGAGAGAAGTTCAATCAACGCGCTATACTCAGCGATGATGTTTGTTGATCGACCAATACATATCCCCCTGAAACTCATTAACTCACTACTTGGAGTGAAAATGGACCACGTTGCAGAAGATAGGTTCTGTGTACTACGACTAGGTCCGTAGGCATACCCAAAAAATGGTTCCAAAAAGTCTAACATTTGCAAAAAATGTGAAGTGGATTACCTAACCAAAATGACAACTCTAGAAGGAAAATAAAAATGCAATAAAAGCATATATACAAAGCTTACTATACTTAATCAAGCATAGTAACATTTAAGATACAACCTGTTTCGGGGCTGTGATAGTGGAATCCCATCATAATCGACCAGCTCGTAGGCTCCTTTTGTCAATACTCGTTTAACAATGTACGGGCCCATCCATAATGGTTCGAATTTACCTACTCCTAATTTTTCCGAGTCCTGATCATAAAGCAAGACCAGGTCATCTTCTGAGAAGACACGAGGCTTGACATTTTTGTCATGTTGTGCCTTGACACGTTTCTTATGTGCTTCGTTAGCTAGTGCGACGTCATGACGGGTTTCATCCAAGTGGATTAGTTCCAAGAAACAAGCCTCTTCTTCTGAAGTTTCGAGAAGCAGATCAATTGCAAGCTTGAGGGACGAGATTTCACACTGAATTGGTAAGACAACTTCTAGACCATACACCAATTGAAAGGGCATGAATCCAATTGCATTTCTCACCGAAGTCCCTATATTCCCACAAAGCTGAGTACAAGATTAAATGCCAATTCCATTTGTGGACTCCAATCATTCTCTGCAACATGCACTTAAGGACATTGTTGACTGCTTCAACCTGTCCATTAGCCTGCAGATAATATGGAGAAGAACTATCATGGGATAGTCCTAATTTGGTGGTCAACTTGATCATCATCTGATTGCAAGAATGTGACCCATGATCTGTGACTATAGCCTGTGGTACACCAAATTTGGAAACTATATTGTTAAAAAAGAAAAGAGAAGTCGTTTCGCCATTGTTGTTTAACGTAGGCATCACCTCGACCCATTTTATAAAATAGTTGACAACAACTATAATATACCTATGCCCCTTGACCGAGGTGGGGTTACATGTCATGAAATCAATGCCCCATTTAGCGAATGGCCCAGTAGCAACTACTAGATGCAGTGGTGCATGTGGTAATCTAATTTTGTGATCAAACATCTAATAAGGATGGCAACTTCTGACTACAATTATGCAATCTTTGAATATAGTGGGCCAGAAGTAACCATCTCATAAGATCTTTTGTATAGTAGTGTAACCAGATAGATGCCCCCCATAAGCACCTAAATGACAATCATTCAAAACTTTCTCGGCCTCCTCATGCGTGAGGCACCTTTGTAGAACTGTATCGACACCATGACAGTAAAGTGTATCATGAACGATCAGGTAATCCTTTGCTTGGTATTGAGTACACCGTTGTTCAAAGCGAGAGGTGTTAGGCATAAAAGTTTGGGTTTGGAGATAGACCAGTATATCTCCATACCACAGATCGCTTGACGATATCAGAAACGGAGTCTCATCCACAATTGATGCTTTGGATGTCAAATCATTGGATGTTGAGGGAAGGTCACAAAGTAACTCTATAAAGACAAGAGATTTCTTTGACTTGGATTTAATGAATTCTAGATCAAACTCTTGCAAAATGTCTATCCATTTGCAATATTTCCCCCCTAGTAATTTACGTGACAAAATGTAGGTCATAGGCTTGCAATCTGACACAATGGTAGTCTTGTGAAAGAGAACATAGTGTCGAAATCTATGTACTGCTTGAACAGCTACTAAAGCCAACTTTTCAACATAAGAGTACTTGCTTTCTGTATCATTAAGATTGCGACTTAAATAACATACAGGATTTTTTGTTCCATTAACTTCTTGTACTAAAACCATGGCAATGGTTGTATCTGTAGTGACAAGATACAGGTTAAAGTATTTTTGATAGTCAGGAGCATACATTAATGATTCTTTTATCAGAGAATATTTTAAAGCATCAAAGGAAGCTTGCATGACTTGATCCCAATGGAATGGTACTCCTTTTTTTAAAAGACGTGTATAACCTTTAGCGATTTCAGCATAATGTGTGATGAACCTCCTCAGAAATTTAGCTTTCCATTGGAGTCTCTGAATCTGAAGTAAATTTGAAGGTCAAGGCATGTCGAGGATTGCGTGAACCTTAAATGGGTTGAGTGAAATTCCATCCATAGAAACTATGAAACCAAGTAATCAACCAGAACCAACACAAAACACACACTTGTGCGAATTGAGTCGTATCTTGTAGTTTCGGCAACGTAGAAATATGGCTCTCAAATGTTGCGGATGATCAGTCCACTTTCGTGAATGAGCTGGTATATCATCGAGATACCATTGAAAGATGTGCTTGATGTCATGGAAGGCATAATTCATTGCCCTCTAAAAGGTTACCCGTGTGTTTGTCAAACCGAAAGATAATTTACAATATGCGAATGTGCCCCACGGACATATAAATGTAGCCTTCGATCGGTCCTGTGGGTGGATATTGATTTGATTATATCTGGAAAATCAATCCATGAATGAAAAGATTTCACATCTAGCACATTCATCAATTATCTAGTCAATGAAGGGTGTAGGATAGTTGTCCTTTGGACACACTTGATTTACATCCCTATAATCGACACACACTCTAATCATTCCTTGTCTTTTCATTATAGGAACAATATTCGATAACCAATCAGTGAGAGGAACAGGCTAAATGAAACCAGCATGCAAAGTTTCTCAACTTCTGCTTTAATGGCAGTGACTTTCTTCAGATGGACAGGTCGAAACCGTTGTCGTACTTATTTGACATCTAGATACATCTTGATTTCATGTTCAACGATTCTCAAGTCAATTCCTGGCATTTCTTCATACGACCATGCAAAGACATCTCTAAACTTGCAAAAGAGAGTGCAGTAAATTTCCAGTTTTGATGGAGAACATGATTTGTAAATGTGAATATTCTCTGCAACATTAGTTTTGGTCGAGATATTAATGGTGATAGTTTCTTGAATATTGGACAAATTTCGCTTGAAATCCACTGTATTTACAGTATTTAATAAAAAATAAAAAAGTAAAGGATGACTAAGGTTGCTTGAATAATCTTCATTGTTTTCTTGAAGGTGGGAACGATGGTGGTAACTAGATGATTCCTTCATCTATAGAATTTATACGAGACCAGGGATTGGAAGAGGTACCATACTCTAGAGACCTATCTATCCAAACACTCGTTGAGTGCTGATTTGGGTTTGCCACCCAGGTCCATAAAATTGATTGCTACAAATATTTTATGGGGTTCAGGGGCAACATCTCGCAGCAATCCACACTATCAAAATGGTCAGAGTTCTTCTTAATCTTAGATGATGTGGAAGAGATCATATGACAGGTTCCCATTGTGACCACCTCCACAAGTCCAGATGGAGGTGGCAAGGAAAAAGTACCCATTAAGGAAGGGTCTTTTAGGAGACCTACTCCGACATTTTGAAGTGGTTGAGAACTTCCATGGATTAATGGAATGCTTCTAGTAGCTTGTGAATTTTTGGGAAAAAAGGTTAGTTGGTCAATGATTGTGATTCCACCTTGGAAGGGAAATGCAATCTTTCTAAAATATGTTGACACAACGGCAGCCATAGCATAAATCTAGGGCCTTCCCAGTAAGATATTGTAATCAAGGTTTCCATCAATAACCTTAACTTCGATTTGTATTGTCTTGCCCACTAGTTCAACTTGAAATTTACTTAAAATCCCATATGGATTGTATGTTCTTCTATAGAATGCTTTTAATGTCATTGATGATCGCGACAAGGGTGGCGAACCAAGAGTTTTCCAACAACTCATTGACATAATACACGTAGATACCCACTCATTAATGATTGTTCGATGAACAATTTTATTGACGGCTTTTACCTGTATAAGGAAAGTCATTTGAGCTGGTAATTGAGGTGTATACCCTCTATGATTAAAGGCCGCAAGATTGGAATCCGTTGGATGAATCCCACCCATTACTTATAACAAAGCCTGCTTTTGGGAGGGGTAATTCTATAGTACCTCAAGTGTTGACATAGCATATGGTGACTGAGGCAAGTCCTCGACTATATTATAATTTTGTGTAGCTCGAGCATGAGGATTAAATGTCAATTTATGTACTACTTCCTTTGGCAGTTTTATAGTTAATTCAGGAATAATGGGTGGAATAACTTCTGGCGAAGTCATTGTTGAACTGCTAGGTTGATCTGTAGCGTGGCTGTTTGACGACGATGGATTCCTATAATCTTTATTCCTTGTCAATATCAGAGCATCATTTTTCTATTTTGAGATGGATAGCATAAGCAATTGGCATGTGGAAGCATGATCGATAGAAACCAGATTAGTTTCTAGGTTTGGAAATGGATCAGTCAACACCGCTGAGGTACTTGAAGTCTTTAAAAATTTCTTAACATTAGTTCCATGTGCACAATCTCTTGTATAATGCTCCTAGTTACATATTAAACATGGAAAATGAGGAGGAGGATTCTTTTGCCTAATAGGGTTCTTAGAAGCTTTTTCAGGAGTTGAATTCTCCTATTTCTTCTTATTACTTTTCCCTTTCTTCTTGCCCCATGGTTGATTTGGATTCTTGCCTTTATCAAATGACATGGCATTAATCTCCAAGGCAAGAGGTTTTTCATTTGCATTCTGACTCGAAAGTACAAGAGCTTTACCAAATGAAGCCTTTGCAGTTCGTGTGATTGAGGCATTGATCATGCCATCATCGACATGAGAATATCTATTTGATTTAGGAGGAGGTGGAACGAAAAATTATGGTCTAGGAGCATCAGGAATTTTGTCGTAGAGTGTCCCAAACTGAGTATATATCAAGTCTAAATATTGGGCACAAGCAATGACTTGCTCTTCAGTGACAACTCCTCCTTTCGCCATGACCTCAATGATAGATGGAAATAAGGACTTAATAAACCACTCAGCTAAAATCTGATTAGGAACATATGTCTTTACCATTCGACGACGACGTCATCACTCATGAATATGATCATATATGGGATGGTCATGGTCTGCTTAAAGGTGGTAAGGAGTTTTGTCCCATTTCATACCTAATGCATAACTGAAAGTGGGTTAGAAAAGTAGTGGCAAGGGTGTTGAAATATTCAAACAAAGCTCTAGGCAAATCAATATACCATTTCACTGCCGGACCAGTTAGCGTTCTTTGAGAAAGGTAAAGCCTAATCAAATCATCATTCAGGGTGTTAGATGAGCACCAAAAATGAATAGTCATTACGTGATTCGATGGATCTTCACCTGGATTTCCATTGAATTTAGGAATATCGGGGAGAAGTTTATGAGAATCGTAGGCCACCAAGGGGCATACGAAATTGGATCATTCGTCAGGCGGTTGAAATATGGTAATTCTAGAGTTGCTACGAAAGGCAACTGCTAATTCAGGTTAGGTGAAGCATACCCAGGATAAGATGGAATCACTTGAGCAATAGGTCTTTGCATACCAGCATAATGTATCTAATGCTGGTAACTTTGATAAGGTTGTTGGACATAACCAATATAGTGTGGTTGTTGATAACCATTTTGAAAATGTGGCTGCCCATTGCCTACAAAGCCTTGTTTCTCAGGTCCTCTGTAGGTTTGATATTGACTATGCCCAAACTGAGGTTGGGTTTGCTAGAATTGCGGTTGTTGGTATTGTACCAGGCACGATTGTTGGACCATTTTCTATTTCCCAATATTGGAACATTGACCAAGATGTCGGGTGATAATACTCGTTTGAGCTTGAGTCATTCTAGTTAAGGAAACACTAACCTGAGGTTGCGGTTGAGATGTAGAGACAAGACATTGTTGTATTAGAACCTGAGAGACTTGGGGTTGAGACACAATAGGCAATGCTTATACTTGCAACACAATCATAATAGCAGGTGTAGTGGGAATATTCGACACAGGTTGGATCGGTTGCATTGAATATACAACCCTTGGTTGTTGTGGCAGTATTAGTACCCAACCACTGGATGTAATTCCAGTTTGACCTGAATTTTGTTGTAAACTCTCATATGGTTGTTCCCCAAGAGGGAATAATGAAAAAGCATACTGCCCTCCATATGGTGGCAGTCCAGTGTTCAAAGGGTATATTGGTCTTTGAAGACTGGTCTGTCGAAATTGATACTGGCATGCATGATAAATTTGCTATGTTTCAACATAAGAAATACTAGATGTGACTCTGGCTGAATAAATAGGGGTAGACCATGTTGCTGAAGCAGCCTCTAAGTGGACTCCTGCTAGTGTTTGATAACTAGCTATAACAGATGGTATACAAGCAAACATTGTAGGAATGGTAGCAGGAAGTTCTGTCGTAGCTTTATCAGATAACACAGTCCTAGATGTTGATGGTTTCTCAGACATGTTTAGTTTATCCAAAATATTTCCTAGTGATTTGGCAGGAACTTGTGATGAAGGATGATTAAAAGAACCAAACTTAGGAGCAGAAGGATACAAATGAACCCCAGCTCCCAAATGTAACAAGGTACTGGATGGAGGATCCTCTACTATCTCCTCTATAGCAATCAGACTAGGTGGAAGAGGTAGACCGTCAGGTCTGTAAAATATTTCTGGAGCCGAAAAAGGTATAGCTTCTGCAATGACAGATACCGGAGGGGTGACACCTTCTGAATTCTGGAACTCAACTTCCAGATGTTTAGGTAAGTGAAACTCACTCTCTGGATCAACTCTAAATGGAGCTGTTTCAAGTATAGAAGTGTCTACCATTACACTAAGATTAGTTCTAATTTCCTCTTATGTTACAGTCCCACCCTAACCCCCTTATTTATGTAGCAGGATCGAGTCATAGTTATAGTTAATTAAAGAGTCAATAAAGCCCATATTAATAATTGTAAGTGGTTAACCCACATTTAATGACAGGACCACAGTTAGTTGCAAATGGGCCATGGTATTAGATAGATGATATTAATAAGAACCATAGTATTGCTCCATGTTTTGCATGTATGAGTCATATAAAGGATATAGACTCCTTGCGAGGAGCATCGTGTCTTATTTTGTAATCGAGCGCTACTCTATTGGAGGTTGCCCCCTCGAAGAGGCAAGTGAACATTGCTTTCTGAATAATAAAATACTTGCTGTTATTTCTCACTGTTCTATGTTCTGGGTATATTTCTACACATATTTGGTATTCTCGTATTGTCTTGCAAGTTAAGAGCATAACAAGTGGTATCAGAGCGCTTTCTAGGGCCAGTGGGATCTCCATTGTTTAGCAAATTTTTTCTTTTTGGGTAAAGACATGTTCCGGCGTCTTTAAACCACGAGATCTGTCATTGAGTACATAAACCTGCAGATTTGGAGAGGCATGCATGTAGGAAATACAAGAGGTGGTCACACTTGTTGGACTCCCTTGTAACCCCTATGGGTACCCCCTCGAATAGTAGCACATTAGAAAGAACCGTGCATAGACTGTCTTCCAAGTAGCCTCTAGGTATATCGGAAGCCCCCTAGCTCCCTTGAAACCTTGCCATAGATAAATCGTCAACAGTCTTCCTGCTACAGTACACCAAGAATAGCATTCAGAGAGATTACTCGCCAATACGATAGGGTAGTCAGGTTGTACAATTAAGGGTACAGTTGATCCTCCTTGGTTAGTGCCCTGAAAAATTGGGCCGAGTACTACTATTAGACCCTTATGTATATTTCGATCTATAGCACCTGACATTCCTCGAGACCATAGTTCTGTTGTGGCCACCAACAACCCCCCTTCTTATTTAGTGTTATTACTAATACTAAATAAGTGAGGACCCTTAGTCAAAAAATTTAAAAAATGAATTAGTGCTTGTATTTCCTTTTTAGTAAAACTTACCATCATAAACTTAGGAAAATACCTTTGAAAAATCTAAAAAGCTTAAGTTTCATGATGAGGAAAGATAAAATCACTCCTTAAGAAATATCACATTGCGAAAAGGATAACACGATGCCTTCTTACAAGCCAAACTCTAATATTGTGAGATTGCGATGCGAGATTACATATTAAAAATCATATATATTGCATCGCATGCCCTAAAACGCACTTACGCTAAAAAAAACCGCAAAAAACACCGATATGCGATAACGCATATCGCAAAATCGCACCTCGCAAGAAATAAATTAACACAAAATGGGCACATACTATGACTATGTGATATTGCGACGATCCGAGATTGCGATATCGCGATATTGCGATAGAGTAGCAAAGCGATCTTACGAAAGAATAAAAGAGCGATATTGCGATATAGCGATCTTGCTATAATGCGATACAGCGATCTGCGATATTGCAAAGCAAATCGCAAAATCGCTTTATCACAAAATCTTTCGGCTCACTGTTCGAAAACACTTTTTTCATAAAACGAGACCTGGTTATGTGCTTTAATGCTAATTAATGAGGTAGTTGCTAGTCCTTAATGAAATACTGTTTTGTGTTTATCGAAGAGCAAGTTCACATAAGGTGTTATACTTTTGGATGTCTTCGGCATTTAAAGTTTTCCCATCACTATTCCTTATCATTACTCTCACCTCACTTGTAAACTGCAGGAATGAAGAGCAAAGAACTATACAAAGCAGTATACAGGAAACTATGAGGAAGAAAGACAAGGCTCCAATGTCTGAAGATAAAGAAATAACGCCCTTGTACACAGACACCACATGCAATAGAGAAGCGGGTATTACCACTTGGGAAGGCATGTATAATGTACTTGAAGAAGAGAATCCCAAGGTAATAGAGTTTACGGCTACTACAGACTCACAGAGTTCTTCTGAGGCATCAATTGCAAATTTAGCCTGTTCATTCTTGCACCGGATAGCAGCGAGGCCCAAAATTCTTCCCTACATAGATATGGTTAAATGGGTACTAGACAGCGCTGACATTAAAAACAAACAGTTTAAGACTGAGGTTCAGGAACTTACGGAATTACTATTTTCAAAAAATGTGAGCTTTACATCCACTAAAAGAAAACACGCAAGAGGCAAAAATCACACCAAGAAAGCCCGGGTCAAGAAAAAGAGGCAGTTTCCGATGCGTGATGCGTGCCCTAGCACTAATCGCGCATCGCTGGGTAAAACTTCTTGAAATGGAAAGCTTCTAATCGCTCAGCTACATGTAAGCTCTAGAAATTTGGAAAGAGTATGTCAAAGAAAAACGCTGAAGGTAAAAGGTAAAACTTGAATCCGAAAATCAATGGTAATGGTCAGAAATATCTTCAAACTATTTAGTGAAACCACACACCCGGTATATGACTCTCAAACGCATCATCAATTCTGCCGAAAAGATGGCACCAGCTCTTGCTGATTCCATTTTTGCAGCACAATTAAAGGCTGAAGTCGGCCAACTAACTCTTTTCAAGCAAATGTTGAATGCTTGCAATTCTAAGGAGCAGATACAGAAATAGTTAAATGTTAGATTTAATTTTAGAAATAGTTTTGCTTTATTTTTGCCTAGAGAAAGGATGGTGATTTAAACTGTATCCTATATTTTTGTAATAAGTTATTTTTAGATGTAGTTAGTAGTATTTAAACCCTTCTCATGCATTTAGAGAAGGGTCCAGAAATTTATCAAAAATTTGTCCTTAGAACATGCACTTTTGCACCCTGTGAGGAGATTTTTATGAATGAATGGAACAAGATTTATTGATTTTTGCATTTAATATCTGCTACTGATGTTGCACTTCTGTACTCTTAGTAGATGTTGGATTGAGAAGAGATAAATCGTTATCACTTGACGCTCATGAGTAGGACTAGTTATAAATGGTACTTCTATCTCCTAACTATTTCTACCTTTTGTGTTAAAGTGATATTCAAGTTCAGTTGTTTATATATTAATGTGTGAATGCCTGAGTTATCATTTGGCACTTTTGTACGGTGATAGTTATTTATTTATGCTTAATGTATGAGTAGCTTACTGTGCGATATGTTTCTCACAACTGTTTCATCTAACTTTTTATACGAAGTGGTTTATCTATATTGAATTCTTTTCTTATAACAGTTGAATGATCTTTATTACCTATTGTTATTTGAAATCATTTTAGATCGCATAGAAAAAAGATTACATCCCGGGTTAGTATAGACTTAGATATTTCTATTTATTAGAATAAAATTGCATGTCATTATATTAAAGTTAGAATTAGAGCATATTAATGAGGAACTGTTAGGTCATAAATATCAAATTCTACACACACACACTCATAAATTGGGAAACTGATCCCATATCTCTAGTCAGAGCCACCATACCAAACGGAAAAGGAGTTGCCAACCAAGGTCCGGAACGGGTGGGTATCCCCCTTGTTGTAGACCCAATTTTCAGGGCTTCAACATATTTGGTGCTAGAAGGAGGGCCTCAAAATATGAATGGCAAGTAAGTCCAAATCTAAATACCATTCTGAGAGTAAATCACACTCACCATATCCCCCGACTTCACCATTGCATTTAGAATCGTTAAATCCACAGCCAGAAGTCCTAGGATCGACAGTCGTTGTTGCAAACCCTGACATTTCATAATAATCTACTATTGAACCTCCTGAAGTTGAATCTGATTCACAAACTTCAGCGATTTTCTATATCTCCTCCAAGGTCTGATAAATCTCAAGGCAGCGTGACTTCGCAATATAACCCTGCTCATCCTTTGACCAGATTAAAAAGCGAAAAGTTTGGTGTTCAGCCAACTGAGTTACCTCTACCCACTAGGAAGAGTGTAAGGAAATCACTTAAAGGGTCTGATAGTGAGACTCTTTCACCCTCATCATCCATCTCAAATTCTTCACCGCGAAGTCAACCATCCACTCCTCCACTTCAGATCATTGTACACCAACCTACTGGTATTTCTACATCTCCTTCTCAATCAGCCGGAGTCATAATATCCTCATCTTCTCAACCTCAGGGATCATCTTCTGCACTTCCCTCTATTAGTGGATCAGCGATGGCCCAATCTCCATGGAACAACCCAGGGGTAGTCTTAATGCCTGCGCCCTTAGGTCAGCTACCACCCCATCCTGAAAAATGGTTGTCTAAGTTTAATCCTGAAGAAGGCATGCTAGTGGAAAAGCATATTAATAACTTTATGCTATCCATAAATCTTAATGGAGTTACTAACGAAGATGTTGTCGTTCGAATTTTTCCTTATAATCTTCAGGGAATAGCCAGATCATGGCAATTTTCATTACCATCTGGATCTATCACTAGTTGGGATATCTTCCAAGAACAATTCCTCATTAAATTTGGTGATGATAGGTCTACAACGACGTTAATCAGTGACCTGTCAAACCTTAGGGCTGAGTCAAAAGACCCTATCAAAGATTTCAATTCACATTTCAATAAACTGTTAAACAAAATTCCTACTGCTTCCAAGCCCAGCGAAGAAGTGCGAAGTGAATGGTACATCACTGCTTTACCATCAAACATAGCAATCTTTGTGGATAGGGCTAACAAGACAACTTTAACCGAAAATATAAAATAAGCAGTAGCTGTATAGAAGCGTATTATAGCCCTTGAAAAGAAAACCATGATGGAAGAATGAAAATCAAAGAAGGTTACTTTCAAAGAAGATCCCAAGAAAAAACAATCGAAAGATCCATTCGATTAGAAGGATTGCAGAAAGTTTTGAAGACCATGTCTAACGAGATGGTCGATATTAAGAAACAAGTGACAGAAACTTCTTCAAAAAAGCCGTATAGACCTTTAAAAAGAAACCCTTCAACTGATTCAAAGCCCCCTAATTCTATTACGAGCGTTGAATCCCAAGAAGAAGAAGAGGGAATCGCTATTGAAGGGTAGACCGATGAAGAAGAAGTTGTAGAGTTACAAGGAATGTGGGATTTCATCCTCCCATAAGAAGAAGATCAAGAAGCATCCCCAGTTAGTACACGAAGTAGAAATCAGCTTGATCCTCCTCAAACTACCCCTAAACCAAAGAGCGCAAGCTCGATAGCGAAGGATACAGTTGCAACCAAGAAAACAACACCCAAAACGACTCAAACCCGCCCAGTCCAAACAGATTCATCTACTCCATCTAAAATGTTGATCATTTTGGATGAAATGGAGTACAATATTATAGAATATATGAAAAATATTGTTGTGGAGGTAAATCCCCTCTACGGACAGAGGCGATCCCTACTAGCCCAAATGGGGTCTAGCAACAATCAAACAACGCTAACACGAAGGTTCCTAATTGCAAATCAAAGACCGATGATGAGGGCCTACCCGGGTTCCAATGCTAGTGCTTGTGGAAGAGTCATTTCTCCCGTTGCTTTGCTCCGGCTGGTCACAATCCCCACGATCCTCATGAATGGACACCTGCACATGCAAAGAACGACACAAATATAAGCATAAAATCCAATAGATGCAACTATATATCAATCAGAAAGGATATAACTCAATCATCATTACAAAGACAATAAGA
>APFE031063524.1:66035-76134 GCA_000404065.3 Pinus taeda
AAAGTGGATGGAATGAAGGTTCACTTTCGAGATCTTGGAAAGACTCGACTTGTATTTTACGAGATCTTAATCAAAAGACTCGATTGGGAAAGGGAGTTGTTTAATTTTTTAATGAGGTTGACACAGTAAAGGAACTATCTTCATAACCCTTGTTTCATTTTTTAATGAGCTTGACACAAGATCAGGAACTATCCTCGACCAGACCTAGTTTCATTTTTTAAGGAGCTTGACGTATGAAAGAGAACTATGCTCCGAACGAACTTCATCATAATGAACAAGAAGTCGTTGCTTCCAAGAGTGTCACGCCCGGTGGAAGCACAACATCTTGGAAGTCATGACCCAATGCCCCCAGGACACTATGCACGATGGCAGCATCACTGGATATAGGCACGGGATAAGTAGCCACGTAGTTGACCTGTGATGGGGCAGATACAGCCGGTGGATAAGAACTAGGAGGGGATGACAACTGCGTAGGAGGCACTGGAGGACTGAAGAACGATAACTGATCTATAGTCACGATCCTTCCATTGTGTGGAAATAAAACCACACGGAAAAGTGAAGAGACAAGGCCCCCCATGGCATAAACATAGTCACGACCAAGGAGAAGACTGAAATCTAAAGCACCTTGGGTAACCAATACATCGATACAGACGATTTTGCCTCTCAAAGTAATAGGGAACTTTGGAAGGATCCCTAATGGTTGACTGCTTCCTCTGTCAAATGCTATCAAATTTTGCACGATCGGCACAAGCTGTGGGGAGCCCAAAGATTGCCAAGTAGTGGAAGGCATAAGACTGATAGATGCACCCTCATCCAAGATAGTGCCAGGTATTGCCTTATCACAGGCATGTACTGTAATCTAGAATGGCACTTGGGATGGAAGGCGGAAAGCAGTCAGGTGACTCCAGTCAAAGGAAATGACTAAACTACTTGGTGGGGGAATCGTATGATTGCCCCCTGCTCTGAAGAAGGACTCTCGGGATCAGCTGGGATAGGAGAGTCATTTTTGAACTCAGGAGAATCTGACGAGATGAGAAGAACATGAGCATGATGCTCTTCTGAAACAGAGTGATCGATGGGTAGTGAAACCGAGTCATCACTCTTTCCGACCAATAGTTGGTCCCGAACAGACTTAGCACAGCCCGGTTCGGAAAGAGGAGGCTAGACAGGAGAAGGATCTAAATCAATCTCTTTGTCGACAGGGAGAGGATTTGGAGAGAGCCTCTGATAACCAACGGGGAGTTGGGGTAAAGAAGCTGTAAGACTTTCCAAAATAGTGGAAGCTTTATCCATGAGTGGACAAAGGTGAAGGAGATGGTTGCCTTCACATAGCCTACAGAGGAATCGAATCTTCCCTTTCTCCTTACCTTTGCCAGTTGATAGGGTAGCATCACCATGAGCTTCAGAGGGCGATGAGGGGCAGGCTGGATTGTGAGACCATACTTCTAAGACCTTAGGATGGCTAGGACAATCACGGAGAAGATGGTCTCCCTTGCACAATTTACAAGGAAACTTAACCTTCTGCGGAGGAGCAGAAGGAGTTTCGACCTGAGCTGTACTTGGGGTAGTAGCTAGACTTTTAGCCTCTAGCTTAGGCGACTTCTTCTTCGTCTTGTTCTTCTTCTTCTTAGCCACCTGGTTACTTGAATATAGACTTTCACCAGGCGAAGTAGAAGATGAGGACATAGAAACAAGTGAAGAAGGGGAGAGGTCCACCTTGGAATCAACATGATTTTGTTCGGGTGGAGGAATTGATTGACCAGTAGTTGAGACATTAGGGACCACAGAGGTTGAGAACAACCAAACAAGCGACCCAACAATTAACCCAGGAAGGGACAATGTTGCCATGTAAGGAGCACCAACATTCCCAAAAGGAAGAAAATGACCAGGATTCCCTTCAGAGGGGATTCCTAGGTTGGTGAACTCTGGAAAAGTTGCCATCAAAACTGAAAATCACACACGGGGCTGAAAAAGAGCCAAGACACACAATCAAACGGCTAACAAACAAAATCTAACAGGGCATGTGAACGCAGGCGAATAAATTTTAAGACACAAGGACATAACTTGACCTTTTGATCCTTAAAGAGTCGAGAAAAGGACAAAAAGATGACTCTAGTCGCCTTCGAATGTTTAATGAGCCCGAAGTGACAAATGCTCAGATAAGCCTTTTCTTTTAGGGAGTCCGAAAAGGATCAAAAGTGACTACTCTGGAGAACTAGGCAAAAGGTTTACCAGACAATTCGTAAAACTACATATACACCTTGGCAATCTTATGAAAACCAAGGACTTTCCGTACGTCAGTCAATCTTCCCGAATGCTGTGTTTGGTGCGTTATGCGTCGTAAGGCGGCCAACACAGCTTCCTGTGGATAAAGGATGATAACCTAGTGGGGTCTCCCCATATACTTGACGTTACGTGGGAGCACAAGTCCGTACTAAACCACTATTGAGTCACAGAAGGAGGAATCACCCAACCTTGAGTGGAAACAAAAGTGACTAGGTTTAACGACACCAGAGCACGTCTCTAGCCTAGACCTCTAAACAGTGTGCGTTATGTTCCAATGCGTTGTTAGATTCATTCAGTTCATTTTAAAGTTGATCTTTGATTAAGTTTAAGTTTTTAGGCCTTACGGTATGTAATATCTCAAAATTTCCTAAATGCAAACTACATGCCACAAGATGTCATTTCATTCGATGAATGCTAGTTACGAGAGGGTTTGAGAGATTTCGTGCAAACGAAATGATCACAAAACAAAAAAGAACCTCTCTAATGCAGCTAATGGAGTTTAACAAACTTTTCTTCAAGATCACTAATTACTAATCATAATGAAGAGCTCTAATTCTCAATAACTAATACAAAGCAAAAGAAATTTTTTCTTTTTGTTGATGGCAAAATGCACTAAACGACTTTGAGAAATGATAACAAACAAATTCTATTCAATACAAGCACATTCAGTTCCCTAAATCATAAAGCAAACCTCCAAAGAACGAGAAAAATCCCCAAAGACATCAATGAGCCGTGTAATCTAGGCTCAAAGTGATACAAAGCGGAATTCAAGTGAAAACGAAGCAAGTCACCCAAATAATGCAATAAAATGATAAACAACCACCAAACAAGTGCAAGGGAGCAATCAGAGAGTCGACTGGACCAATAGAAGACCAAGAACACCTAAGGAAGGCTCGACACACAAAGCCACTAGATGCCCTAGGGCTAGAAATGTGAAATCAATAGAAAATGGCAAACACCCAAAGGGTAAAGGTAATTTATGCAATTGTAATCTATGCACAATTCACTCATATTCTAAAAATGAGAATTCTAATTATGCAAGTGTGATCTATGCAATAGAATTCTCAAACACAAGATGATTCTAATGTAATCTAAGAGCCAGTCAAGTGCAAATCAAGAAAATTGGGTGAGAGTTCCAAAGATCAAAAAATAAAAAAACTCAAAGGCGATTAACACTCATACACAATTTAGCCCCCCCCCCGGCGAAGGAGGGGGAATTTTTTTTGCAAAAACAAAAGCAAAAAGATGCAAAATTGTGAAAAGACTGAGCCAAACCTCCAAGTAATGACGAAAGGAAATCAAATTAAGAATTTCTTAAAAAAGAGACTCAAAACCAGTCAAACAACACTCCAACACACTCAAATAGTTGAAAAAAGGTACCCATAACAAAAAACAAGCTCAGAGGGCTCACAGCCAGGCAAACTTCAAACGTTCCCAGGCCTGGCGCGACTGTCAGGCTACAACTAGCGCCTTTTAGGGATTGGCACTGGTTGTCAATGAGCAACTTGTGCCAACTGGCGCGATTGTAACACTATAAAAGTGCACCAGTCAAGTTTGTTGTGGAAAAATAAAAAACAAACGAGCCAAAGTTAAGTCAACAGTACCCATGTACACCAAGGGGCAAGAAGCAACACAGGGACTCAACCCAGAAGGCTAACCAAGCAAGAGAAACCAAGAAACAACCAAGAAACAAGGCAAGTTCCAAGCCGTTCAGTTCGTAAACCAAACCAGAGATGGACTGAAGTGGCGTTGATCTACTTTGCTAATGCGGAGCAATAGTATTTCGAAGGCTATTTGGCCGTACTTCAGGCTCCGTCTAAAGTTTACAAATCAAACAACAAGACAAAACAAAGAACAAGACAAAAGCCAATGCCCCAGTGGAGTCGCCAAATTGTTGTGGAGGTAAATCCCCTCTGCGGACAGAGGTGATCCCTACTAGCCCAAATGGGGTCTAGCAACAATCAAACAACGCTAACACGCAGGTTCCTAATTGCAAATCAAAGACGAATGATGAGGGCCTACCTGGATTCCAACGCTAGTACTTGTGGAAGAGTCATCGCTCTCGTTCCTTTGCTCCAGTTGGTCACGATCCCCACGATCCTCGTGAACGGACACCTGCACATGCAAAGAACAACACAAATACAAGCATAAAATCTAATAGATGCAACTATATATCAGTTAGAAAGGATATAACTCAATCATCATTACAAAGACAATAAGAGTGGAACCATAATGATAGTTGTCTATTATTATTGATAAACAAAGAAGAATACAACCATAGCTCTAACGTCAAATCCTCCTTTGGCTGGGTGATCAGCAGCACATGCCTTGCAAAGCTTGTTGGGAATGGGGAACAAGCATCTCTCTCCTTGGTTACTTGGACAAGAATCTCCTCACTTTAGATTTAGCCTTATGGGAATGAAGACGGCTTCTTGTAGCATGAGCTTAGCAATTCTCAGATTTTGGGACTTAGAATTTGGAACTTGGAACTAGGAGCCTAGAACTACTAACTAGCTTGTCAAAGGCAAAAGTACAAGCTTTTATAGATAGAGGGGAAGGAGTTAGGATCATCCACAAGATTCATGGGATTGGCTTTATCACTAAGAAGCTTCCATGAGAGGTGGAGAACTACTTCCCTTCTATAGAGATTCGAGGCCCAACTGAACTAACTCAAGATGGAATCAGTTCATGAATAGGTTAGGAAGAACCTTCGTAAGTTTGTTTATTAAAAACTTTACCCAACTTGGCTAGCGCGAGTGCACCTCTGAGACAGAGCGCCAGCTGGCGCACCCTCTTTGGAGGATTTCCCCCATTGGCGCGAGTGATACACAGTGGAACCGCGCCAATTGAAAAAGGGCTATTTTTATGGGTATTTTGCAGAAGGTGTCTTCAGAGCATATGAAGTACATACTCAAGGGGATACAATGCAAGCGTTTTTAGGTTATGTCACCTCTCACAGGTCTCGGAACGAGTCCTCCAAGGTGCGGGAGAAGGGGTAACAGGGACGTTGACAAATTACTGTGTAACAAAGACTAGGGCCAACATTACTCTTTACGAATTGAGCAAGTTAAAACACCAGCAAAAGATACTTTTGAAAGAATTACATGTTGTCCCAGTTGCACCTTTGCTTGCCACTGTAATTTCTCAAGCTTCCCATGATATGGGAAGACCTCGTACTAATGTGATTAACAAAGTTGATCCAAACGACATCGCGTTAATTGGAGGAAGACCGAGATCTCATACTCCCCCGTTTCTTCTTACTGATAAAATTTTTAATAAAAATGTGCATAATTGCTTAGTGGATTCGGGAACTTCATCGAATATTTTACCAAAATCAATATGTACAAAATTGAACGTTCAACTGCAAAAATCTGTTGTGCGCATAGTCTAGCTAGATCGATTGCAAGTCGAAGTGATTGGCAAATTAAATCAAGTTACCATAAGGATGTCATCCAATCCAAAGGTATGTCAAGTTATCGAGATTTTGGTTGTTGATATTCTAGAATCTTATGGCTTAATTCTTAGCAGAGATTGGTCAGAAAAACTTCATGGATACTTTGCAACTGACTGGTCTCACATGTGGCTCCCTTACAATGGTAAACCTAATCAAATAAAAGTTGAACGAGAAAGACATCAGAAATACATAGTAATGGAG
Source organism: Pinus taeda (assembly GCA_000404065.3). NCBI lineage: Eukaryota > Viridiplantae > Streptophyta > Pinopsida > Pinales > Pinaceae > Pinus > Pinus taeda. The sequence continues at coordinate 71,977 of APFE031063524.1, forward strand.
CTAGAGGGGGAGAATGAACCAGTAGCATATAACAATAGTATAATTCACAATTACTCAGTAGATTCTTTCCTAGGGAATTTTGATGCTCATACGTCACCTTATTTAGAACATTCTGTTTTATCCCAAGTCGAAAATTTTTCTCAAACAGATAGTTCTAAACGTATTAATTTTTTAGAAAGTCTTGTAAATAAATCTTTATTTTGGAAATTATTTTTTGATGGTTCTAAATCTAACGAAGGAGCAGGAGCAGGATGCATGCTAGTTAGTCTAGAAGGAGATAAAACTATGTTAAGTTGCAGACTCGAATTTGATTGCACCAACAATACTGCAGAATATGAGGCTTTAGTCCAAGGGTTGTATTAAGCGATCGGATTAAACGTCAAATACCTTCAAGTTTTTGAAGATTCTGAAATTGTAATTAGATAGGTACGTAATACTATACATTGTTTATCAGGTCATTTAAAACATTACCAATCTTTAGTTCAAGATCTGACTGAACACTTTATAGCATTTAATATTTCATCAATTCCCAAACTCCAGAATGCAAGTGAAGACCTTTTAGCTAACGAGGCTTCCAAACTTATCCCTTCAGAAGATTTTAGCCCTGATAGATTCTCAACAGAATTAATCTTTAGACCTTCTATTCCTGATAACATTACAAATTCGAGAATTTTCAACGACGATCCTGACATTGTGATTTTTCTCACATCTGAATGATCTTACACCAATCAAATAATTGACGAAGACCAACATGATCGACAATTACAACAAGATAGCACTAACAATGCTATACCTAAGTCGGTAGTCAAGTTAGAAGACCTTTATGATTTGATGGATTCTTAGGATACAATCAAGTGTTAGTACATCCTAATGATCAATTAAAAACCACATTCAGAACCAAATGGGGTACCTACGCATATCAAAAAATGCCCTTTGGCCTGATCAATGTTGGTGCCACGTTTCAGAGGGCCATGGACATCGCATTCAAAGGTTTAGTTAATAAATCTGTGGTAATATATTTGGATGATATAACTATCTATTCCAAGAAACTAAGCAACCATCTTAGAGATTTAAAACAAATCTTCCAACGTTGTTTGAAGTATGTAATTTCACTTAACCCAAAAAAGTCCTTTTTCGCATTAAGTGAAGGAAAACTTCTAGGATTCATAGTGTCAAAATCTGGAATTCACATTGATCCTGACAAAATCAAGGAGATTTCCGAAATATTCCTACCTCACAACAAAAAATCTATGAAATCATTCCTTGGTCAGATAAATTTTGTAAAGAGATTTGTTCCATATTTTTCAAGAATCGTGTCTCCTTTACAAGCAATGATAAATAATAACTCAAACTTCAAATGGGGCCAAGACATATGAGGAATTCAATCTGATCAAACAAGCAATTGTGAATGCTCCATATTTAGCAACTCCAAATTTTTAAGAGCCTTTTATTTTATATACATTTGCATCTGACAGATCATATGCGGCGATACTCACTCAAGCTAATCAAGAAAAAGCAGAAGCTCCGACTGCTTTTTTCAGTTCAAATTTACAGGGGGCTGAATTAAAAAATTATTCAGATGTGGAGAAACAAGTCTATGCTATTTTCAAAGCAATCAAATATTCCAAACCCTTTCTACTCAAACCCCATACAAAAATCATTATACCGTTTCCAACGGTAAGGAATCTTTTAGTGCAAAAAGATGTGGGTGAGAAAAGAGCCAATTGGGTTACTGCCTTACAGTAATATGATGTAGAAATCAAACCAGCAAGTATTGTAAAAGGTCAAGGCTTTTGCAAAATGATGGTAGGAGCATTGCTTATATCTAAAATTCCATCTGCAAACATACAAATGTATGAGGTAAGCTTAAACGATAATGAGTCATTATATGCCGATATCATTTATTATCTAAAGAATGGATATGCTCCTTCACACCTTGATCATACCAAGAAAAGAGCTATAAGGTTGAAAGCCAACCAATATCAGCTCTTGAACGATGTTATTTTTAGAATAAATTATGATTTTGTTCTCCTTAGATGTCTTGAAGAACCTGAAGCTAAAAAAGTTTTGCAGGAACTCCACGATGGGCCAGCAGGTGGACACTATGCTGGAGATGCTACTGCACATAAAATCTTACGCGCAGGCTATTACTGGCCCACATTATTCAAAGACTAATTACGTGAGGAAGTGTGAAGTCTGCCAAACTGCTGCTGGGAGACAGAAGAAACCATCCTTGCCACTACAACCAGTCAACATTGAACAACCCTTTGATCAGTGGGGATTGGACATAATAGTGAGATCGTTCCTCACTCTTCCAAACAGCATAGATATATCCTTACAGCAACAGATTACTTTACTAAATGGGTAGAAGAAGTTCCCCTCAAGACGGCTAATTCTGAACATATCATTGAGTTCATAGATCAATTTATAATCACCAGGTTTGGATTTCCTTCTGCTTTAATGTTTGATAATGCATCATACTTTTCTGGAAACACAATAACTGAATTTTCACTTAAAAGAGGTTTCAAACTGAAATATTTTTCCAATTACTACCCACAGGGCAATCGGCTAGCTAAATCTACAAATAAAAACCTAATCAGAATTATCAAACGAACAGTTGACCAAAATCATAAAAATTGGCATAAGTCTTTAATATATGCTTTATTGGTAGATCGAATAACGCAAAAAGCCTCCATCAGCACTTCTCCATTCAATTTAGTTTATGGAAAAGAAGTGGTTCTTCCGACTCATTTAGCAATTCCTTCTCTGTCTTTAGTTCAATATATTGATGAAGTACCAACTTCTCCGTACAGCTAAGGCAAATGGAAATAATTAAATTATAAGAACAATGAGAACAGACCAAAAGAACTCACGCTCATCACCAAGCATTAGTGAAATCCTCTTTTGATTCAAACATGATGACCAGAAAAGATTTTCAGATGGGAGATCTAGTTTTAAAATGGGACAAGGCCCATGAGGAAAAGGGGAAACATACAAAATTTCAACAAATGTGGCTTGGCCCTTTCCAAATCATAGAAGTCATAGGTCCGTCCACTTTTATGTTGCAGGATTTAATAGGAAAGAGAGATTCTTTACCTGTTAATGGACAGATCCTTAAGAAATATTTTCCTTAGAAGATTATTCTTCTATTTTGTAAATTAGATTTTTATTTTCATAATAAAACAAGTTGTGAATGGTTACGTTAGGGATTTATGAAAAAGACACCAATTCTCTTTCAGATTTTGTTTTTCGCTTGTATAAATAGCAAATCTTTTAGAAAATTGATCTTTATTATTGAAAGATACAGTTAAAGACTATAGCCTAGAAATGATACTAGTTTCAACTTCGTAAAATTTGATGAAAACGACCTTTAGTGAGAATTTTTTTTATATCAGTGCAATGAAAGGTATCAATAACAAAACAAAGATTCTCTGTAAAGCAGCTCTGTCCAAAAAGCTCTACTATTGTCGTCTAGAGCTATCTTAAGGAAACAATGCCTTCCTCCCTACTTAGGAAATTACAACTTTCAGAGAAACAATCCAAGGGTGCACTTTATCTTAAAGAGTGAGAGGTCTCATCACAAGCCGACTGATTATAATCACAGATATTATAACTTGCTGAATTTGCCAATACTACATACCACAACAGGGCAATGACTCAAGATTGTTGCAATCAAAAAGCAAGGGGTCTCATCACGAGCCAGCTTGTTCAACAAAGTTATAAATGAAGTGAATGACTATGTCATAAATTGGCTATCAAACCAGGACATTGTTCTTTAAGGGTAGAAAAGAAAATCAAAGCAAGAAGTGTGGATATGGATTCTTCTTTGAAAATTGTATGTTTCTCTAAGTAGGATACAGGATCATTGTTGGGTAACAGGTAACCTTGTCGAGGCTATGAACACCTGTTGGCAGCAGAGGCTATACCTACGACAAATGAGCATATTTAAAATTGATTTATAGGGAAGGCTTTGTTTTATCTTTATAAACCAAGTAATGATTGATGTAGATACAAGGACTAGATTGAGGAAGAAAATAATCAAAGTTGAAAATAGAAGAAACAAAATATCATTGACAGGTTAAAGCATAATGTACTTTATCTTTCTATAATAAAGTTTAACTTTCTGGAAAATTTTCTATTTTGGAAGTTTTAGAAAAT
>APFE031063524.1:90689-110054 GCA_000404065.3 Pinus taeda
ATATTCCTGGCCACTCTGGAAGGTGAAGCCCAATCTTGGTATCAAAGTTTGCCGCCTGCTTGTATTTACTGTTTAAAGGATTTTCATGCCTTGTTCATTGAAATATATAAAGACTCTTATCCATCATTAAATCTAGTTCATGACTGTTGCAAACATACTTCTACTTTTATTGAAAGCCTTGAAAAATACTATGAGGATGATAATTTTATGGATGATGAGATCATGGAAGCCTTGTATGAGAATCCATTTCAGCAACATGAAGAGAAACTAGAAGAGTCCCATCAAGATCCTTAGGAAACTTTGCAGCAGAATCAAGATCTTTGTATGGTGGAAAATGAAGGAATTTTTCATCTTCACAGTCAACATGAATTACATGAAATAGATTAGTAGGTTGAAGAGTTCCATATGGCTAAAAGTGATGAAAGAAAAAGTGTTGTTTCAGATTTGTCCATAGAAGAAGACAGCATGCAGAGAAGTCAAGTTTCCAATTCAGAATGTGATAATGTTAAGACAACCATTTCAGATGTAGATTTAGATTGTGATCACCAAGAAAACCTTGTACTAAGTCCCATGAAAGAGAACTCTGCTACTTAAATCATCTGGGATGAGGAAGACAAAATTTTGGATCCAAATGTTCTCATGTCATCAGAACACAGTCTTCATGAAGAGGCAATCCCGTCAACTCTTGAACAACAAGATGAGAGCTTTGCTAAAGCAAGTGAAAAAGTTCCTCTGGATGAATTTATGGTAGATGATAGAAATGTTATTGTTAGGTTGCAAGAAACATCTGAAGTTGCTTTTCTCATTATTGATGAATGTGATGAATGTAATGAGAATCTGGCTATCATATCGTATGAAGATGACCTACCATATATTCAAACTTCAGAAGATCAGACCATTCAGGGTTCCCTTTCAGATTCCTCCTCATATGTCTCATGTTTTAAAATGTTCTTTGAAAAGGAGATTTGTTCATCCACTTGTTCAGAATTTTTTGAAGACCCAGAACATACTCTTATTTATGAAGAAAGACCATAATCAAGAGAAAAATATACTTTGTTTTTCTAGCAAGAGGACAATCTTCATGTTTTTCAGGATCCAATGGCAGATTTGTTGCAGTCAGTAGTGAAGGTGATTATTGCAGTATTCAGTGATGAAGGAGATCATGGTCAATTATGTTTTTGGAAGCCCAGTTACCAGTATCTGTTGTTGACCAGAAGATCTAATCAAGAGAATCAATCGAGGAGGCATCTACTTGATTGGTTACATTGGAAGACACATTAAACATGATTGTACATATTGCATTAGTACACAGGTGGATGTCATTATGATTTGAAACCCTCGAATCTTGATGGACTGCTGCCATTGAAATAAGTTTTGTAAGTTCTTGTTTTAGTTAAGTTAGTCATGATTCATTTCCTTTTGCATTGAGTCAGTTTTTCAGTCATATTGGTTCCATAATTAAGTTGGTTTGAGTCAGGTTTCAGTCAATAAATGAGTCAAAGTCTTGTGTGGTTTGTCGAAATAATGACTCCATAGCCCAATGGACGAAGCCATTGTCTGCTCACCCAAAGATCTGCAGTTCTTGGCACCTCCAAGGAGATGGAGCTACCATCCCCCATTGGAGACAATGTTAGAGTCAGTCTTGTTAGTCCTCCATCAGAGATTAAAACTCTTTCTGCATCTCATTTTTAGGTGTCTCGCTCCATTCACTTAGCTGCATTCCGCTAGAGGCATGCCATAATCTGACGGAAGGGTCTTGTCAGTTCATTCCCCTCATGTCTTGTACCTGCTGGCTTAGGTATTTTCATCAAAGTTATTAAAATCCATGACAGTCAATGTTTGATCTTTTAATGTACAAGACTCATTTCAATCATTAAGTCTACGGTTTGCAAATTGTTGTTCTCAAAGTGCTTCAATGACACTTGCAGGCCAGAGGAAGGTTCAATAATTCACTCAAACGATGTTTCTGAGCAAGAAAATATGAATTTTGGAAACTTGAGAGAGGATTTTGTCCACAATAGGCCAAGGAAGAAAAACCTCCTTCCCTTTTTACACAAGTGTCATGGTTTTAGAGAAATGTCAAAAATACAATTGCCTCGGGAGAATTGATGCACCTCTAAAGTGACCTTGGGAAAATCAAGTTTTCTCCTAGCTCGGTTAGCCAAATGACTTTCTTGATGAGTGAACGAATAACTATACACAAAGGTCTTTCCAATGAGCTATCATGGGCACAATTTTTTGTTGAGGAACACTTTCAACAGTTGACTGCAACAACACTCTACCTTGAGGCAGCCTCACTAGGAACATTTTGACCAGTCTTGGGAGATTTCATTTTTGATATGACAAATGAACTCCAAAGTAAAAAATTCTAGTTGGGTTGGAAAGCAGACTTACTGGCCTTTCCAACGAGATATGTTGTGCCCAATTTGGACACTAGGAAGGCCTCCAAACATCTCCTGCAAAATGCGTTATGCACAGGCTCTTATGATAGGGAGCTCCAAATCAAGAAAGGTTTGAATTTTTGGATTCAACATGAAACATCATGACGGTTGGTGCATGGCCAAGAAATTTGTAGCATTTTTGGGGCATTTTTGGTCATTTGAAAACTTTTGGGCACAAAACAGGGTTTTTCTCTCTATGCGCCGCGCCACTGGCGTGGCACTTAGGATTGGGAGCTCCAAATCAAGAATGGTTTACATTTTTGGATTCAGCATGAAAAATCATGACTACTGGTGCATGGCCAAGAATTCTGGGCAAGTTTTGAGTCCCCAGGAGGTCAAAAACACTCAAAAAATGACCTCCCTGCCCCTATTTTGACACACAGGAAGCAGTCTTGGAAGAATGAAGTTTGGGATGGGCAAATGAGCACCAAATTCAGAAATTCCACTTGAGATGGAAAGTAGACAGGCAAGGCATTCTAACAAGCACACTTGGGTACAATTTGGACTTCAGAAGGTACCTCAAAATTGCCTCCAAAATGGCGTAGTGCATATAGGTTTGGGTGCGGTGCATATAGACCAAAAGGCCAAAATCACTTCCGCTCCGTGATATTTCGATTCACGACTTTCTCCAAGTGGACCCGCTCATTTACACTACATATTTTTCAGCACCTAAGGCAAAGTTTAAAGAGTATTTTCACTAAAGGTTGGCTTCTATCCAAGTGGCAAAGGAAGGGGAGCCGTCACCCAAGCCATTTTTCATTTTTGTGACGCTGCACCTGTAACTAATGGTTGGATTTCCATTTCCATTTTGTAATGATTTGAAAAACTCCCCAGCTGTGGGTCATTCTATTTCCCAATGGCATAGTCTATTTATTGTATGCAAAACCATTTGTAAAGGGTGGGTTGTAATTTTTGGGAGGCTGTGGGAGAGAAACTTTGTTCTTCATTGTATATTTTGACAGAGAATTAATGAAAGGCAATGGCTCTGGTTCATGATATTCATGTGGTGTGAGTGTAGCAAACATATTCTCTTTCTATTTCATATGTATTTCGTTATGTTTCACAGTTCATTCATATTCATTGCTAGTGAAATTTTCTAAGTAAGATAATGTAGAATTCATGTTTATTGCTCTACCTGTGGAACGTTTCACGTTCTGTGTTCTTCTTCTGTTGAAAAGGATTCATGTATTTATGCCCTTTTCACCCTCCTAAACAATCTTTCGATTTCGCATTATTTCGAATTTAATTGCTAGACTTTCCGCCTGTCTTGCCTCACGAAATAATTTGTGCCTTTTTGTTAAATTCTCTGCTCATTGCTATTCATTGGTCCCATACATCCCAGAAACTCAGTCATTTATCAAAATTTGCTTCTTGTTTCCATATTTATTTACCTAGCCTAAAATCAATATTCACTGTACGTCACCTCAGACCATACCTTTTATTTATTCACTGAGCGTGACACGGAGAGAGCCCTCTCCTGTTCTGGTAGGGCTAGCTACCAAACTGAGCGTGGTTTGTGGTTACCCTGAATTTTTCCTTCCTTCAGCCTAAGGCAGATTTAGGTGCTAAGACCAAGAAAAAAAAAATTTCGGGTGGTCCCAAATTTCAAGTACATCGGATCGGTGCATGGTAGAATCTAGAGCTCATGCTATGGCCAATGAGAAGATTGAAAAACTTGAAACATCCTTGAAAGACATCCAAGACTAGCTGGCAAAAATAACTGCAACACTCTCTATGGGCAAGGCAGAAGCTTGCGAGGAGGCATGTATTGGCAATGAACACAGTGAGGGTGAGTCTAACCACTCTCTTCACCTCTGGGGCACCCACCAACAATCCTGTCCGCGACCACCCAAGCTGGATATGCATCAATTTGATGTCTCTCACCCAGTAGCATGGATAGCACAAATGGAGCAATATTTCAATCTCAATTACATCTTGGATAATGCCACTTAGCTTATGGTGGGGAGCATGTACTTGGACAATGAAAGATGGCAATGGTGGCAATGGCATCAACGTTTCTATGGAAGGCCCTTCACTTGGGACACATTCAAAAAAGCTCTTATGGATCACTTTGACCATGACTCTGCTTTTTTGGGTCGTCTCACTAAGCTCAGACAGACTGGAACAGTGGATGAATATATTACAACTTTTGAAACCTTAACTTTCCACACTTTAGCTCTACAAGATGAGTTCTACATGGAATGTTTTATCAGTGGTCTTAAAGAGGCCATAGAAGCTCACGATCGACTGCACCACCCTCCCACATTGCTGGAGGCTTGCAAGGTAGCTCGTGAAGTTGAACGTGCATTAGCAGCCCAGTCCACTCGCCCAAATTTCACTGCCAAGGGTCACCCCCCATAGGCTCACAGCACTACCCAAACACTTAAGATTCAAAAGGTGTCACTTGCAGAAACAACAGAAAGAAGAAAACAATGATTATGTTACTACTATGATGAAAAATACTCCCCAGGTCATAAATGAAAGGAGCCCAAATATTTTCAAATTGATGCTACTGGTCATAGCTCATCAGAGGAAGCCCCACCACTTGAGGAACTCGAGGAGGAAGAAGAGGAAGCCAAAAGGACAATGTCCCTAAAGAACCAGTTATTTCGCTGCATGCTTTGGCAAGGATTTCTTCACCTCAAACTCTCAAAATCATAGGTTTTATTAAGAATCACCCAGTAGTAGTCTTGATTGATAGTGGAAGTACACATAATTTTATCCATCAAAGAGTCGTGAAAGCAGTGCATTGTTTTGTACGAGCAGTTTCTAACTTCCAAGTCTAAATTGCAGATGTGGGAACAATGAAATGTGATGGCCGCTGTGGAAATGTCAAACATCAAATGGGGGATTATTAGTTGAAGACCCACATGTTTGCCATACACATGGGAGGGTGCGATATTGTCCTCAATGCTAAATGGCTTCACACACTTGGCCCAATCACAATGGATTTCCAGGAGTTATATATGAGATTTAAGTAGAACAACCACACACATACCCTCCGCGGACTCCAAGCGGGAGCTCCCTCTATCATCAACTCAAATAGGATGGAAAAGTTGTTTAAAAAGGACCATCATGGCGTTATAGCTCAATTTAATGCCATCCAGGCCTTCGAACCCAATTCTCTTCCGATTCATCCTAAGATGCAACAGATTTTAAATAACCATCTTCCAGTCTTTGAGAAGCCTCATGAGCTTCCACCCTTGAGAGGGGAACATGATCATATCATCACTTTGGTCCCAAGGTCCCAACCACCAAATGTGCGTCCATATAGATATCCATTCTCCCAAAAGAATGAAATAGAAAAAATAATCAAGGAACTTTTGGAAGCAGACGTCATTCATCCCAACATTAGTCCTTATTCATCACCAGTGGTCATGGTGCTCGAGAAAGATGGGGAATGGCACATGTGTCCAGACTTAAGGGCCCTCAATAAGTTGATAGTGAAAGATAAATTTCCCATACCGGTTGTTGACGATTTGCTGGATGAGCTAAATGGGGCTCAATTCTTCACTAAGCTTGATCTTCACTGAGGCTACCACCAAATTCGCATGAAGGAAGTCGACATTCCAAAGATTGCTTTTAGAACTCATGAAGGCCATTGTGAGTTCCTGGTCATGTCATTCAGTATTTTTAATGCACATCTACTTTTCAGAGCCTTATGAACCACCTACTCAAACCATATCTCAGAAAATTTGTCCTTGTTTTCTTCGATGACATCCTCCTCTACAGTCGCACTTGGGCCACACATCTTCAGCATGTAGATCTGCTCTTGCAATTGCTCCGCGAGTATAAATTATTTGATCAGACGTCCAAGTTTTCTTTTGGCATGGAAGAATTTGAGTATTTGGGCCACATTGTGGGGCTTGAAGGTGTCAGGGTGGACTCTAAAAAGATCTAGGAAATGCAGTATTGGCCTCAACCTAAGACCTTGAAGAGCCTGAGAGGATTTTTGGGTCTCACAGGCTACTATCACAAATTTTTCCACAATTATGATCGCATTGCGAAGCCCCTCACTCAACTCCTCAAGAAAAATTCATTACTCTGGAATGCTGAAGCACAACAGTCCTTTACAGCTCTAAAAAATGCCATGTGTCCACTCCAGTCTTAGCACTACCTGACTTCACCAAATCTTTTTTCATTGAATGTGATGGTTCAGGTACGGATATTGGGGTGGTCTTAATGTAGGAAGGTCGACCCTTGGCCTTCAAAAACCAACAACTAAGTGGGAAGAATATGGGACAATCTACCTATGAGAAGGAGATGATGGCCATCTTACATGCAGTAGATACCTGGCGACCTTACTTATTGGGGCGACATTTCCAAATCCGCATAGACCATCAAAGTCTTAAATATTTTTTGGAGTAACACCTATCCTCATCACAACTAAATAAATGGCTCACCAAAATGTTGGGATATGATGATGAGATAATTTACAAGAAAGGGCACGAAAATATTGTAGTAGATGCATTATCTTGCCAATTTGAGGAGGAAAGTACCATGCTCGCAATTTCCCTTCCCATTCTAGAATGGATTGAAGAGGCTTGTAGGAAATAGTTTTTACATCCTTGGCTCTCCCAACTCATTATTCAATTGCAGGCGGATCCAAATTCCACCAATGGCTACTCGTGGCAGGATGAGATTCTTCGCTACAAGGACAGAGTTGTAATATCACCAACATCCACCATCAAAAGCCACATTTTGGCAGAGTTGCACTCATCCCCCACTACAGGACATTTAGGCTTTCAGAAGATGTATGCTCACACTAGAAGATCATTTTTTTGGACAGGCATGAAAAAGGGCATTCTTACTTTTGTAGTAGAATGCGATGTTTGTGAGCGCCACTAAGGGGAGACAGACAAAGCACCAGGCACATTACAACCATTTCCCATCCCGACATCAATATCCACCCTAACCCCCTTATTTATGTAGTAGGATCGAGTCATAGTTATAGTTAAGTAAAGAGTCAATAAAGCCCATATTAATAATTGTAAGTGGTTAACCCACATTTCATGATGGGACCACAATTAGTTGCAAATGGGCCATGGTATTAGATAGATGGTATTAATAAGAGCCATGGTATTGCATGTATGAGTCATATATAAAGGATAGACACTCCCTGTGAGGAGCATCGTGTCTTATTTTGTAATCAAGCTCTGCTCTATTGGAGGTTGCCCCCTCAAAGAGACAATTGAACATTGCTTTTCTGAATAATAAAATACTTGCTGTTATTTCTCACTGTTCTATGTTCTGGGTATATTTCTGTGCATATTTGGTATTCTTGTATCATCTTACAGGTTAAGAGCATAACATCTTGTAACTGCGGAACTTCTTCTCCAAAGGCGGATGTACCAGAAATTATTGGAGTAACTGTAGTCTCTGATGATGTTGAAACAAAAGTTTCAAATAAACCAGATGAATTGGACTTAGTTAAATGAGACCATTTTGCTCGAAATGGCTTTGTTTCCAGAGTCAAACACGATTGACTCGCTAGTCTTCGCGAACGGGGTTTTGATTGACTTTCTTCCATGATTGCGGATTTTTTGATCAACTCAAAATTAAGGGGAAAATGATGTTATTCCAAATTCAATTAATTTTATTGACGCTTTGACACAACTTTTTTTTCAGTTTTTAAGAGTTCAGAAAAGACAAATATGACTCTAGTCCCCTTCGATTTTTAATGAGCTTGAAGTGACAAGTGCTCAAATGGACCTCTTCTTTTAAAGATTTGAAAAGGAATGAAAGTTACTACTCTGGAAAATCTAGACAGAGGGATTACCAAACCAATCGCAAAACTACAATATACACCTTGGTGATAAATTAAGGAGAAATTGCCAAGGACTTATGTATGGCAGTCAATCTTCCCGAATGTTGTGTTCAGTGTATTGTTACCGATAGGGTGATAGACACGGCTTCCTATGGATAAAGGATATAAGCCTATTGTGGTCTCTCAATATATATGTGACGGTATGGGGAGCACAAGTCCATGCTAGCACTTGTCGTATCAAGGAGGATGAATCACGCAACCTTCAATAAAAATGAGTTACTAGTTTTTATGATGCCGGAGCATGTCTCTAGCCTAGACCTCTAGATGTGTTGCGTTAAGTTCCGAAGTGTTGTTAGGTTCATTGAGATTTATTTTAGATTTGATCTTGTTTAAAGTTTGCCTTTCAATGGTTCACCATGTCATGTTGATTTGAAATTCCTAAAATGCAATCTACAATGATAAACAATCGTTGTTTATTTTGAGCAATGAAAATCCTAACTACTAGGGAAAGAAAACTACGTCTGTTTCAAACAAAGAGCAAAGAGCACACACTAATGCACTTTCCTAAATCATTTTTCACACACAAACTAAATGCAAATGCAAATGCATGTATTTGATTTTCATTCCCCTTAATGTGAAAAAATGCCAAAAAGGAAAACTAAATGTAGTAAAGGTCTGAGATATTTCTTTCAAAGCGACATTTTTGACAATTTCTTTTTCAAAATAGATAGGAAGACTAAACAAAACTTTTCAATTTCGAATAGAAAATGCTTTCGACACTTCGAATATCAACAAATCAAATCAAATACATGATAAAAATTTCAATCGACTATCCGGGGAGGGAAGAATCCATGACACTTCTCTTTTTGACACAAAACGACAGTTACGGCACTTGTTGTACCAAAGCGACAATTCGATTTAAGCAAATTTTCGACAAAGGATTGTAAATGATGGAAAAATACATAAAAACATTTACTAATCCTAATCAATGAAGGCTAATCTATGTGATGCAATCAAGGTTTAGTAATGAGGTACTATTCATAAGAAGCAAAAACAACTAAACAAAACTGAAAACAAGGACAAAAGCCCCAAATTTCTAGAATGGTAATAGGTTCAGTCAGTCATCGCACCTAGGCTTCACAGAAACAGGGATGCGTCGCATCTTACAGACTCAGGAGGTGTAATGCATACTGGTCGACAATTACAGACAGTGTGATGGGCCAGGGAGCACAACTGAAGTGGCTTTTGGCTCAAATTTGCAGCTGATTTTAGTGAGTTAAGCTGAGCTATGATGGACAGTAAAGAGAAAAGTATAGAGGAATGACTTGAGAGGTTACTGAGCTACCAAAAGGGCATCTAGAATGTTTGTAAGTCAAATGTTTAATTCATAAACTCAACCAGAGATTGACTAAAGTAGCGTTTATCTACTATGCAATTATAGAGCAAGAGCAGTTCAAAGGCTACCTGGCTAACTTTAGGTTCTATCTATAGTTTATAAAATAAACAGTAAGAACAAAAAAACATCTATTTGATGCCCAACGGAGTCACCATTTTTTTTTCTGGGAAAACTAGTGTCTTTTTTATCGACTAGCCCTCTAGGTTTGGTAGCTACCCTAGAAACAACAGTTAAAAGTAATTCAACGATTTCTTCTATGCATAATAGATAAGATAACGATGAGAGGACCAACTTGGAACTTTCGCTTAATCCTTTGCACGATCTTTCTCCCCCTTGACAGAGCTCGCAACTCCTCTCCATACTTATCCTTCTTGAAAAGTACCTATACAAACAAAGTAGCGAAGAACCATCAAAGCATCTTGATCTATTGTAACATAAACACTACAGAATCAGATGTATAATGAAGACACATTGGCATTCACAAATAATAACATTCACAAGTGCGCGATTATATGGAAGAAAACCTAAAGAACTTTAATAAATAGAAGGGAGAATTACAACCCAGTTGTCTGATCCAGCGTCATCCTCTTAGCATTAATCCCTCTTCACCTCATGAAATAACAAGATGACACCAACAATACAATTCTCTTATCTCAAACACAAACTATCAGCACTTCCTTGATATTCACAATATTCCGGCCTCTGGATCTCTTAGATGAGGTATCCATTTATAAATGTGTGCAAGGGTGTGATTCATCTCTAGGGTTTTGATTAGTGTCATTCCACTTGTTATAATTGGTTCCACTTGGAGATTTCTTAGATCTCTTACTCATCCCTGGGCGAATTCAGAGAGGCAAGTGTCATAAGAGAAGTTTCTAGAAGATTCCATGAGAATCCACTTAGCAAACTATCTCAGACATTTGTCCATCCTCACCCATCACACCCTACAAAAGGCCTTATCAATATGCATCACACTTGGCTAGTGTAGAAGTCAGTATGCATCGCACCCTAACAGTGGAGTAGTCATTATGGTCCAGTTTTGGCCAATTCTAGATGGTGTTTTAGGTGGAACTTTTGGGGAATGATGTAATCAGATGAACATGATCTTTTAGGGTATGAAACAACACTTTTAAGGGTTGAAGAGCCTTAGTTTATCAACATATAATATTGGGGTTGAAGTGCCCAAATATATCTATAACAATAACATTTTCGTATGATGTCTAATTGAGTTATTAAAATTTCATTGTAAACTAGATTCATAGTAGAATATGCCATAGAAATAGGTTTTCAAGATATATGTACTTCGGAATCCAAAAGTTCACTGTCCCAAATCTATCCTTGACCTGCCTACTATACACCCTATCAATGTTTTCATCATAGTGTTTTTGTTTGAGATCCAAATTAAGTGATTAAAGTTGGGTTAGAGAGTAGAAATCACATGATATATATGATAGAAAAATTTCTTAAAATACACCCATTTTGTCTCTCAACATATGACTTTCCATACTTTGTTTTTAGTGATTTGATCTTGCCAATATACCATAAAATCTAATAAACATGTGATTTCTATGAAATAGTTATCTGAATAGATGTGAATGCTTGTATGAATATCATTTTCAATACAATACATCTACATACAAAAACAAAATCATGGATCTATCATCAATTTTGATTTACAGAATGCATTGTAGCAAACGCTACAATTATAAAGAAATTTATTTATTTATCTACTTATTTAATTTATTTTCTATAATATCCTAATCTACTCTATTTGAAGGAAGGAATATCTTCTTCAAGCGTAGGATTATTTCAAGTGCAACCATGTTCATAATAGATATAAAACTTCATTTCTACTTAGATTTGGAATATAAACTTTAATGGATACCAAAGCATGAAAAACTAGGTGCTTTAATTGATATGGTGCTAAGAGTTGTCAAATGATGCAATAATGATGTATGCCCACGATGGTTTAGAAGCATGATTCAATTTCATCCATGTATTATTGGTCCCTTGATTCAGTAAACAATGTTGGTATATCTCCCTTTGTCAGGATGTGTAGATCTTCCATGCTTTGTTCATTTTTCTCTTGGTGTTCTCCTCTTCCCTCAGATACAAATTTATTTATGATTATTACCATGTTGCATAAGGTATTTGAAATATTTTTTCTGATAATAATGCTCACTTTTTAGTAGTTTCAATAGTAGCGGTTATTAGAGCATAAATTGTTACAACAATTTCATCATTTTCAATGGTAATGGGTGTTACAACATTACGGGTTACAACATTTTCATAAAAATTAACATTAACAACTATTATCAAATCTATTGTTAAGAAAATTAATATTACAACATCTATTATTACATAAACTGTTGTTACAGCATTTTTTGATAATAATTTCAACATTTTCAACAGGGGCAGCTTTAGCATATTCAAGATCCACCGTTGTTATGGGATTCGTTGTTACAACATCAATTATTATAGCAACCATTGTTACTAGTTTAGTTGTTATAGAAGTTTCGAAAAATTTAATAGTAACAAAAACATAAGTTTTTAGAATAGTTTGAATGATTTTAACAATAGTATCAACTATAACAACAATTTTAGGATAAGTACCAATCATGTGTTGTTCCTCTAATGATATCTAATTTGGGGCTTCTTCCAGAGGTGAATTCTCTACTTCATTCTTTGTGATAACTGGGGAAGTTGTTGAATTCACTCTTCTCATTTATCTAAAATGTATGTTATTACATTCAATGAGGGATTAAGTGCCAAAAACAAGTGCTTCAGCTTGCTATGGAGCCTTATTGTTTGGATTTTGGTTAGGTTGCATAAGTAATTGGGGCCACATAGTAGGATTACCTAGTGGCACATTAGATGATATTTGTAGATATTATTGGTGAATGGATAAGTGAGTTTGTGTGGGAAACGTTTGTGGAAAAGAGGCTTGAAACCATCCTTGAGATCACATGCATATGTGACTCATGGGAGAGGGTCATAACAGACATAGTGTGGGATATTGAATTAAAGGAGGACTAGGAGTTTTCCATGGAACTCTAGGATTCTAAATTTATTGAGGAATATGCTGAGAATGATACAGGTTCATTGAGGTATTGAAGAATGATGAAGGATTTTGAGCTATAATTGGTGTTGGAACTTTCCGTGGCCTCTTAGAGCCACTAAAATATGTTTTCTTTCTATCCTTAGTTGATTCCTTGAATAATCCTAATCTTGGTGGCGATGAGAAATGATTTATTAAGTGATCCCCCTCACAGAAAATGCAAACTTTCAAACTATTGAGTGGACATTGTATAAAGGGTTGCTTCTCCCTACGATTGTACCAAAATATTAGAAGAACTTTTCCAACTTCAGCCTACTTCAGTTTTCTTGCAAGAGATCCACTTATGAAGACAAAGAGCTAGTGATATCATATTTAAAAATTTCAAGAAAAATACTAATTTACTCCCTTGTGGATTCACCATTGCCTTCAAATTTCTCATTGGAAGACTCCTTGAATCACCATTTCTTAATTGCTCAACAAGCTTATTCAGCTACTTGATATATTATGTGAGAAAATTGATTATAAAATAGGGAAAATTAATTTTTCCTACTTAGAATGAATTTTTTGGATTAAAACCTAATTGTAGGGAATGCAACCTATGTGTCTTGACTCTTTATGATGTCGAGCATGCTTCAACTTGTCGAAGCACTGTATAGGTTCTTACCTCTCATCTTACAACCTGATATCCTTTAGAGCCAGGAACACCTAATGACACTCATGAACAATGAATATATAAAAAGAAGAAAATGTGAATTATGCTCTTGTTTCCTCAATAACCTCCCCGACAACGATGCCAAAATGTTAGAAAAATGGCCTATCTTAATAAAACAAATAATTTTTCTCAAACATAAATGATTAATTCAGGTAGGTATTTTTATTTTAAGGTTAACTACAAAATATATGCAGGGAACAACAATTAACTGGCATTGGCTAATTCTTAATGCTAAGTTTTATCCTATAAGAACAATGTTTTCACTCTTTAGACTTACAAGACTCAAAATCGATCTTAGTGTCAAACCTTCATTTGCATAAAAATAACTCACTACACATAATCCTCAAAATGAAATCACACTTATAGAAATGAAATAAAAATCCTTAAAAGCAATCCTCATAAAATCAATTCATTCATTAACTATGTAACAAAAATTCACTAACATTTTGTTTGAACAACAAATTATATATAATTAGAACACAATAAGTAAGGATCGATCCATGAGTCATGTGCTGACACATAAGAAATCTATACTAAATATTTTCAAGCGAAATTAACCAAGAGTAGCAGCATCATATTATCGTGAATCTGTAATAGTGATATAATAATAAATTATTAACGTAGCCTGCAACTAAATTAAACTTTAATAGCTATGTACCTCTACTCACACAACAACCCCTTCTAAAAATGAGGGCCCTTCCTCCTCATTAAGGGGTTGGAAATTCAAATCTCACAAATTAACAATTCAGAGATAAGCCACAATTGGCAGATATTGCATTAGCTTTAGAAATGAAGTTACAATATGCATTGTTACATGGATGATTGTGGTCCCCCTTCCTCAGCTAAATTATCTATTTTCTTGCTTAATACTATCTCTAGCCTCCAACCTACCCTTTTTCTATACATTTATACAAGGGAAGTGGGGAAATTGGAATAATTCTGGCAAATTCACGTTGTCACAGTTATAGACATATTACAAAATATTGACTATTTATTTTTGGAATATCTTATTTGGAAAACGACAAAATATTTGATTAGAATAGATTTATTTTTCCTATTTCATCTAAGAACAAGCTTGCATTTTTGTAGTTGCCAATTGATTTCTCTATTTGGGACGTAATCTGTTAGGAATCACAACATGATATGTGCACCTGAACTAACACCTCGTAGACTCTAATCCATGAAATTTCTAGATAAAATGTTTTTGGGTTACCTAATTAAGGATGTTTTGACAAACACCGATGTCATGGATTTCCCATGTTCATCTCCATTTTCCTGAATATTGTTTCTGAAGTTAGCGACTCGATTATATCTACGTTAACTCTCTGAATTGTAGATCATGATATCGAGCCTAATAGATTTGACATTGGTACGAGTTAGGTAAGACAAATCCATGACAACATTCCTAAGAGTAAAATCCATATTTTGGAATTCATTTTCGAGCTATGTAAATATGTCGGCCATGGGGGCTATTATCGTTATTGTATAGGAACCACCAAAACAACACTAAGATAACCATCATCAAGAAAACCAATAATAATGCTTTCTAATTGGTAAAAAATAAAGGAAAATAAAGATAATTAATTAATTTAATATTTGTAAGCTTAATGTGGCACATTCACAACGAAACACAATAGGACGGGTAATACATGGGAAAATAAGTGTAGTAAAGTGATGAAAATAGGTGTTTAGAATGGTGAAAAATGGGACAATTTGGCAGCCTAACAATGTGGACGTTAATATTATTTGTACGTTAACACAAAAGCAGGTGAATCTGAGTAGCATTCAATAAAAGGAAGATAAATAAATGACCAAAATATTCCACATAAAGGTGCATTTCAAGAACAAAATTATTGATCCTTTTTTTAACTTAATATCGTTAGTGAATATCATTGCAAGAGAGTTGGTAAGTAAATTCAACTTTGATGTTTGTGATCATCAATGAACATATTCATTTGGATGGATAAATAAGGATGTGTTCATTCAACAAAATGTATGACCAATAATAAGGGGATATCCCCAGTGCAAAGTACCAATTCGACCTCAAATTGTTTGGGATAAGAGTCCCATCCAGTATGTGGTCCTATTGATGCTGCCAACGGGATCTCCTTGATAAGAGTTCCCAATCAGACCTCACATTGTTTTGTGTAGGAGTTCAATCCAGTTTAAAGGCTCAGTTGTGAAATCCTGAAAGATATGCCTTGGCTCTAGTTGTCAACGTAAGAGAGTAATGAAATGATGTCTTCAAAAAGTAAGGGAGGTTTGCCTAGTGAGTGTATAGTTGCAACTGTGCCAAGGTTCTTCTACTTCAAAGGAGGGAGAAAAGTGAGCCTCTAAGTGAGATGTAATAATACCACCCAGGAAAAGAGACATGTGAAGCAGAAAGCTCTGTCTAACATACAACATAATAGTTAACATCAGATGCGATAGTTGTTACAACCAAAATGAAGGAAATATCTATCTATTATCCCACATAACAGTCCACAAGGATGGGACAATGATAACAACAATTACAACACATTCTCAATAATATCAGCACTAAAATAACCGAAATAGTTCAACTATCTTAGCATATGTCAAAGGAAACATAACATACAAATGTCCAAATTACAGGCTTACAAATATTCATAATCCATGCATGAAGAATTTGATGGCCTTAAAAGGTTTTTGTTATTAAGAAAAAGCTCCAAGGCACATGTTTACAATGTGCATCACTAGCCCCAATAGTGAGACATTGGAGCCACTCCTTCCTCCTCAGAGAACTAGTTTATCTGTCTAATGTCTCGTGGGAGGAACGAAGGTGAAAAGTCCCTTTCTCATACAATGATGGGGTATATATAACCAAGGGGTGATGCTTCCCCTTCGTGACTCTTTGAATACCCTCATGACTATTCAACTTCCTAAGGCTTTTCAGCTTACATAACTCTCCATATTCATGCATGTCCTTTGGACTTCCACTTTAGAATATACTTGAATATAATATTCATGGTCCACAATGATGATGTGGCATATGAAAACTCATGAAATGACATGAAATGAAGTTGTTGTCATGGACTGCTTGAGTGATATGGAAATGTCAAGCCATTATTGCTACTATGAGTGATTTCTTACTTAGAATACTCTTATCTTCCACCTCCTCATGCCTAGGTGACAAGGATCTTAAATAATCTGAAGTCTTGGGTTGTGGTCGCGAGTTGGTGTCCCTTTGCATTTCCTTAATAGATCATCTTGCTTGTTGACCTACAAGTATTTCCTTTCCATATCTTCATCCTTCATCTCCTTGTTCATCATCCTACTAGGTTCTTGTATATGAAATTCACTCATGATGAGATGACATCGGCGTGAAAAAATCCTAACCTAAGATGGTGCATTATGGTCCAGGGAAAGGACTGAGCCAGCACTGAGTTACAAGTTTGGGAGGGAGGCTCAGTGGCTACGCATTGCATAGTCCCAGTAGTCAGGGCTGAGGATTGAGGTCCAAAATCATGCAAGTCTCGGTTTAGGTTGGGCTGTGGGACAATCTCTATGCAGTTTTGGAGACGAGTGAGTGTGACTGAAGGAGGAGCCAATATTGAATATTTCTACACATTTTTGGAGAGGAAGATTCAATGACTTCTTCTTCGTTCTGATAGAATGTGAGACAAGATTAGGGGAGGACCTCTAAATTCAACTTCTACATAGTTCTAGTAGGGGAGGATAATTTGATAAGATTGTGCAATTTTGGAAGGGAATATTGGTCTCAGGCTCAGGGATTGCGCGATGCAGGGGCCTTGCGAGATAGGAACTGCACATTATGTAGATCCAAGGGTGAAGGCCATAACCTACTGGCTAGAAATAGATAATACATAGTCCAAGTAGGCTGGGTGAAGCCAAGTTGAAGGTTTGGGGAACCTTTGTGGAAAAGGATAAGTGTCACACTAGTGAAACTGAGAGGTGAAGTGATGGAGCTTAGACTGTGTCTTAACTCATAGAATTCTTGATGACTCAAAAACATTGATCACCAATGAAACATGGTCAAAAATTTCTCTTGTGTGTGATTGCTTCATGACCATCTACGATAAGTGTGACACCTAATATTGAGTTGATGATGACCGTGATGAAACTTTTATGATAGTGCTCAAAACATTATGAATGAGTGCGATAAATATTTACATGGTTAGGAAAATTCATAAACACAATAATTTTCTAGTATCTCAGTTGACCAACATATGGTCTCTTATGGTGTTCATCTAGAATCATTTTTTTATTTCTTCCATGTTGGAAATATATAACTGGTCCTGATAAGTAATTAACCCTTTCAGGTTCAATGCATACAGAGTCATCTCTTTTTGTTTTGTTTTTCACTACATTTATTGATATTGAGGATCCTTTTTTACTGCTAGCTCCACCTGTTCTTCAAATTTTCTTTAGGACTCCTCCCTGCATTCGCTACTAAAAAATGAGCATGCCTACTTAAACCATCTTTCCTTTCTGGCATTTAACTTACATTGTCTAAAGAAATAATTTAAGCTTATATGGTCTATTACCAACACAAAATTCTTCCCTAGTAAATAATGCCTCCACACTTTTAAGGAATGAAATACAACAACCAATTCCAATTCATATACAACATAATTTTGTTCTTGTTTCTTTAGTTTTCTTGACTCATACACTATGATAACATTCTATTTTACTATCATATTCCCCAATCCATCTAAACAAGTATTTGTGCACACCATAAACTCTCTATTTTTGTCTTTTATACTTAAAATAGGAGTAGTAGTCAATATTTTCTTTAGTTTGTTGAAAATCTCTTAACATTTATCGATCCATTCAAACTTGGTTCAGTTTTTCTGTAGTGAGGTAATGGGGTAAGTTAGCTTTGAAAATCCTTCCAAAAATATTTAGTAATACCCAACAATCCCCATAAAGGAGTGGACTGCTCATACATATGTCAAATTTCGATAATTCATAATGTCCTTAACTTTCTTAGGGTCCACTCGCAATCCTTATTTGGGGATGATATGCCCCAAATAATGAATTCTAGGTTTGTAAAAATCTCACTTGCTTCTTTTCGTATAGAGTTTAAGCTCCCTTAAGGTCTATACTGCGAACCTAAGATGCTCTTGGTATTCTTATTCATTTTTAGAATATACTAAATTGTCATCAATGAAAGCTAATACAAATTGTTCATGATACTTGTGAATCACGTTTGTCATTAGACACATGAAAGATTGAGGTGCGTTGCCAAGGCTAAAAGGTAGCACCACAATTTCCTAATGAGCATAACAAGTTGTAAAAGATTTTTTATGGATATATTTGTCTCTTATGCATCATTAATGATAACCATTTTGGAAATAAATCTTTGACAAAACGGTTGCCCCCACACTTGATCAAACATATCATGAATATGAGGCAATGGGTATCCATTTTTAATGGTTAATTTCTTTAGTTGATAGTAACTAATTCACATTCGGAAAGTGCTATCATTCCTTTTAACAAATAGTACAGGTACCCCCCATGGTGGAACACTGGATTTGATATAACCCTTATGCAATAGTTTTTGTAATTAGATTTTCAACTCTAGCAGTGCTGGTGTACTCATCGGATAAGTAGCTCTAGAAAGAGGGACAACACTTGGTGTGAAATCAATGGTGAAATCTATGTCCCAATTGTTATAGACATTTTTGGGCACTTCAACCCCAATCATAAATGTCCATAAACTTAGGGCTCCTCATTCTCTAAATGTTTTGCTTCACTGCCCAAAGGAACAAGGTCAGCTGATTACATCATCTCCCAGAAGTTCTCCACTGAAAACTGCTCATAAATGGTCAAAACTGGACCATACTGAAAGCCTAGTGCAAAGGGTGCAATGAATATAACCTTCCTAGTGTACAAGGTGTGATGCATACTGAATTGCTCCTCTGTAGAGTGTGATGGTCGGGAATGGACAAATGGCAGGGACAAAATGCGAGGTGGAAGATCATGGAATCTTCCAGAAGCTTCCCCTCT
>APFE031063532.1:0-14790 GCA_000404065.3 Pinus taeda
GCTCTATTGGAGGTTGCCCCCTCGAAGAGGCAAGTGAACATTACTCTCTGAATAATAAATTCATTGCTATTATGTGTTCTCGGTATCTTTTCTTCGCATATTCTGTATTCTGGGTCTCTTTTCTTCAGATATTCTGTATTTGGGTATCATTTGCAGGTTAAGAGCATAACATTCTTCAAATGCAGCGCAGATTTTCGGAGGGACTAGGTTCCAGTTAACCGACCTGTATTAAAAAATTATGGTGTTTCATTTCAGCCATATGTGCCATGAGACCAAGAGGGGAAGATTTCTTATTTTTTCCACGGCAGAACCCCACCAGCTGTCCCATGTCGAAGTAATATCAACACCCTTCCAACTCATATTTAGATTTAGTGTTTGATGAACTTATGTCCATATGTTCCTAGTGGTTGGACATGAGAGAAAGAGATGCTGGGTTGATTATTCCTCCTGGTGGCAGAGTACACACCAGGTAGGTCCCCGAAAGGCCCTCTTTTTTAAATAGGATCCAGTAGGTATCTTATTTTCTAAAATATTCCACATCAACGGTCTGGTGCGTAGTGGAGGTTTTAGTTTCCAAATGGAGATCCACCAGCTCTTTAAAGTCTCCGGTTTTGAATATGCAATAATGGTTTCGTAGCCCTGCTTGGATGAGTAGTTCCCGGTTTTTGAGTGTGCCCATATAAGCTCATCCGCTTCATTCTTAAGTCTAACATGTGATTCTGTGAGTGCTTGGATGTAGTTTTTCCATGTTCTGTTCCATATATTGGGGATGTTCCAGTTTTGTCCAGGCAGCCATGCTTGTGTCAGAAAAGTCGTGTTCTGTTGATCTCCTATTTGATCAATATACTTAATGCCTCTGTTGTTTAAGTGATTTATTAGCCCAATTGGGAGCTGATGAGAGTTTCCACTTCCAGTCCAGGGATCAATTCCAATGCGAACTGATGCTCCATTTCCAATTTTCCATAACAGTCCATCCTTGATAATGGGAAGAGTATTTAGTATGGCACTCCAGATCACCGAAATGCCTTTTCTGTTCCAGGATGGACTTCTAATCCTGTCTATGATAGTTGATGGCCAAATGTATTTGTGTAGGATAACCTCAGACCAGAGACTTTTTTTCTTTAGTAATAACCAACTCAGTTTTGCTGCCAATGCTTGTGCAAAAGTAGGAAGAAGTTTAAGGCCCCAACCTCCCCATTTTTTTGGAGTGGCTATTATGATCCATTTAACCTAGGAAAATGGTTTTGCCTCCTTTCTTCCATTCCAAAGAAATTTGCTGCAGATTTGTTGAATTCTGCGGAGAACCCCTCTTGGAATCTAGGCCAGTGACATCCAGTAGACCGGGGTGGCTTCTAGGACTAATTTGATAAGAACTAATCTTCCTGCCCTAGAGAGGAACCTGTGACACCAGGAGTTTATTCTTTTCTCCACTTTTGTATAAGCCAAGTCCAATCCGCAATTTTGTACCCATCCAGTTTTAATTTGAAGCCCAGATATTTGAGCCCCTCCTTCAGTTCAGTAACCTGAAATGGAAATTTTTGTAGGGAGAGTTGCGATTCCTGTTGTGTACAATCAGAAAGAGAGATGGTGGATTTATCTCGGTTGATTTCCATTCCCGTTGCTCTGCAGAAGAGATTCAGAATCTCATACAATGATGTGGTTTCCAGAACACTACCACTCAAGAATATTAATATTAATATGTCATCCACAAAAAGTAGGTGTGTCAGATTGAAATGATCCAAATTTTTTAGTCCTTTGAGACCCCCTCTTCTTTTTTCAGAATCAATCAGCCGGCTCAAACCTTCCATAACTAAGAGAAATAGTAATGGTGATAATGTGCATCCTTGCCTTATCCCTCTGTCAATATTAAAAGATGTAGTAGCTGACCCATTGATGAGTATGGCAAATGATATTGAGGATATGTAACCCATAATCCAGTTGATGAGAGTCGGGGGAAAACCTAAATGAGTGATTATCATTTTGATATATAACCAACTCACTTTGTCGAAAGCCTTTGATAGGTCAATTTTGAGGGTAAGTCCCTTGAGTTTTTTGAGTTTAATGGAATGTAGGGCTTCCTAGGCTGAGCCAATGGCATCTTGAATGTGTCTATGGTGGAGGAAAGCAAATTGTTCCTGAGAGGTATGGTTGGATAAAATGGGCTTAATGCGGTTGGCTATGATTTTGGAGATAATTTTATACAGGTAGTTGCATAGTGAGATAGGGCGGAAGTCATTTAAGAGGCTGGTGAATCAGTTTTAGGGATCAAGGCCTAGAAAGTGAAGTTTTGTGGGGGGGGGGCCAATATTCTACTTTCTTCAATGACCTCCAGCAGGTCCTGTCCCAAAAGCTCCAGAAAAGCAGTGTAGAATTCAACCGGTCGGACCAGGACTTTTGTCCTTCTTGAACCATTTTAAAGTGCCCTCCAATTCCTCCATTGTGACTGGTTGTATCAGGTCTTCCACATCATCTGGATCCACAAACCTAGGGGTAGTGTCTAGCCAGGTTAATGATGTCCGGGAGAGTGATGGCTGCTGGGGCAATGAATTGGTTTTTGAAATTAGTGTTCCAC
The DNA here is from genome assembly GCA_000404065.3 of Pinus taeda. Lineage (NCBI taxonomy): Eukaryota > Viridiplantae > Streptophyta > Pinopsida > Pinales > Pinaceae > Pinus > Pinus taeda. The sequence continues at coordinate 2,573 of APFE031063532.1, forward strand.
AACCTAGCTAATTGTGAGTGGGTGGAGGCCCATCCATCTTGTTCACAAGGTAGCTACCAAATGGTGTTGGAGGCCTTCCTACCATTGGAAAAATTGTGGAAAAACTTAGTGTTTCCATCTCTAGCTTGGAGCCATATAGACCTACTTTTCAACCTCTACTGTTCTTCCTTTTCAAGCAGAATCTTTTCCTTTTGGTTTTCAAGATTCATCAGTTGGATTTTTGTGTCATTTGTTAAGTAACCAAGCCCCTTTTCATCTGTGAGCTGGGCTATCTGCATTTCGATGTCCTTCAGGTTCTGTTCATCTCTCAATTTTTTCTTCTTAGACAATTCCTCTGTGATAGTCTTGAGTTTGTTAAGATGACCATAGAAATATGCTACCATTCTCTGCTCCCTGAGAGGAGGTTGTGCCCACCAAAATTCAGTTACCAGGTTGATGTAATCTGGTTCTTTTAGGAAACCAGAAAATAATTTGAAGGGGGCGCGAGGCTTTTTGGAGGGGCTAGAGATTTATACTATATGGGGAGGTGATAAGATAGACCTCCAGTTCCGACCCATTCCCTATATAGGGGGAGGGCACAGAGAAGTTGTTCATGAATCAAAAAGCAGTCCAGTCTCCCACCCAGGGCAACCTCACCTATCTTTCTGTTATGCCAAGTGGGCATTTTCTTGTTCATGGGAACATCAACGAGTTTGAAAGTATCTAGTAGTGTGCTCATCTGGTCCGATATAGGGTCGATTTGTGAGTGATGGCCCCATGATTCCTCCATGCCCAAATAAAAATTTAAGTCTCCACCAATAATGGTGGTAACCGAGACAAGAGAATGGTCCAACATGTTGTGCCAAAACTCAAGTCTGTTTTGGTTGGGAGCATACCTGTTTATCACTTTTAACTGGACCCCCAGCTCACTCGTAAATATATCCATACCAATGAAGCCCACACAGCTCCAGGATGAAATATGCATGACAGTTTTAGGGTTGATTCCTATAGCGAGACCCCCCGATTTGCCAACTGCATCCAATCCCTGAAAATACCAACCCGGTAGGATAGAATGAAGGGTTCTGGTTATGATGTCAGATTGGCCAAGGGTTTCCTGGAGGAGAAGGACGTCACAGTTGGAGCTATGTAAAAGACGTTTTAGAGCCAATCTCTTTTTGGGGTTGGCTAGTCCCCTACAGTTACATGAGAGCCATATCATGGGGAAACAGGGTTAAAGGGATCAATTGCTCTAAATGCCCTTTTAATAGTGGATTGTCGACCCCTTGCTACATCAGCCATCACCATCCTGATGGCTGTTTTGATCTTGGATGGGCGCCCTTTGGTGGGCTTAATTTTGGTCCTTCTAGGGGAGTGTCCCAAACCTAAATGAGGTGATATTTTCCATGATCTCGATATGAGATTGTAGGGATGAGATCCCGCCCCAGATGAGGAGGATTTATGAGAGGGAGGAGTGGAAATACCCCGAAGAGAGGTAGGAGTAGTAGAGAAGGTGGGGGGAGGGGGAGTAATGGAGCAAGTGATGGTGGGGATAGAGTAGAGGGAGGTGGTAGGGGGTTGCAATGATGAATGCAATGAATTAATCATAACATCTGAGAAAATTGCAGAGGTTACGGGAATAGATTCATTACCCGGATGAGTAGTCGTTTTCGCAGCAGATTTGGAGCGAGTACGAGGAGGAGAGGTTGGAGTCTTTCACTGATTTTTTGCCTTCTGTGTAGCTCCAACTGCAGCCTTAGGTGGTGTCTGTCCTTGTTGATGGTCACTCTTCTTCGGCTCCTCTGAGATATGACGTTTTTTCGCACAAGAGGTCTCTGTTGTCGCCGATGAAAGTAGTGGACAGTCCTTGTATAGGTGACCCACTTTGTGGCACCTCCTACATCGGAATGGGACTCCTTCATAGTCTAGGAGTTGTCTTCGAGAGAAATGTCGCCTGTGTAGTGTGATTTTTTCTTCAAGTCCCTCCTTGGTATCAAGGTGGACCAGAATCCTTGCCATAGTCATAATTTCGGTCTTTTCATAGGACTGATCATGCTCAATGTAATTCCCTAAAGCATCACCAATGCGTTTGAAAACTTGAGGGGTCTAGAACTGCATGGGAAAACTAGGAAGTCTGACCCAAATAGGTCCTGCTCCCAACTGTTCACACTCCGGATCGAAAAGAGGATCCCACCTCTTAAGTAGTACATGAGAAAGCTCTATATGCCAGTAGCACGATAGTATCCAGTCCGTATACTCCTCCTTATGAAAGCGGAGGGCAAACCATCCTCTGGCCAAAACCCTAATCACTAGAAGTTCTTTCAACAGAGAACCCCAAATCTCCATGGTGCATTGACGCAGATGCTTCACCGAATAGTTCCTGCCTCGAACTTTCCCAACAAGAACCTTCCTCGCCGTGTCCATAGCATTTGCCATAGGAACGTCTTCTCCAAAGGTCAGATTTATGTTTGTGTCCACCGCTCTGAGGCACCAACCCTTTTTAGGCTTGTCTATGCGACGTCCCATGGGATGATCTCAACGTAAACTTCTGCACGCTTCCAGGGAGCCTTGTAGGGTAGATAATGCAAGTCTAGGGTTTGGTATGGGTGAACTGAAGCATCCAGATCTTATCGGAGAGTGAGGGTTGTAACTACACGAGCCCAGATGCAAAAAGGATTGAGCAGGGTGTGGATGGTTTGAAGGTCCAACCAGAGTGAGTGAGTAATAGGGTGTGTTCAGAGGCATGGAATGGTGTGGAAGTTGAGTCAGGGGTGAGTCGAAGGTGGGCGAGGCCTGTAGACTGGTGCCGAGCAGGTTCAATGTAGCTAGTGAGAGAGGAGGGCATTCCAAACCTGGGATGTCTTCAATGTTGATAGCAGGGGGGAGACATTTTCTGGTGGAGGGCGGGTGTTGCGGTGTCTGTAGTGCAACTGTCATCCGAGGCACTTTTGTCTTCCAGGGGCTCGTGTTGGGGCTAGCTTGATGTGCCCAAATCTCTTGTTCAGGCATCGGGTCCTCCTTGTAGTCCATGAGGTCTTCTTCTACCATTGCTAACCGACAATTTACTAACCTTCGGATAACCAGGTGATGGTAGTCTACTGTGAAAACGGTGTTCGCTAAAATGACGGACGGTATCCCAAAACTAAAACAGCCCCCGACATAACCTGTTATGGTCATGAGGTCAAACAAATATTGTATTCATATATGCGGTTAGACCTGCATGGTTAAACCTCCATCGAAAATCACTTCCATTGCCGTGGGTAACAGCTCTAGTCCCCATGGTAAACTGGGGTTTCACCATTACTAGGGTTTCAGCCTGCTCCCGCCATCACTCCCAAGCCATTCATTCTCATGCTAACTCTCATTTGACATCATCTCTCAAATGATAAAATATACAACACATTAGTTGATTGCCTCATGAATTCCTAATTTTTAGGGGAACTCCTAAATTTTAGGAACTCCACCATGCACAAAAAGGAACTCAACTTTGGCTACTTGAATTAAGGCACAAATCAAGGATTCACCTTTTGTTTTGTTTTTTTGTTTTGTTTTGTTTTTTTTTCTAATTTCAACACTCCCTCTTAGTGAAGAAGGTATTCCTGGAAGAACCTCGTTCACTTGGATATGTCCACAACACTACCAAGTTCTCCGCTGCTGCAACTGCTCCCTTTGATCTAGAAGGCTTCCTTGCTTTCTTCTGCGAAACTTTCTTTGAACACATGTTCTTTCCCACCATAATATGCGAGTTCACCACTTTAGTCATAAGTGCCATGTACCTTGTGTACATCTATGGATACTTCTTGATATTGGGAGACTTAGCTATCTTCTGATATCCCTTAACCAAATCGTCTGCCCAATTGGCTTGAACTTTCCCTATACTAGAAGTTTCTCACTAAGTGGTTGCCTCCACTCGCCCTAAACTATGGTCCTCATCATCATCTTGCTGGTAAACCCAACTGCCAACTAGCTTAACCTGAAACTGAGATATTGGCTGAGGCTCCATCTTGAGAGCTCTATGCTGCTCTCGCTCAACCATCACTTCTCTACTCTTTGCACTACTGGCCTTGTTGTTCAAGGCTGCACCTCTTAACCTACAACTTGTAGAGATTCTTCACCCTCACACCTATCTGCTTGTTATATTCAGAAGCTAAGTGCTGGAGTAATACTTACCTCTATTGAAGATGATATCATATCCATTGTCCTCAAGGGTGGTTATCGAAACAAGATTATGCCTCAATCCTGGAACATAAAAAACATCTCTTAGATGAAGGGAATTACCTAACGCCCTATGAAAGTTGACAATACCAACTCCTCTAGCTACATAATGCCTATAATATCCTAGGTCGATCTAAAATTGCATGTGCTTCTCTTTCAGGTGGTTGAAACTCTTCTTGTTCCCAATCATGTGGAAGAATGTTCTTTAAACACATCTGAAATGTACTTTGCCTCCTCTTCTGCTGATCACTGTAACTTCTGCTCCCTCAAAAATCATGCATCTTCCGTCTCTAACTCCAAAATCTACCACTATCAATGATCACAACTCCTTTTCTGTCACTAAAATTTGGCTCACTAATTTGTCCCACTAGTAGGCTTCTAGCTCCACTAAGAAGTCTACTCATTGGGTCTTCTGGATCTGCCCTCTTATCAGTGGTTTGGCCATCTACAACTCGCTGAACTAGGGCTCCACAACTCTTCCTCCTAACGGTCATTATTTCTTCAATGATCATTACACATGAGGACTTCAAGGACTTCCCACTTGTCAAGATTTTTGCTACTCCAGAATGTTGCTCCTATGGAACTTGCGATGATCTTAAATTTGTTCCATGCTCTGATGCCATGTAGAAAATCCATGAAATTTTGATCTGCTGATAAGAACAATATGAGAAACAATTTATTTTCTTACAAACATAGAATTTATTTACTTCAAATTTGCAGCAGAATAGAATAGAATTAAAGACACATTCACACATAATTAGACACATTGTTTTTCTAGGGAATCCAACTGGGGAAACCCTCTATTTGATGAGAATTTTATTGAATAAAATTGAGTATTAGATCTCTTACAATACAACTCTTTTAATAAGAGAACAATTTTTTTTTCTCTTCTTAATCTAAGCTTGAAACCTATGCAAGAATTATAATCTCTACTTCCTTACCCAAAGAATTCGTCCTTCTCCAATTCCAAAAAATATTTCCTAGGCTTGTTCACCTTCTCTCACAAGCTCCACACGTAACCTTGTGCTTCCTATTGTTTGGCCTCACCAACTCGTGCTCACCAAAACAATGATTAGACTTGTGTCTTCGTTCCTTATTTTAAAGACAATTCAAATGGTTAATATTAGTGAATTTCTAATTAAGGAATTGAACTGAAGCTTTTCTAGTTAAAAAAAGTCAACAAAACTAGTTAACTAGATCCTCCTAAAATTTAGGAGGCTAACTCCACTTAAGCTTTCAGTTCCCAATTTAACTCAGACTAGAATATCAAGAACTTGACTTTCAATTTCAACACATAATTTAATTGCCTCATGCATTCCTATTTTTTAGGGAAACTCCTAAATTTAGGAAGTCAACCATGCACAAAAGGAACTTGAATTTGACTCCTTGAATTAAGGTGCGAATCAAGGAATCACTTTTCTCTCTAATTTCAACAAATCAGAACTAAAGTATGATGACTAAGTGTTTTAACACTATAATCTAGAACTTAGAGCATATAACTTAGCTCATGCGTGAAGGTGTATGAGTCTGGACGATCACACATAGTCATTGAAATACTATTCTTCAACGCTCAATCCTGTAAGAATGTGTTGTTGTTTGTCATGATCTTTCATTGCTTTGTCACAGTGCTGAATCATAATTCTTCAATAATCTTCCTCTACGTTGTGCCATGCAACTATTCATTGCACTGAAACTTTGACTCTCCCATAATGATGACATATTTTCTCTTTAGTGCACCTATTAGGTAAGTAACCATGCTTATCATTTTTGCCACATGTTCAATTGCTTGGTTCGGTTGAGCTATTTAGAGATGCACCTACCAATAATCTACTACAGGTCCACAAAGAAGCTACATATTTTATTAATGTCTACAATTAGCTTGTTTTATAAAGAAAACGTATAAAAATAGTGGACACATTAACTTTGAAGGTATTTCATGTAACCTTAGTGGCTCTAATGACATATATACATATGGATAGTGACAAAGATATGCAAAAATAATGATTATGGAGGCATCTAAAAGGTAGAAATGGATAAAACTATCAGTGAGAGTTGACAAAAAGAAGCTGATTTCTTGGCCCATCATTCCTCCACACTGAAAATTAGTACATGATCTATTTAATTTGGATTGTGTTGTAAAACTTATAATATTTTTTTTTGTTGTTTTATTACCTAAAGGTGATTTGAACCTTGAATCTCATGGTTTACATACTACTTCATAACACAACAATTGCCAATTGAGCTTCCCCATGAGCTAAAATTATAAATCAAAATAATGTTTTCAATCATTTTCAAGGTGAAATATTGGTTGTCCACAAAGATATAATAAAGTGATTAAACATGTTTAGAAACTTGATTAATTAAATGATTCAAGAAATGATTACACTAATTGGTTTATTTTTTTAATCAATTTTTTCTTATATCACATTCTTAAAATTAGTTTTTAAATTTTTTTATTGAACTTATTATTTATATTTGTATAGTTAAAAACACGATAATTAAATCTCTAAATCTTAAAATCCATCTAATTTTATATAATGACAAAATCTTGCATATTAAATCATGAAAACAATTTTAAATTAAATTAGTTAATTTTTCAAATGTAATTCTTCTATTGGGAATAATTCTATTTTTTTTACATTGAATATAAAATAGACATTGAAAAACATCTTTCACTAAAGTGACTTAGATGGTGATAGTTCCGTTTTTCATTTTTTTTCTTTCATTGTTTTTCCCAACTGGCCATGTTCCCACCCTCCAACTCATTGGAAAGAATGAGATTACTGGTACCTTTCTAGCCTTACTAAACAACTAGCTGTCAAAGGGCCCTCATCAATATTTGAATTATGAAAAGTGAACATGTTAGCTCATAAATATACCTATTCAATAATTATGAAAAGTGAACACGTGACAAAGTGGGGTTTGAACCTAGGTGGGAAGGATAACAACTTCTCCTGTCCACCACTCAAGATAGATCCAATTGACGTTAAATTTGAAGGACACAGGGGGTGGGATTTTATCTAGTTATGTTTGAATAAGTAACATATCATGCAATTTAATATCCTTTCTTGCAACCACACATTCGATACCTACCTCAAGGTGAAACCATCACTCCAAGAAATTCCCTCACATGAATTAAACCTTTCCCACTAATGAAGTATTCAACATGCCTCACCAATATATATAATCTCTTTGGGATTAAATGTGAAGGACTTGGAAATCAACTTTGATCTACATATGTTTACATGTGCCATGGAATTATTTTGTATAATACCTTTAGGCACAACCACAAATTTGGTCACTACCTCAAGGTGACCCCATGGGACTTAGATGATAATAAGTCTTAATATTAATCTTATAAATAGTAAAAACATCTTGTGTGCTAAATCATGAGATTAATTCTAAATGTAAATTATTTAATTTGTTAAATTAAAAGTTTTGATTAATACTTCTAGTATTAACTCACAAAAACAAATTTTAAGTTATTGTACCAAATATGAAAAAAGGTAAGAAAATGCCTTTAACTAAAATGACCGTGACAAGCAAAAATAATTGTTAATATTAATCCTATAAATAGTGATAAAATATTAGATATTAAAACATGAAAACAATTTTAAATCAAATTTGATTATTTTTTAAAATCAATTTTCTTGATTAAAATCTTCTACGAGATCATGCCAAAAAATTATAAATTTTAGATTAAAAATATGAAATAAAAGATGACGTTAATGATAATAGTAGTTAATATTAAGATCACAGGAATAGACTAACTATAGATCTTATAATTAAATATGTTTCATAATTCATTAAAGAACTTTAAGTAATAAAATAATTTAAATTTTCCTGATGATGTTTGTAACTAGTTGTTACATTTGCATATCTGACAACATAACATGAAGAAAAAATGATTTTGGCATTATTGAAACTTGGCAGTAGCTAATATGTATAACTATACTAATTAAATATGTTTATGAACTCACTGCCAATTATAGTTTTATTTTTTACCATGATTTGTGAATCACAAACTGCCATGGATATTCCAGTTGACAAATTGTCACAATAAATCTGCTAAAATGATTTTAGATTCCCTATTTGTTAAATATTGATATATTTTTTATGCACGTAATAAATAAAGCACATAAAATAGAGAACATGTTGACAGTGCTAGACCCTCGAACATTCAGGGGGTCTCCCAGATATGAAGTCCCAACTAGACCTCACATCATTTGGTGTAGGAGCCCCACCTGAATACAGGCCGGTTGCCGAAGTAGTGGGTTTTAATGATGTGCCTTGGATGTAATAATGCATAGAGTGGTGTATTCATGAATTTAGTGAATAGGTGTGTGACTTTGCGAAAGTTCAAGTGCAATGTATGAAAGGCTCTAACACATGAAGGGAAAGTGAGTGAGCCCCTTAGAAGCCTATAATAGTATGCGAATTGAAAGGAACACAAGCATAAAGACATCACGAGTTGACCTATGAAATAGTTTACAAGTTAGCCATGATGAAAATAAACAACAACACAAATTCAACAAGATTCTCCAACTCTACCTGTTGCCTTGTTTTCTTTGCAAAATTGGGCGTTTCCACTTTGTATTGTATTGACCACTCATGCACAACAACGATGGTTGCATGGACATCCTTAAGATATTTAGCATTATCCTTACACTTTTGTTGCATGCCGTGCAAGTGGATAAATACTTTATGGATGATGACAAGCTCTTCATACAAGCTCTACATAGTTTCTCCCAATGCCAATACTTCGTTAAGTGTCACTGCTTTAAGTTCTTCCAGATAAACTCGTGCAAGAGATGTGTTTTGAACCTTTGCTCATAGTTGTTCAACTTATTTCCCCACAACCTGTAATTTCTTTGCCAACTTCTTGTTCTCGACCATCAGATACTTCGTGTTTGACTTTGTAGCGCCTGTAAAGGACAAGTTGGTTGCAGTAATGGATTTGGATTCCTTATGGTGTCTTTCACAATCACCCTTTCTTTGATGAATGCAAGAGATACGATATCGTTCAGAAAATTCTTCTTCCATGCTTGTACAATATTTTTCTGAAGCTCATCTTATGTTAGATTGTAAGTATCCATGACCAAACATTCATCAAGAGGAACAATTTCCTCTTCCTCGCTTGGAGATGGTTCTAGTGTAGGAGGGGGTGACTAAATGGTGACTTGTTGTATGCTTAAAATTATATCAACATCTCGGTTCTGTGGCTCTGGTTCCATCTCCATGTATTGGATATCAATCAACTCCTCAATCCCTCGAGTGAGCTCCTTGTCTTGAATCTATTTTCTCTCCTCCTCTAGTTTCCGGTTATGCTCTTGTTCTTCGAATTATCTTCGTGCAACTTCTTCTTATTCTATTCTTCACCTTTCATATTATTCCTGCTTCTGTGTTTCTTCCTCCAATCTCCTCTTCTCTTGTTCTTCCCTCTGCTTCTATTCTACTTCCTGCATCCTCTGTTTCCTCTTCTTCTCTACTTCTATGGCCACTTTCAGAATGACTAGATCTACTTTCATTTTGCGGCTTCACTCTCACCCTGGGTTACATGTAACCTTCCTCTTACCCTTTTGGCACACTGGGTTGCACCCTTGTTCTGGAACTGCTTCTGGAGTTACTTCCTTCGATGAAGTAACTTGCGTTGTTCCAACAAAGATGACTAGTTCGTGGGACTTGGAGGCATTATAACAATTTTTCCAGGCTTCCTCCAAAGGTCTGCGAAAGGTACCGCTTGGCCATTGACAATGAATCCTCACACAATGGTCTTTGCAAACATTCCTTGGATCGTACATATTGAATTCCAAATGACCAAATGTGAATTTATCTATTGCCTTGCCTTTGGTGTCTATGACTTTCAAGTTCTTGATTTCGTACAATCCGATCTACATAGGAAGAGTGGACCAACTCTAACCCTGGAATTGCACAATGTACAGTTGGGCTAGCTAGGTACTGTGCATTGCACAGTTCCAGAGACTAAGCATAAGCTTGAGCCTTGGACTTGTGCAATGCTCAGCTAGACAAGACAACTGTTGGCCAAGGGAAGGGCATATATGCTAGGAAAGAGTATGGGAAATTGGAAGATTTGAGTAATGGTGCAAGTTGGAATGTAGATATGACTAAGGATGGATAGATAAGTGAAAATCAAGTGCATAAGTTCAACACACAAAAATAAAAACAAACATGCATGGAGGGTCATCAAAACGATGAACACTAATGGGAAAAAACAAGAAAACTAATGTGACACTTGTAAAAGTCGAACAACAGACTGAACTAACACTTGCACAAACTAATATAAGTTAAAAAAATAACAACCATGAAAATAAATAAGTGAATGACCAATGGACCAACTCTAACTGTGGAATTGCACAATGCACATTTGGGCTAGCTAGGTACTACACATTGCATAGTTCCAGAGACTAAGCATAAGCTTGAGCCTTGGACTTGTGCAATGCTCAGCTAGACAATACAATTGTTGGCCAAGGGAAGGGCATATATGCTAGGAAAGAGTATGGGAAATTGGAAGATCTGAGTAATGGTGCAAGTTGGAATGTAGATATGACTAAGGATGGATAGATAAGTGAAAATCAAGTGCATAATTTCAACACGCAAAAAGAAAAACAAACATGCATGGAGGATCATCAAAACGATGAACACTAATGGGAAAAAACAAGAAAACTAATGTGACACTTGTAAAAGTCGAACAACATACTGAACTAACACTTGTAAAAACTAATATAAGTTAACAAACTAACAACCATGAAAATAAATAAGTGAAACAACACTCACAAAACTGAAACAACAACAAACAATAGAAAAAATGATAAAAGACGACAATAGAAAAACTGGCACGAAAACGCACCGCAAAATCCATCGAAGGTTCCTTGATCTCCTTAGGAAGGCTAGAGCTCCAATATCAAATGTAAAAATGAGATCTAGGAGCATCTATTATATATATTTAAGTTGGTTAGGGTTTATGATGCGCATGCCTAAAATCAAGGAAAAAATGACACTTGCCGAAAGGTAAAAAATAACAACTTATGTCATCCTTTAGGAAACTAATTATCCACTCCCTATTTTATAGGGATATTTTTTTTTTCTTTTTCAGGAAAATTTACCATCACATTGCCAAGGAATATTGCGCAGTTCCCAACCACTGGGAAACTTCTTGACTTAGAGAATTGCACAATTTTTGAGAGCAATGATGATTTGTGCAGTTTTTGAGCTCAAGGTTGGGATGCCATCCATGATTGCACAATTAAGGAAGACCTTCCATTCTGGATTGCGTAGTTAATATCATCAAGTTTAGCTTGCCTTCCAAGATTGTGCAGTTTCTAGAGGCAAGCCCAATAAGGTTGCGAGGTCTGAGTAAAAGTTTTCTTGTGACTGCCAAGGTTTAGATTAGGATCAAAACAAAGAATCACAAGCACAACATGAAAATATAAGTCATTAACATAGTATGAATACTTGATGACGTAGGAAGATAAGCTCCTGTGGATAGAAGGGAAGTTTTCAAAAATCAAAGCATGAGAAAAAATTTCAAGGGTGGTTGTAGCAGTTACAAAACTTGGCGACACACTAGTAGAAATCCAACTCTCTGTATGGGTCTTTCTTCATGTAAAATAGGTCTAACTCTTTAGGAAGTATTGTTCAGTTCATTTATCACAATAACTTCTTTTCTTAACTTACCTTAAAGACATAGTCCCTACGATTCTCTTTATCAACGACACACTTAACAAAAGCAAGTTAAACTCAGTTGTTTCGATCGGGGATGAGGAGTATATTGGTACACAAGTGACACAGGATTGTCAGAGTCTTGGTTTTCATGTCTAGTGTTGCTCCGCTTCCAGCAGGCTTGGATATTACCCCGACAGAGCCACTTCCGAGACACAAACATTGCTCCGCTTGCAGCTAGTCTGGAAAGTACCCTGGTGGTGTTGGTTGCTTCACCTCTCTGTGCATGAATCCTTTCTCTTCTTTCACTTTCTATTATTTTTGTTCAAAGAAATGTGCATAGACAC
>APFE031063534.1:0-17566 GCA_000404065.3 Pinus taeda
TGTATATTAATAATGATAAATTATAAAAATAGTATAAGCCTACTACCTCAACCTCTCTCTCTCTCTCTCACACACACACACACACACACACACATATATATATCTATCACTACTAAAGTCTATATAAATCTCTTTAGTGAGAAAATGGCACCACAAGGGAAGCATTTGGCTTAGATAAATCCTTGCAGGTCTCAAAGGATGAAATGACAGGAGAAGAGGTGCAAACCCTCGATGTAGTGATTTTTTTGATTGAATAGACTATGGGTCGAATTTGTGAAGGAAAAGACGAATTGGAAGCAATTTAGGAGGGTGTACCCATATATTTGTAAATCAAACAAAGTCCAAGCTATACCACTGTTATTGGGGGTGACTTTCACCATATTTCTTGGGCATGTCTGAGTTATATGGAAGGTTGATTAATTACTGCTTATTGCATGTTGCATTTTTACAGAGGTTGTGGCTGAGATTGGACACATTTCCTTTGGCTGGAAATTCCATTCTTGTAGTTGCATGAATATTAAATTATAATCAGAATTTGGGACGTTCCATGTTATGCTCATTCTTACATTAAAAACAATTCTAAGTCCAAACTATTAAATTAATTAAAATCATGAAAGTTAGGATTTAATCCTACCTTTCTAGATTGTGTTTGTTCCTCATGGTTAGGAGTTAGTTTAGGCTTAGTTGGTTGAGAGATTCTCTCCAACTAGTTAGGCTCCTAGATTAGTGTGTTGTTGAGATATTTTCTCAACCATAGTGTCCAAGATAGATGTATTATGTACCAACTTCCTCATGTATTTATTTGAACTATGATCATTATTTATACATTGGATTGATTAATAATGAGAATGTGAGGAATGATGTAAGGCTGAGGCCTTTTCCGCCATGTCTACTTTTGATATATTTCTGCTATTTATTTGTATGAGTGGTTTATTACTAGTTGATTGAATTTTATTCATGTGGTATCAGAGCGGTGCGTTTGAAAGAGGCGAAAGTTTGTATACCTGAACGGTGCTTCCATTAATGCTGTGAAGATGAATTTCAAACGGGTGCGCATATGCTCGATTAATGTTAGTGTGGTTGATTGTATGCCACGGGCTATTAAATTAAAATTCAGTTGGATGTTGTGTGATTGTGACAAATCTCATATTGCACACTAAGGATTCAAAACCTAGCTTTTGACTGTGAAGGAGCAAGTTCATCAAATCAAACCCAATAGTTGTTTGACTAGGGTTCGAGATACAAGTCTAGTTGAATTATCAAGTGTTGGTCTGTGTTGAGATAAAGTGTAGAGGCTAAATAATGATTGTTGTATGATAAAAGTGTGATCAACGACAACAGTAGCAAAGGATATAAAGAGATGTGACTTGTTGCTACGTTGGAGAAGGGCGTGTGATCTCAGTTAGAGTTTTCAGTGATGTGCATGGACAAAAGAATGTGAAGGCTGAAATAGATCGATCGCAAACCCGAAATAATGGAGATGGAGTTGGTAGCAACTGTTTGGGTATGGTCATTTTTACTGTCTTGAATTTGTACAAAAACATTGTAATGTTTGGCGTTGCTCGTTCAAAGTATTGTTTTTAGTAATTCCCTTAATTGGGTCCCAGAATACAGTCTTAGATCCGAAAACGGTTCAACCTAGTCAAAGATAGCGATTATCATGGGTTTGATTCTCAGCCAACATTTTAGAGATCTGTGTCAAGAATAGCTAGCATGGAGAAAAAGGAGACGGTTCTGAGCTTCTTTGTTGTCGGCCTTTGTAAAAATAAAGTGTTTTCGTCGAGTTGTGTGCATAAGGAACTGCTTGTGGCTATTGTGAAATGAATTGAAGGTGTGACTGGATGGACCTATCACCATATAGTGTATGCAAAACACTATCACCATGGAGTTTGTAGGCGAAGTTGTTGTCCTCTCCAAAGAATATGAGGTCCCTTTGTTGACTTGTGCATTTCCATCCCACAATACTCTAGACAATGGTGGTTCTAGCCTATGGAAGCAGTCGTGCAAGAGTTTTTGCATAAGGCCCTTTATCCACTTCAACACAATATTGCACTGTGGCTCTTAAGAATTTACAATCAATTCAAGAATAGGACTAGAAGTCCATAGCAAAGAAAAATTGTCAAAAGAGTGAAATATCTATCCAGGTAGCTAGGACACTGGGGTACATGCCTCCATAATATTTTAATGGATAGATTGCTACGAAGCAAGTCGATGTTTACAACGTTGTAATGTTGATGATGGAGATTGTCAATGGAAGGAAGCCTAACCATTGTATCCATGTTTCATTGACTCTTGTCTCTCATGTTTGGGTCCATATATTACCTACTTGCACATAACCATATCCATAAGTAGTTGGCCTTGAATTATCTATAACTTTAATCATTGTATCATTTGCGAGTTTCTATTAGAGATATAGTTCAATGGAAAGTAAGTGAGAAAATATGGAAAAAGACATTAAAATCACAAGTTTGACAATTGGGCTCTTCCCAATAGAAGAGCATTAAAGATTTTTGAGGGTGTTGAATCCATATATGCAGTAAAAAAACGAGTTTAAACAACACAAATCAACATTTGGCTATAAAAATTTCGGGTAGAAATCCACCAAAAACTCCAAGATATCAGACCTAAAAACTACTCCTAAAAAAATATCAAACTAACTAAATACCGATTTTCTCTGATTTAATTATTTTTATATAAAAACTTCGCCACTCTCAATGTCTGGCCTTGCAAGGATTTCTCTTTCCAATTTCTCAGTTGACAAATCCAAAAGACTCTCCATAGCAAGAAAATCTGCGGCCTGCAACAACATAATATAAATCATATCAACCAGCATTCAATTACATTACTTATTGACTTTTAAAAGGATAATACTCCACATTATTTTTATGATAACATTACCTTTATTATATCCCGCAGTGTTGATATGTCCACGCTGATAAAATTCTCATCCCACTCTTTAATTTCACGTGAGGTTTGAGTTGAGTTGCGTAAATGATAGTCATAGTATTGGATCACCTTTTCCAATATTGGAGTGGATACATAAACAGGCACAGTTGCATGAGATATATCGATGAATTCTTCCATATTCTTTATCACCTTCGACTCCAAACAATTGTGCTTGTCATGCTAACCACAGGTGGATCAGGTGGCCACTTGGGCCACAGATTCAACCCTCATACAGGCCGACATGCTCATATTTAGGCTCCTGTTATTGTACATCGTCCCTCATTGGTTCATCATGTCGCCTTATTATTGCACGAAGAGGCTTACTTTGATGGAGATGGCCGAAGATGGCGTCATGGCTCGTATGCGTCCTTATTTGTGCCTGCCTGCGGACCCGATGACCAGTTTTGAAGATTTATTATTGATGTTAGGTATGCTTAGTGTTTCTCTCTCGCTTGTTTATGGTCGCCATGCCTGCACTCCGGATTGCATCCACACACTCTTTAGTTTCACTGTATCTCAGTATGCATTGGAATTCTCGAAATTGGAGGGTCAACGTAGCCATCCTCCTTTGGTCTAGCAATTTCCATCCTCTCACTCTCATACACTAGCTCTCTGGTCTCCCCTGGACTCTAAGGATTTCAGTAATGGTCCCACTCTCATGAACAATGCAAATTATATTATTATATAATTATGATTGTTTTATCTTATAAAATTATTTATGTTTATTAGTTTCATTTCATCTATAAACTAAATTTAGATAAATATCAAAATTTTCAATAATGTTGTTATTTATAATAACTTGAGACAATAAATATCAAAATGTTAATTTAAGTTGTTATTCACAAATTTTAGGAAACTATTTATTTTATTTGATTAATTTACTATTTCTTACTTGTTTTGAAAATTACTTATAAATCATTCAATTTTTTGGAACTTTTTTTTTTTCCTGACACATAACTCATTTAACAAGAAATTAATTTATATTTTCTAATTTTATTCGCT
Organism: Pinus taeda; assembly: GCA_000404065.3. NCBI lineage: Eukaryota > Viridiplantae > Streptophyta > Pinopsida > Pinales > Pinaceae > Pinus > Pinus taeda. The sequence continues at coordinate 3,949 of APFE031063534.1, forward strand.
TAAATTATTATTATTATGTATTATTAATTTGAATACTACTTTAAATATTATTATATAATAATATTAATATTAATAAAAACATTTATGTATACCTATATTTACCGAACATTTAATTTATATGATCATGTGATGTAAACTTAAGGTTGTAATAAAATTGAAAACTTCTCTTTTTTTAATTTCCATTAGGTCAATTTGTTAGGTTGTAATAAAATTTAAAACCTTTTTTTTTTTAAATTTGCATTAAGTCAATTTGTTTTCTTCTTCATTGACTCTAGCATGAGCATAATGGTTCTTTGCCTGAAGTTTTGATTGCCTCTCCCTCCTTAAATAATCACTGAGATTTTCAAATGGCAAACGATGTAGCTACTTTTGTTCTGCTTGTCCTAGATTATCCTAATGTGTACACTGTTCTAGGTGATATGGGTAACATCACTCACGTTTGGGATTGGAAATTTCCATACTTTAGTGGAGAATGAACATAGTTTAAAAACACGATAGATATTTTCTTTGGATTTTTCAAATAATATGCATTGGGATGGCCCATGAATAGTTCTTTTTTTTTTTATAGATTTTCTACAGGTGAAATTTTTCCATGCATTAGTTCCCAGCAGAAAAGGTTAACTTTGGGAAAACCACCTTTATTCCAGATTTTACCCCACATGTTATCCAAATTAAGGGGTTGTGGGAGATTGCCAATTAGCCTTTCCTAACCTTCTTTTTAATGGAATGCCTATTTTCTTAAATCTTGTCCAGATTATGTGATCTAACTTGAAGCTTGCAATTGGAGCATATCCCTTTAATATTTCCTTTTCTTTCTATTCTTCATTTCCTTACTCCCCATTTCAGGTTAGGCTTTAGATCCTCTTTACCAACTTCTTCATGATTTTGAATAACCTCAAAGTGGTTTATGGATGTAGAGGCCCCGTTTTTGTTTTAGGTGTTTGCATCTGGTGTCGATGTTAATTTATTTCCTTCTTTTCTTTGCATCTCCCATTGTTACCCTTAATCTATTGTAGTTTTTGGCCCTTTTCTTGGAACATTATCTAGCAAAGTGGTCATATTCGTGACATAAACAACATTTAGCAAAGTGATGGTATTCATGACATAAACAACAGTTGAATGATATTTGATCGTAATCTAGGGTTTGACGATGTACCCACTCCCCTGTTGTGAGATTAATCACATAAGGAAGCCCCTTTTCTAGATGTTTCCTAAATCGACATCCACCCATTTTTGGTGTATGTAAACTGTGAGTGAGAGACAAACTCCACTTTTGATTGCCCCTTTTCTAGATATTTTCTAGATGAACATCCATGCATGTTTTGGTGCATGTAAACTGGGAGCCATCTACCAAATTTACTTTTGATTTCCCTTAGCAATCATCGCTCCAGTATGATGGAAATAGTCTGGTGAGTTTAACCCAAATTAGGTTCGTAATCAACACCAGTTTTTCAGCATAGAAATCACTAGCAGTGGAGCGCGTTCCAGTGTAAATGTAAAAAAATTCAAAACTTATTCACCAATAAAATATTAATAAATATTTTGTTTTTATTAGAAGGTAAAGTATTTTCTTTTTATAACAACTCCCCCATTTTCCACTCTGCACTGGTTTACAACATTGGATTGAATGTTAGAATATTAAAATGTCTTTGGTAGTTGCATCCCACAACATAATTGTCAACCAACTTCATTTCCATTACCCTGCTGCCACTCGTTATGCGACCGTTCAGGAACGGTTGGATTTTGGTTTGAGTCTCTCAAATGTGGCGGTTGCTGCTCTCTACAATTGTATTCAAAGTCTAAGCAGAGCTGTTTTTGAAAACTACGATGGGTGATTATAAGCTGTGTGCGTTTAGTGAATTTGACTTCTTCAACAATTGTGCCCAATGTTGGATTTATAAGAGTAGTCTTATCGGCATTTAAACAGGGATATGGGAAGGCTGTAGTTAATGAAGCAATTAGGTGTTTTATCAGCAAGTAAAGAGTACAATGAATAGTACTTTTTTTTATAGATTTTCTGCGGGTGAAATTTTTCCATGCACTAGTTCCCAGGTTAACTTTGGGAAAACCATATTTATTGCAAATTTTACCCCACATGTTATCCAAATTAAGGGGTTGTGGGAGATTGCCAATTAGCCTTTCTTAACCTTCTTTAACTGTATACCTATTTTCTTAAATCCTATCTAGAATATGTATCTCACTTGAAGCTTGCAATTGGAGCATATCCCTTTAATATTTCCTTTTATTAATATTCTTCATTTCTTTACTCCCCATTTTGGGTTAAGCTTTGGATACTCTTGACCAAATTCTTCATGATTCTGAATAACCTCAAACTGGTTTACAGATGTGGAGGCCCCGTTTTTGTTTTGGGTGTTTGCATATGGTGTCGATGTTAATTTATTTCCTTCTTTTCTTTGTATATGCCATTGTTATCCTTGATTTGTTGTAGTTTTTGGCCCTTTTCTTTTGGGAGTCTTGGAACATTCTCTAGAAAAGTGGTCATATTCACGACATAAACAACATTTAGCAAAGTGATGGTATTCATGACATAAAAAACATTTGAACTATATTTGCTCGTAATCTAGGGTTTGGCGAAGTATCCACTCCCCTGTTGCGATATTAATCATAGAAGGAAGCCCCTTTTCTAGATCTTTTCTAAATCAACATCCACGCATATTTTGGTGCATGTAAACTGCGAGTCAGCTACCAACTCAACTTTTGATTACCCCTTTTCTAGATCTTTTCTAGATCAACATCCACGCATATTTTGTTGCATGTAAACTCGGAGCCAACTACCAACTCTACTTTTGATTTCCCTTAACAAGTAGCGCTCCAGTAAGATAGTCATAGTTTGGTGAGCTTAACCCAAATTAGGATCTGAGAAATTTAACCCAAATTAGGATCGTAATTAGCAGCAGTTTTTTTCAGCAAAGAAATTGCTAGCAGTGGAGCGCGTTCCAATGTAAATGTACAAAATTAAAAAATTATTCACCAATAAAGTATTAATATTTTTTTTTTTTTTTATTAGATGGTAAGGTGTTTTTTTTTTATAACAACTCCCCAAATTTCCACTCTGCACTGGTCTACAATGTTGGATTGAATGTTAGAAGATTAAAATGTCTTTCGCAGTTGGATCCCACAACATAATTGTCAACCAACTTCATTGCCATTACCCTGTTGCCAGTAGTTATGCAACCGTTCACGAACGGTTGGATTTTGGTCTGAGTCTCTAAAATGTGGTGGTTGCTACTCTCTGCAACTGTATTCAAAGTCTAAGCAGAGCTATTTTCGAAAACTGCGATGGGTGATTATAAGCTGTGCGTTTAGTGAATCTCACTTCTTCAACAATGTTGCCTAATTTTGAATTTATAAGAGTGGTCTTATCAGCATTTAAACAGGGCTATGGGAAGACCATAGTTAATGAAGAAATTAGACGTTTTATCATAAAGTAAAGAGTACAAGGAGGCATATAAAGACTTTCACAATGATTTTGAGCATCGTTCATTCGATATTTATGTGGAAATGTAGAAGATACATTTTGAAGCTATGAAAGAGTTTTTAACACGGAAGCTGGAGAGGCTGATTCCGAAGGATATTCTTGCAAAATTAAAGGATGCATTTAGTTTTGTAGAATCGGGTGAAAGGGGTAAGAAGGGAATCATATGTATTTATGACCCTATTTCGATGTCACTAATTTGAAATCTTCCTGTGCTGATATGACAATTGAAATCTTTCACGTAGCTTACAACTTGGTGACATTGCGAGGCTTTGAAATTTGCTACTTTTATATCTGAATTGGCTGAGACTAAATCCCTTGCTTCATAATACAGTCCAACACATCCATACTAAGGCTTTCTAGAATGATTTTTGCTCTGCATTTCCACAAGCTCCATTGTCTCCAAGCAAGAAGGTATATCATTTGTATCTGGTACAATCATTCTTATGCTCGTTAGCAGCTAGGGCACCGGATTAACACCATTCACAAGTGTAAACCTACAAAGATTCTGCAATACATATCAATTTCTTCCAAAGACAAATAATATTCTTTTTTTATTCAACTTTGGTATCTTCCTCACTGTGGTTGAAGGTAACATGTCACTTGGTCATAGAAGAAACCCAGTGGTTTCTAAGTCTTTTTTTGATATCATAACATTTATTTTATTTTATATTATCTGAATTCTACTTTTTAACATATTTATTGAAGTTAATAATTATATATATATATAATATAGTATAGTTTTCAATTATTTTTTAATAAATTAAATACAATTATTTATACAATTAAAATATCATAGTAAAAAATATTTTAATTAATATTTTAAATTTTTAAATAAAATTAATATATCGAGAAAGTTATTTATTATTCTTAAGCTTTTTTATTTAATTTATTATTATTAAAATTAAAATGGTATAAAGCATTCTTATTTTAATTATTGAAAGTTGAAATAGAAGAATGAAACATACATTATCTAAGACTGTCACAAATAAATTATAGAGTAAATATTAAAGTGTGTGAATTAAATGTTGCTCCTTTTAAGAATATTATAATTAAATTACAAAATTATTTTTTATGTAATTAATAAATTCTATAAATTATATTTCCTATTTAAATATTATTATTATTTGAATAAAAATGACAAAGTTGGTATTTTTTTGGATATTGTATATTAATAATGATAAATTATAAAAATAGTATAAGCCTACTACCTCAACCTCTCTCTCTCTCTCACACACACACACACACACACACACACATATATATATCTATCACTACTAAAGTCTATATAAATCTCTTTAGTGAGAAAATGGCACCACAAGGGAAGCATTTGGCTTAGATAAATCCTTGCAGGTCTCAAAGGATGAAATGACAGGAGAAGAGGTGCAAACCCTCGATGTAGTGATTTTTTTGATTGAATAAACTATGGGTCGAATTTGTGAAGGAAAAGACGAATTGGAAGCAATTTAGGAGGGTGTACCCATATATTTGTAAATCAAACAAAGTCCAAGCTATACCACTGTTATTGGGGGTGACTTTCACCATATTTCTTGGGCATGTCTGAGTTATATGGAAGGTTGATTAATTACTGCTTATTGCATGTTGCATTTTTACAGAGGTTGTGGCTGAGATTGGACACATTTCCTTTGGCTGGAAATTCCATTCTTGTAGTTGCATGAATATTAAATTATAATCAGACTTTGGGACGTTCCATGTTATGCTCATTCTTACATTAAAAACAATTCTAAGTCCAAACTATTAAATTAATTAAAATCATTAAAGTTAGGATTTAATCCTACCTTTCTAGATTGTGTTTGTTCCTCATGGTTAGGAGTTAGTTTAGGCTTAGTTGGTTGAGAGATTCTCTCCAACTAGTTAGGCTCCTAGATTAGTGTGTTGTTGAGATATTTTCTCAACCATAGTGTCCAAGATAGATGTATTATGTACCAACTTCCTCATGTATTTATTTGAACTATGATCATTATTTATACATTGGATTGATTAATAATGAGAATGTGAGGAATGATGTAAGGCTGAGGCCTTTTCCGCCATGTCTACTTTTGATATATTTCTGCTATTTATTTGTATGAGTGGTTTATTACTAGTTGATTGAATTTTATTCATGTGGTATCAGAGCGGTGCGTTTGAAAGAGGCGGAAGTTTGTGTACCTGAACGGTGCTTCCATTAATGCTGTGAAGATGAATTTCAAACGGGTGCGCATATGCTCGATTAATGTTAGTGTGGTTGATTGTATGCCACGGGCTATTAAATTAAAATTCAGTTGGATGTTGTGTGATTGTGACAAATCTCATATTGCACACTAAGGATTCAAAACCTAGCTTTTGACTGCGAAGGAGCAAGTTCATCAAATCAAACCCAATAGTTGTTTGACTAGGGTTCGAGATACAAGTCTAGTTGAATTATCAAGTGTTGGTCTGTGTTGAGATAAAGTGTAGAGGCTAAATAATGATTGTTGTATGATAAAAGTGTGATCAACGACAACAGTAGCAAAGGATATAAAGAGATGTGACTTGTTGCTACGTTGGAGAAGGGCGTGTGATCTCAGCTAGAGTTTTTAGTGATGTGCATGGACAAAAGAATGTGAAGGCTGAAATAGATCGATCGCAAACCCGAAATAATGGAGATGGAGTTGGTAGCAACTGTTTGGGTATGGTCATTTTTACTGTCTTGAATTTGTACAAAAACATTGTAATGTTTGACGTTGCTCGTTCAAAGTATTGTTTTTAGTAATTCCCTTAATTGGGTCCCAGAATACAGTCTTAGATCCGAAAACGGTTCAACCTAGTCAAAGATAGCGATTATCATGGGTTTGATTCTCAGCCAACATTTTAGAGATCTGTGTCAAGAATAGCTAGCATGGAGAAAAAGGAGACGGTTCTGAGCTTCTTTGTTGTCGGCCTTTGTAAAAATAAAGTGTTTTCGTCGAGTTGTGTGCATAAGGAACTGCTTGTGGCTATTGTGAAATGAATTGAAGGTGTGACTGGATGGACCTATCACCATATAGTGTATGCAAAACACTATCACCATGGAGTTTGTAGGCGAAGTTGTTGTCCTCTCCAAAGAATATGAGGTCCCTTTGTTGACTTGTGCATTTCCATCCCACCATACTCTAGACAATGGTGGTTCTAGCCTATGGAAGCAGTCGTGCAAGAGTTTTTGCATAAGGCCCCTTATCCACTTCAACACAATATTGCACTGTGGCTCTTAAGAATTTATAATCAATTCAAGAATAGGACTAGAAGTCCATAGCAAAGAAAAATTGTCAAAAGAGTGAAATATCTATCCAGGTAGCTAGGACACTGGGGTACATGCCTCCATAATATTTTAATGGATAGATTGCTACGAAGCAAGTCGATGTTTACAACGTTGTAATGTTGATGATGGAGATTGTCAATGGAAGGAAGCCTAACCATTGTATCCATGTTTCATTGACTCTTGTCTCTCATGTTTGGGTCCATATATTACCTACTTGCACATAACCATATCCATAAGTAGTTGGCCTTGAATTATCTTTAACTTTAATCATTGTATCATTTGCGAGTTTCTATTAGAGATATAGTTCAATGGAAAGTAAGTGAGAAAATATGGAAAAAGACATTAAAATCACAAGTTTGACAATTGGGCTCTTCCCAATAGAAGAGCATTAAAGATTTTTGAGGGTGTTGAATCCATATATGCAGTAAAAAACGAGTTTAAACAACACAAATCAACATTTGGCTATAAAAATTTAGGGTAGAAATCCACCAAAAACTCCAAGATATCAGACCTAAAAACTACTCCTAAAAAAATATCAAACTAACTAAATACCGATTTTCTCTGATTTAATTATTTTTATATAAAAACTTCGCCACTCTCAATGTCTGGCCTTGCAAGGATTTCTCTTTCCAATTTCTCAGTTGACAAATCCAAAAGACTCTCCATAGCAAGAAAATCTGCGGCCTGCAACAACATAATATAAATCATATCAACCAGCATTCAATTACATTACTTATTGACTTTTAAAAGGATAATACTCCACATTATTTTTATGATAACATTACCTTTATTATATCCCGCAGTGTTGATATGTCCACGCTGATAAAATTCTCATCCCACTCTTTAATTTCACGTGAGGTTTGAGTTGAGTTGCGTAAATGATAGTCATAGTATTGGATCACCTTTTCCAATATTGGAGTGGATACATAAACAGGCACAGTTGCATGAGATATATCGATGAATTCTTCCATATGCTTTATCACCTTCGACTCCATTGCAATTTCTCTGACCACCTGAAAAATTTGTCCGTCAGACGTTTCCAGTGCCACTGTGTTGACCATATCGTTTTCCATTGATCGTTCCACGTAAACCAACTCAGATCCTGTGTCCGAAGCCAAAGGGTAGAAATACAAATTAACGCGAGCTGAACTTAGATATTAATGTGCAGTTGAGAGAAATATAAAACAAAATGGATTATATATATATATATATATATATGTATATGTGTTTTTTTAAGTGCGATTTTTTGGAAAGTTTTCAGCTTCATTAAAATTACAAGTTTGACAATTGGGCTCTTTCCAATATAAGTGCCTTAAAATTTTTTGAGTGTGTTGAATCCATATATGCAGTAAAAAAACTAGTTTAAACAACACAAATCAAGATTTGGCCATAAAATAAAATTCCTATAAAAATCTACCAAAAACTCCAAGATATCAGACCTAAAAACTACTCTAAAAAAATATCAAACTAGATTTTCTTTGATTTAATTATTTTTATATAAAACCTTCATCATTCTCAATGTCTGGCCTTGCAGGGATTTCTCTTTCCAATTTCTCACTTGACAAATCCAAAAGACTCTGCATAGCAAGAAAATCTGCTGCCTGCAATAACATAATATAAATCATATCAACCAGCATTCAATTACATTACTTATTGACTTTTAAAAAGATAATACTCCATATTATTTTTATGATAACATTACCTTTATTATATCCCGCATTGTTGATATGTCCACGCTGATAAAATTCTCATCCCACTCTTTAATTTCACGTGAGGTTTGAGTTGAGTTGCGTAAGTGATAGTCATAGTATTGGATCACCTTTTCCAATATTGGAGTGGATACATAAACAGGCACAATTGCATGAGATATATCGATGAATTCTGCCATATTCCTTATCACCTTCGACTCCATTGCAATTTCTCTGCGCACCCGAAAAATTTCTCCGTCAGACGTTTCCAGTGCCACTGTGTTGACCATATCGTTTTCCATTGATCGTTCCACGTAAACCAACTCAGATCCTGTGTCCGAAGTCAAAGGGTAGAAATACAAATTAACGCGAGATATTAATGTGCAGTGGAGAGAAATATAAAACAAAATGGATTATATATATGTATGTTTTTTCAACCACCGACATATGTTAGGATCATTCTTAGTATTTATTTTATGTCAAATTAAGTTTTATTTTCGTAAGTTTGGTGGGACTACATTTTTATTATTATCGTTATGATAATCTTATTAAAGATCGACATACATGATGATCACAGAATTATTATTATAATAATGTGAAATTATGACCATTTTTACTATTTATTCTATGTCAAATTAAGTTTTTATTTTTTTGACCTTGGTGGGACTACATTTTTATTATTATAGTTATGATAATCTTATTTAAGGACTGCCCTACATGATGGTCATCATATTATTATTATTATTATTATAATGTGAAATTATGATCATTCTTACTATTTATTCTATGTCAGATTAAGTTTTTATTTTTGTAAGCTTGGTGGGACTACATTTTTATTATCATCATTATGCTATTCTTCTCTAAGTACCTACATACATGATGATCATTGTATTATTTTTATTATTATAATGTGAAATTATTGTGATTCTTACTATTTATTCTATGTCAAATTAAGTTTTTATTTTTGTAAGCTTGGTGGGATTACATTTTTATTATTATCATTATGATCATCTTCTTTAAGGACGGACATACATGATGATCATCGTATTATTATTATTATTATAATATGAAATTCCAATAAACATGTCACATTGCTTTTTATTAAATTATTGTTTTAATATTAGGTTACAAGGTTAATAAATATATTTAATATTAAATTATAACATTAATAATGTTAAATATTTTTAATAATAATATAATCGAATTATTAATATTAATAAAAATATTACTAAATAATATTTAAAATAAAATTATATATTAAGTTAATAATTTTAATACTATTAACATTAATATTATTTAAGTAGTCATATTAATATCAACAGAAAGAATATAATAAAAATAATGATCAATATTATTAATTACATTAATATTAATAATATAAAAATAAGAATAATATTTTTTTTCTCAAAGAAAAATCTTAATTTTCATTATATAAAATATTGAAAATTACATGCTGTAGATGCTGCAAAAGGAGCATATCTCAAAATTGGTGGTCATAACTGCCACAATATTTTATAGAGTTCAAATAACAATTGATAGATAACCGTAACTCGAAATATAAAACATATAAAATATATACATTCCATAAAGCAAGGTTTGCAAAAAGAGGTCCATCTATGTGTTGTGTAGGATAAAGTTGCCGCTGCCCCCTTTGGCTAAAGATCAATGAATGGCCTGTGAAAATACTGGTAGAACTCGTGTCCTATATGTTCCTGTGTCATCCAAGTATACCAAAATTTTGCTGCGCTACTTCTTTAGATAGACTGTTAGAAATCTTGTTCCTTTCCTTGCAGATATAGTGACAAATTACATAGTCAAAATGTGATTTTATTGTAATAGTTTCTTCCAGCACATTTCTGAGTGTGTGCATTGAACCAATTTATGACTAGTTTAGAGTCACCAAATATCTGCTCTTGCTGACATCCTTTCTCAAGGGAAAAAATAAGAAGTCTAAGGCTATTAAGTTATGCATAGTTATTTGTGCCTCTCCCTAAACCCAACTTCATCTTGTAATAATGATCTTCATTTAAATACAAAACTGCTCCTCTACCACAACCATTTTGTTGAGCAAATCCATCAAAATACACCAAAGAGAAATCTTTGTCGATGATTTTTGCATTAATGTTCCAGTGATTCTGTTTCAGTTCATCCTCAGGGATCAAGTTATAAAGTGCCACTATGTGGGAACATGTAGGATTCGAGTTCGATACCTTATCTTGAAATATATTTTGGTTCCTTCCTAACCAAATACCCCAACAAACTAGAAGGGGCAGGTTTCAGAGCTTTAAATAGAAGAATTCCATGAACTAGGGGCATTATTATAATATACTAATGTTATTATGAATAACAATGATATTAATAACATTAACGTTAATATTAAGAATCCCCACAATGGGTGTTGGCTCCAAACAATTGTGCTTGTCATGCTAACCACAGGTGGATCAGGTGGCCACTTGGTCCACAGATTCAACCCTCATACAGGCCGACATGCTCATATTTAGGCTCCTGTTATTGTACATCGTCCCTCATTGGTTCATCATGTCGCCTTATTATTGCACAAAGAGGCTTACTTTGATGGAGATGGCCGAAGATGGCGTCATGGCTCGTATGCGTCCTTATTTGTGCCTGCCTACGGACCCGATGACCAGTTTTGAAGATTTATTATTGATGTTAGGTATGCTTAGTGTTTCTCTCTCACTTGTTTATGGTCGCCATGCCTGCACTCCGGATTGCATCCACACACTCTTTAGTTTCACTATATCTCAGTATGCATTGGACTTCTCGAAATTGGAGGGTCAGTGTAGCCATCCTCCTTTGGTCTAGCAATTTCCATCCTCTCACTCTCATATACTGGCTCTCTGGTCTCCCCTGGACTCTAAGGATTTCAGTAATGGTCCCACTCTCATGAACAATGCAAATTATATTATTATATAATTATGATTGTTTTATCTTATAAAATTATTTATGTTTATTAGTTTCATTTCATCTATAAACTAAATTTAGATAAATATCAAAATTTTCAATAATGTTGTTATTTATAATAACTTGAGACAATAAATATCAAAATGTTAATTTAAGTTGTTATTCACAAATTTTAGGAAACGATTTATTTTATTTGATTAATTTACTATTTCTTACTTGTTTTGAAAATTACTTATAAATCATTCAATTTTTTGGAACTTTTTTTTTTTCCTGACACATAACTCATTTAACAAGAAATTAATTTATATTTTCTAATTTTATTCGCTTAAATTATTATTATTATGTATTATATTTTTTTTGCTGAGCAAAGACTGAACTAATTATATTAAAAGTACAAAAAAAGTATTTACAAGAGGTAAGTACCTCTGAGAGTGCATGATCAACTCTCTGTCAAAAATTTTCTTGTCAACCTGGATCCTCTGCTTATGCGAGCCAGAGGTTACAAAACCTTCAACCGAAGGGGAATTAACTGCTATAGAGTTCATTATATAAGCAAGGTAAGAGGAAAGACAGGTGAACAGTACCCATAGCCGAAACATAACCCGCAAGAAGAACAGGGGTGCCATGCTTGAATGCATCCATTGCTGGTCGCCTCCCCATGAAGCAAAAACAAAAAAGAAGATGTCGCGCCTTTGAAACCATTGACTTACCCCTGACGCAACCGATTCACTTGTTTTGCTTCTGCTTCTCCTCCGCTTCTCTTTCCTGAGCTCGCTTCTTCCTATCTTCTGCTGCACGAACCGGGTCCCTCTCCCAAGTCACCTCCATCCCCACTGGAATATCTTCCAGCCTATCAATTCCAGGGGGCAATTTGAGATACAGGGTGTAGTCAAAGGAATCCTCAGATTCTTCCTCCCTGACCTTGCTCTGAGGGGAGGCAGGCTTGCTGCTCTGAGTCTCCATGAGAGCGTCCATTGGATTTTCAGCCACCTCCATGGGCTCTTTGCCTTTAAGGCTTCCGATTTCCTTAAGAGCCTCCGCCTGCTCCGCTGAAAAACCTTGGGTGCTTTCGTCATCTGCCTTGCTTTGGAACTCCGGGCTGTAAGAGCTGTCCGGGTCATCCAAGGAGGGAGGCACCTATTCCGCTGTGTCGTCCTTTCGATTATCCTCCTCCTCATTCTCCTCAGAGAATATAACAGTGATCATTGCTTTGACCACGGGCTTGTCTCTCCGGCGACGATAATGGAGGGTCGCCGTCTGAACAGAGTTACTGATGTCCGAGCCCAAATAATCCGAATCAGAGGAGGGAGGTTCTGCTACAGCCAGAGGAGAGAGGCGCTTCGGGCTTGCATGGCCCCTTCCTCTAATGCCGGCTCGCTGACCATAATTGCGCCCCCTGCGTGGCCCCAGATGACCAGTTCGAGGAGCCATAATAAGCCTGGGATATCCAATCGCTAGCTTAGTGCGAGGCCTTGTTGCCTGAGGCCTCCTGCGTCCAACAAGAATGTCGTCACCGTGGTTGTCCGGACTGCAGAACAACCCAATGTCTAGCGTCGAGTTCGCCAGAGAAGACAGGGGACAAAGCACCAGAATTGCACAATGGATGAATTCCACAGGGCCTCCCTTCTTCACTCGGGCATCAACAGTGAGCCGAGACAGACCGGAGCCAAGCTTAAAACCAGGCGAAAGGGTTGAAGGCGCCATCTTATGAAATCTGCAGGCAATTTTTCGGGAGTTCTGCTGCATTGAAGGGCCATTAAGGCCATTTAACTTGAATGGGACGGAGGCCAGCTTCCAGCACATGGCTTCCACCTGTCTGGAGCTTGGCTTCATGTGCCCGGCGCGTGGAGAGCGCTTAGACATTAATAACGTTATTAACACCCGCATCCGGGTGATCTTGAGCCCTTCTTTTAGAGTCATTCTTTAGTATTTCCTGATAGGTAAAACATTCTGTCTCTGAGATGTTACCCTGAAGTAAACCTTCGAAATGGTCTTTCCCTCTATCCACTCCTACATTTGCCATGAAGTCTGCAAGTTTATTCCCTTCACGCCTGATGTGGTTGAAGGTTATTGCTTTGTTGTCCTTTAGCCAGGATTGCAGAAGCTCCAACCTAGTAACCATTCTCCAGCTCCTACTGACCTTCTGAGCCTCTGTTCCTTGTTGTATCTTGATAGCCATGTTGATTAAAAGTTGTGAATCGCCTTCTACAATTAGAGGCAAAAGTCCTTCTCGCT
>APFE031063553.1:3035-39214 GCA_000404065.3 Pinus taeda
AATGAGTTTGGAAATATTAAAAATACATAGAGAATAATGTGTGGAAGAATAATTTATCAGAATTGATGAAGTAACCAATATGATTATAGGAGTCTCTGAAGTTTTTAAAAAATATATCATTGTTCAAAAGGCCTTAAGATCTCTACCCATGAGATTTAATGTGAAAATGTATGACAATAAAAACATGTCTCATTTATAGAATATCACATGGATGAGTTTGTTGGTACTCTCATGACCTATTAAACCATCATCTTCTAAACATTCATCTCTATATGCATCATCGGTGAATGGATCTATGTGGATAAGAGTCCCTAAAGCTGTAATCTTTGATGTTGGTGGCCTTGTAGTCACCAACCATTTCATGATGACCTCCACATTTGAAGGATCTATCTTTAATTCTCTTCAACCAATCACAAATCCCAAATACATCAAGGACTCTTGTGCAAACTCACACTTCTTAAGATTTTCTAGGAGCTCGTGCTTCTTCAATATTTCTAGCACCTGCATCAAATTTTAATTATTCTTATCATCCAAATAAACAATAACAAATGAATCTATAAAATGGCCTAATACATAATTCATTAATGTCATTAATTTAGTTGTTGCATTCTAGAGGATGAATGGCATAACCAACAACTCATACAAACCTTGCCTATTTTTGAAGTTGGTCTTCCATGTATCTTCTTCTTTCACTAGAATTTGGTGATATGGAGACTTTGAGTCTAGCTTAGTGAAATAATTTGTTTGCTCCAACTGATCTAGAAAATTGTCTATCTAGGGCATGGGGTATCTCTTATTGAGCATGATTTTATTCAATGTTGTTTAATCTATACACATGAGTGACGTCCCATTCTTCTTTGGCACAATGATAAAGGGTGACCCACATGGTGATGTACTCTATCGAATAACACCCTGTTCCAATTGTTGTTGCAACTATTTCTTCACCTCACTTGTTTCTATAGCATACTTCATATACAACCCAATATTTTGCAATGGGGAGTCTGAAAATAACTAGATCTGATGCTCCACATCTCTCTTAGGATGTATCCCTTTAGGCTCTAGGAACCGATCCTTGTATTCCTATAACAACTCTGCCAGTTGTTGTCTTCTTTTTCTTAGTACACCACTCTAATTATGCCTTACCTCTTATTGACTCATCTATAGGCTAATTTTCTCTTAAAAGCAATAAAACATACTTCTTGCTCGAACTAATCAATTTATTGGCTTTTTTGCCAATTATGAGTGAAACTTTTAACTTTTATTTATGCATGTTGATGATGAATGACATTTCATCCTTGATGAGATGGTACTATTTAGCTCTCGTGATGAATATAACATCACACATGTACATGTGTGGACTGCAAAACACAACTCCACATACATTAAGGGGAACGGCATACATATCTACCTCATCAATAAAATAAACACTCATAACAAATGTAAGTTTACACTAATTTTTTACCTTAATATTTGCATCCTTATGTACCCATCCCAATGGATATGGGTTCAGATGATCACTCGATCCCTAACATCTTGTCTAGATCTGTTACAATGAGATTTTCCTGCAATCCTGAGTCAAAGAGATGAAATTCCTTTGCAATCTGAAATAATTTTTGAGCCATTTAACAAGTGGGGCACGGACTTTGTTGGAACTATTGACGCTCCATCCAAGAAAAAAAAGTATATAATTATGTGCATTAACTATCTAAGTAAGTGCATTGAAACTAAGGAAATTAAGGCAACATCAGAGGAGAGGGTGGTTGAGTCCTTAAGGGAGAATGTATTTCACAAATTTGGGTACCCTAGAGAACTGGTCATTGATCAAGGCATTTTACCTCCAACATGATTGAAGACGTGTTAAGCCAGCATAAGATCAAGCATAGAACCTACACTCCCTATCACATAGAAGCTAATGAGAAAATGGAGGTCACCAACAGAGTGCTCGAGCGCATTGTGACTAAAGTGGTTAGCAACAACATGAGATATTAGGTAGATAAAGTAATTAAAGCCACGTGAGCCTATAATACCATGTGGAAGACCACCACTGGATTCACACCCTAGGAATTGGATTCTAGGAAAAAGGCCCTCTTGTCCATTGAATTCGAGTATAGCACATTGAGGATGGTAGACCAACTAGATCTACATCTCAGCAATGCATAAAAAGAGAAATTACTCGAGTTGAATGGCTTAGATGAGCTCAAAACACAGGCCCTCCTATACATAGAGGTAACTCAAATTCAGGGGAATATCTAGCACCATAGGAGCATCAAAGATAAATAGTTTCAAGAAGGTGATTAGGCCATATTGTATGATTCCAGATATAGATATATGATTCATGATAATGGTTCAGTGAAAATGAGAACCATAGATGCGAAGGCCATTCCTTTACATGTTAATGGGCACATAACGAATATTTACAAGAGAACATGGTCAAGGCAAGAGTTCATTGATGGTATCAATAAAATAGTGATGGTGGTGGAGCAAGTTTTAGCTCTTTCCTTAGAAAGTCACTCAGAAAAGAAAAATGAAAAATAGGGACCCCGGTGAAAGCCTCCATTAGTCACCTCAGTCCCACTATCAGGTTGAACACCTGTGGTAGTGGCCCAATGGTGTCCAAAAATAAAAGGAAAAAAAGAAATAAAAATATATCTAGGTGACAACCTCTCTTGAGGTGTCGAGGGCAAGCAACTAGAATGAAAACCTCTTGGAGGCACACTAACTGTTTTCAAAAAAATAATTGAAAAGGAAAAAGAGAAAACAAAAATCATGAAAAATTGTTTCCAGGTCAGTAGGAGGACAATCAGAGAGTAAAGGAGAATAAAAGAGGGACCTATTCCACTCATATTTGTATTTCCCCATTCATTATCCTTCATCATTCCACCATTCCTTTTATTTTTTTCACTCACTTGCATTAATTTGCAAGGGTATTATGTTTTCTACACGATTCCATTTAAACCTAAAGGATTCCTTGTAAACCTATAGGATCCCCTAAAAGCCTACAAAATGATCTTGTAGGAATTATAGTGGCTTTAGAATCCTAAAGTGAGTAACCCTAGGGCCAGGAAATGACCTTCCCATGTCCAAAAATAAAAAACCCTACATCACAAATTCATTACCATACCACTCTCCACCATAATCACCCCTGCATCCATGAGAAATAACAATCAGTTTTCAAACCATTCACTGTCTTGAAGAGAAAACGCACAGAAAAGATGAAACAGAGAGCAGAGGAGGGTAGCACTTGAGTGTATTTCTCATTATTCACGCTTCTAGGCCTCCTATCTATCCATGTCATCATCCTCAAGTCCCAACAGTGGAAACGATTAAAAATTTTGAGGGAGAAGTAACTACGACACATCCTGTAGGAAATCATGTAGCCACCTATCCCACAGAATAAAATTCATATGTTGAGGAAAGCTTCCAACATGAAGATCCATGGGTAGAAGAAGCTCGAGAGTAGTTGCAGCACATTCATCTTGAACACCATGTACCTGCACATAAAGGAAATCAACAAGTAGTGAAAAATAACATGCAACCGACACACAATAAGCACATCATGTCCTCAAAAAATTGCAGCAAGGTATTAGCACCGTATGCAAGTATCTCACTTCACTCTCTCATTTTGATAATTTAATTAAAATATGTAAAGATTGTGCACGATTTGGTTTATAAGTGAAAGGTGGACAGTTAACCTGGCCAACTTCTTTCAGTCAATGAGGACAAAAAAGTTAGTCCCCACACATGTGGCAACTGTCAAGTCAAAGAGAAAAGAATGAAATCAGAAGTAGTTGAGCTACAGATGCCGAAAGTGGGAGTTCATTATAAGGAGAGGGGAATGATGATGTGGTAATGGGGACCAATGGTCCAAAAATGAAAAAAAACATACCTCAGGTGCTAGCACACCACCTCACTGAACTCGACGATAAGAGGAAATAAACGTTTATCCTCATGCACTCATGCATTCATATTCTTGAGGATCACTCTAGAAAAGTCGCTCTCATACCCAAGAAACCTACGAAAGAGAAAAAAACCGTCTTGATCGTGCGTAGGATTTCCTATAAGATCACATAGGGAATCCTACATGACAGAATCAAGCAGTCCACACAATTGGGAGTGAGCAGTTTCATAGAAGGAAAAATAGAGGTTGGCTACAACAAGCACCATAAGGAGGTAGGCTCTACATTTCCTTCCATTTTTCCATGTGAAACGAATAGAAATATCTCCCAATTTGATTGAATTTGATAGTTGTGTAAGCAAATAGTTCCACAAGTATTGTACTCCCATTTCCTCCTTCATTAAAATTTCTATCATACATCTCTTCTCGTCAAAGTTCATGAGATAAAATCATAGGGGGATTTAATAAAAGGAAGCCCATCAACACTATGAGGATTCACCAACACCGTCCTCTAGTAGAAATATTCCCTAGGAATAATTAGATGGGGTATTTTGAGAAATTAAGAGGGTATGATGATGAAGTAGCCCGAGATTTTGCTCCATCATTACACTAACAAGAACCCATGTCACTATTGTGGTGAGGGGCCCCTCCATAGAGTTCTCCCCTAAACTCATAACCAGAATTACCACACTTCCCCTAGGAGTGCATTGGAGAAAGGAAGACAAGAGTAATAGCCAAAATGCCAAAAGGAAATTCTTTTTATTGGGAGAAAAGAAAATTGAACACAAGAATGGAGTAAGGAGAACAAGCCTACCATACCCATGGAATGAGGTAAGCTACCACCTTATAAAATACATATCATGTGAAGGTAGGTATAGTGTGGTTTATGGTTATCACTTTAGGGTGCTTGAAGAATTGAGGTTTGGAGTAGAAACACCTCCTCACCATATGCTTAGTGTACCATCCTTTTGCAATCATTGATAGATACAAGCATAAAGGTGTAGGAAGGGAAGTACCAATAGTTTGCCCACCATGGGTTAATTAGAATTATATAAAAGATGCCTTCCAAAACCTCACAATTCCTATCCAATGGGAAATTTTTAGAGACATGTGGACAAATGAGGATATCAAAGCCCTCACATATGATATTAGCCCTACTGTGAGTGAAAAAGACAGAGAAGAATCTAAAATAGTTGGAGAAGAAGCAGAGAAGGATGAATAGGATATAGATGAGGATGAAGAGGAAGACAAAGAGAAAGAAGGTGATGCAGAAATAGAGGAAGATGTTAAGGAGGACATTAATAAACAAGATGAGCATCTCAAAGGAGAGGAAAAGGGGAACACAAAGTTGAGAATTGAAATGAAAATGAAGAGGAAAAAGGCAAGGAGGAGTCACCTAGGATGTCTCTAGTACCCACTCAGAAAGAGACAACAATTGCATTCAATGCCCTAAGCACCCATATCAAATAAGAAGGAAAACAATAGAGGCAAACCCCCTTATACTTTAGAACAAGAAAAGTCCAAACTCCAAGCAAGGTTCATGATAAGGCAGGGAAAACCCAAAACTCCAACAAAGGTTCCCATTGCTATTGAGGACTCACCTAAATAGCAGGAGAAGATGGATCCTCTTATAAAAACTCAATAAGAAGGATACTCAGCACAAACCTCAACTAAGCCTCCTATCACCTATGTGAGAAGGCCTATAACTAGATCCACCTGATGTAAAGGAAAAGACATCCTGTAGGATATAGAGTGGCACCTACAAGAAGCAGAGGTAATCCTACAAGAAACTCTGTTGAACCTACATGAAACTTAAAAATTGGATGAGGAAGGAAGTAAGCAGCTAGAAACAAGGAGAGAAGACCCAAAACTAAGGGAACCTAGTGCTCAACCTAACCTTGACTCCTACTATAGATTTATTGAGAGGGGGAGGGTCTCTCCACAAATATTTTCCATTCCATTATTCTTTGAGATTGAGGAAGAAAGAGACAAAACACATAGATGGATGTACATTACCAAGTTGAAGGGAGTGCAGGACATTGGCCACATGGAGGAAAAGCTCAAGGAGATGGGTAGAAAACTAGGTAGCTAGAGGGACATTGAGGCCATAATGAAAATGCACGGTTCAAAGGACAGATACAAGAAATAAAGAATCATTCGTTATCCATGGCCACTCTATCTTTGGAATCCATCTAGTGCACGATGCAAACTATGTCCTATGTATTGTACCTTAAGGAACAATGGCTATTGTTCTAAATCAAGACCCTTGCATAGACAAGCACTATGCCATACTAAGATTATAGATATTTCATTAATCTCTGTGAGAAAAGTACATTAGAGTATATGGATAAGATGTCTAAGCTCTAGTTGCATAACATGGCTTTAACAGATATGAATGTATGAGACCCTAATCAAAAGTTGGGGGATTTACAGTTGGTGGGTTTGGCATCATGGATGACCATGAGGAAGCAAAGGCTATAGAAATGAAGAATATATTGGCAATGGGAAAAAATCTGCCTCTCATGATAAGAGATAATTAGTCTAGTCCAATGGATGTCATTAGAACATATAATTTAATTACAAAGGATCCTCAACTTGCATCTAGGTATCTTCCTGGCCCAAAGCAAGCAATTACAGATTTTGGGGATATGTTCAGACTATTAGGGGATGATAGCATGCAATATTTCCGAAGGAGATGGAATACTTTGCCATATAATTCGAAAATCAGAGAGTACCATTCTCCACAAAGGATTAGAGAAGCATTGAACATGACACCCATGTACAAACAAACCATACAAATGCACAAACTCAACTCGATTGTCCTGAGACACATCCCACCACTTCTCTTTGTAATGTTAGAAGGAGAGAAGGAACAGGAAGAGAGAAAGTAGTGGGAGGAGGTAGAAAGGAAGGCATGATTCTATGCATAAGAAGAGGAAACCACAAAATAAACATGGGATGTCAGGGAGGCCACTAGAGATATGAAAGACATTGATATTGATTGAGTTGCTTAGAGGCTGAGAAACACCTTCAATATGGGGGTCATGATTAACCTCATCATTGGGTAACCATATGGACCTTAATTCACCTCCTAGCATAGTCAAATCAACTCTTCTCACAATTTATTACATTTTCTGATTATATTTTGTTTAATGACATGAGTTAAAGTGTGATGTTATGCCTAGTGGACTAATATGCATTGGATGTAGGTTTGAAAGAGAAAATCGAGGAATTTTGGCAAGATTAAGGTTTGTAGCCTAAATGGGACAAGGAAGAGAGATTGTAGGAGGTAAATACTCCTCATTTACTCCTCCCTCATCTGAATATTCCTCCATTAATCACACCAACTTAGAGTACAAGCAGCCAAGTCATGAAGATCAAAAGTCAGTCGAGCAAGTGATAGTCAAAGACTTAGTTGATCTTGAGTTTCAGAGTCGAGCCTCCCTAGATTTAAGGAAAGTCATTGGGGACTTCAATTTTATAAGAAATAGGCCTAGAGCCTCACTAGGATTCGAATTTATTTTTTAAAAATAGTGGTTATTTTTGAGCTCCAGACTTGTGGAAGACATTGAAATGGAATTTTCTGTTTTGTCAATGAGATTTAGTTTTTTTATGGTCAAGTATTGATTTAACTCACATGGATGAAGCTCTTTGGTTAGGGCTCAACCCTAGAAGGAAAGGCTACTCTTATTGTATATGTATTCTTAGATTGGTTTCATAGATTCATGATTAAACTGTTCTTAGAAGTACTTCATTGCACGCAATGTAGATTTGATTAATTTTTTATTAGTTTGTTTCCATTTGTTCTCTACTTTACTAGCAGGCTACAAGGGGAAAAAAGAATCACAAAGATGATAGTAGGTGTCTTAACCTCACCTCTTCCTTCAAGGATCACGATTTGAGGAAAGGACCGCTATGCAGCCCCAAAAAGACACATTTATATTTTCTCATCAAATTTAGGATTTATTGTACTTGAACTAGAATTTGATAAGTTTGCAAGTGTAGGAATTAACTACCATATCTTCCATCTCTACTATTATAATAGATATCATCAATAATTCCATTTCATTTTGAAATTTTCCTCATGCATGAAATAGAGAGTTAGCTCATTAAACATTGTTTTTATATCTCATTATAATTCTTCTTGTTTACATGATTTCTTGGAAAATAACAATGTTTGATGTAGAGAAACCGTTTTATTAGTAGAGAGATATCCAATAGCGAGAAACCACCTTCCAACTTAATCCATCCATAATCATTCCTTGCTTCCAACAAGATCTTCACCAATTTCATCATTTTACATAGAAAATCCTCCAAGCATGTTGATGAAACCCAAACATCTCCTAACCTTGGTTTTGAGTTATGAGTGAACCTAGGAATTTTCTCACTCCATTACACCTATCAGCCACCTTCCCTAAGCCTTCAATCACCTCTAGCACCAATCATTCTCCTCTCTGCTATATCTTGTAGAAATACAGGGAATCATGTAGGTTTTTTGTACATCGAGTAGGTTTTCCTGTAGTGGCCTCTTTTGATGCCAAAATTTAGCAAAAAAGTGTAGGAAGCAACACAAGGATACCTTAGGGTCTCCCAAACATCCCAACCATTCTCCAACATCCATAATCCTCCTTTCATATCATCAAAAGAGATTAGGGTTCATAGTTTATTTTTCATAAAAATAATAAAAAGGAAGCAACAAATATATTCAGTCTTTTACATGCACAATAGTGGTGTTTGATGTTTTGAACTTCCATGCTTAGGACAATAGCATTTCATACATCTTAGCTTGGCATTCTTGTAAGGCATAGTTTCTCAGCAGTTTGTTATCGAATGGTGTTTTTTTACCATAGTATTTAAGTCATTTTCCTTATTGCAATAGGCAAGATTTCTCTTAGAGTAGATTCCTCTTTCTTTGATTAGTAATCAAGATTCTTCTAAATCCATGGAAGTCTGACCTGAAAACAATAGTGCTCTCTTGCCACTTGAACAATAACAAAAGGTAGAAATATCAATTTCACTTGTGTATACAACACTGTCACCTCGAAGTTTGTACAAACCCTAGGTTGATAAAGTAAATCTGGTAGCTCCACTAGTTGCATCTTTCTTGCTGCAATACTTGGTCTCATCAAAAGGTAATGCCAAAGTTGATGCCGCAAAACAGAACCCTCCTAGATCCTCTGTTGATGATGATTCTCGAAGAAGGCAGAATTATCCTTGCCTCATCTATGAGAAGGATCATTAGAATAAGGATTGTCCCCGATGATCTCATGTTAATCGCATGCTGAAAGAGACTCTTGCTGTCCTAAAAGAACCCTTTCCATAGGCATCTATTTTTTTCTTTGCAAACACGGTTTGGATATGTCATCAAGTCATTACATTGGTTTCGTTGATGGTGCTTATTGTACCACGCATAACCTCTCTTCCACAACATGGGTACTCTATGACCCTAATGATGAGCTCATTAACTTACAAGGTATCTTGCTTTTTTGAAGAACCAATAATATTTTTGAATAAACTGGATTTTTTGAACTCTTGTGAGAAGCAGTTTCTCTTTGAATTAGGGATATAGTTGTCAAGTTGGATTCACAGCAAGTTGTGTTACAATTAAGCAATCATTACTTAGTAAGAAATCCATAAATATTGCATATGTATCTATGTGTTACATTGCTGGAAATAAATTTTGATTACATTACATATCAACATATTCCACATAATTTAAATACATTAAGTGATACATTGGCAAATTTTGTCCTTGATAGACATTTACGTCATTTGTAAAAATTGAATCATGTTATAAACGCATAAGTAGAAATAAAAATTGCATATATATATATCACATCTTCCTCAATGTTTACAACAAAATGTCAAAAAATAGAGTGTTCTCAAACATTTGGCTTTAAAACCCTACAAAATGTGTAAAAGAGTAGATAGACTATCAAAACTGCATGGTGCTCATGATAGCACGAGACCGCTCTGATCACTTGGCCTAGCAATTGACGTAATCTCACAAAGACTCTGAGAGTATGTCTATGCCAATCTAGTGGAACATTGTTGATAGTGGCATAATCTGGAACCCCTCGAGTGATTTGCTCTAGATTGCACTCCATATTTCCTAAGGGGTGAGCCCCTTCCTCATAGTCTTCACTCACTGTCGTATGGGCAGCTCACCGTATTATTGGGAACAAATCTCATAGTCTCTCTAGTCCCACATCTGTACATTTATCATAAGTTAAGTCTTATCTTACACTTTTATAAATGTCATGAAAGTTGAAAAAAAAAAACAAGTTTTTACCTCGGTCGGTCCACTGTTCACCTAGTGGTAGAGGCAAATCTTGATCCCCTCTAAAATTTGTGTCAGACTAAGCATAGCCACCTACCACAAGCTGTTAGCATTCAAGCCAACTGAATAAATGTGGTGTATAATGCATATGTTGACCTATGCCTCCTCGAGGCATGAGTTGCCTCCATCTCAGGAGCATCAGATCTCATGGGGTAGGATGTGGTACTTATGCCCACTGATAGTAAAAGAGGGGCACTCGCTCCAAGGTGAGGGTGACCAGTATAGAACTAGACCTGAATTGCTTCAGGTGTTTGTGCTTACCCTTGGTCAGTTTTTGCTTCATGTTCGCCTAGAGGCCTCTACACTAGTTGAAGATGGTGGGGGTCAAACATAAGATAACATACAAGAATTGAGACTTGGTAGCCTCATGCGCATATTATGTTCTAGATAAGCGTGCCATGGTGAACAAAATTATTCTAAGAATGAGGTTGTTGCTTATTGTTGCAATCTTCACCTTTCCTCCGTTGGTTATCTCGACGCCAAGACAGTGTCTCTGAACTAGACTCTTGGTACTCTGAACTCCTTAGCGAGATCCAAAGACTTGAATTGCTTCTCTTTGGCACGATAATCGAGTGATGAAATAGATGCCCATCTCCTCCAGTTCCAGTTCTTGCCCTTTGATGATGAAGATACCTTGACCTACATCCCAAAGGCTCATTAGATAGGGTAGAAACTCCATATGAGCCCTCAACCATGTGGTCTTGAAGAATAGTGAAAAAATTGATATGTTAAGAGTACAAAACAAGAAAAAAGGTGAAAATGTTACTTTTTCTAATTTCTATCCTAGATGTAGGAAGAAACATTCATTATGAGAATGTTCTCTTGACAATAATATTTTCTTTTATATGTGGAGAGGTTCATGCTACATAGGACTTCCCTTTAATATCAAGACTCATGTTTATTTTCCAAAAAGAAGTTGGGACAAGTCAAACAAAACAACCTTGTTATGTTGTTCATAGAAGACCTTAGGAGCCTTGTCAAATAGGTATGGCACAATATCCTAATGGAGAAATTCCTTGTTATGCACAACCACAAAGTGAGTGAAGCACCACCCTACTATGGAAAACTTGGCCACGTGAGCCACAAAACTCATCCTCGTGAAAGGGATGGCAACGTTCTTATGGTAGAAACATTCACTAACCTCAATATTTCCAACAATATCCTCAATATCAACCTCAAAATTATTCTGCACCCAAACCTCCAAAATGTGCCCATCCATAATTCCAAACTCAATTGACTACAAGTCAATCCCTTCAATTACCATGTACTTCATTTCCTCAATTAAATGAATTACCTTCTCATCTACTGGCTAATCCCAATAATAATGTGCCTTAACAATCAATTTATAATATCTAAGCCCAAATGTTTCAAGCTTATATAATATCTCTTCTATATTTAAATGATGTCCAAGTTAGATCTCCTCAATTTCTATCTAATAAAATACCCCTTGTTGTCATTCAAGAATATAAAGAGGATAAATCTCTTGAAGAGGAGGAAAATCATCAACAAGGAATTACTCCTTAGAAGGAATATATTGATACACAAATAGATGAAAATAAAATAAAATCAATTCCTACAATTCGTATAGCTAAACAATGATCTATTTCATTACAAAATCCTCCCTTTTTGAAGAGATTACGAATTGATGAAGGTATAGATAAGAAAATAGTTTTATGTGATTATAACATGTTAGATGAATTTGAAAATATTTGGATCAAATTCCATTGCCTCAACCTTTCAAAGAAATCCCTATTTTTTCCAAAAGAAATAAAGGAGTTGTGTATTGAAAATCCTAGAAGAAAATGAAAATAATTCTAAAGAGTGCAATTGAACACAAATATTGAAAGCATTATGATGCAAAACAAAACATTGAAAAATACTTAGATCCCCTTAATCCAATTGTAAAGGTGCATACCAATGGAATTGAAATTCCAAACACTTTGATTGTATTATGTGCAAATATAAACATTATTTCAAAATAATAAGATGGATAAGGTGAAATTAACTAATATTCAATATAACCCTACTTTATTGGAATTAGAAGATATAGATGTTCTCATATGTAAGTGTATATTAGAATATTTATAATTACTACTATATCCATGGGAGTATCCTATTTATTTTATGATACTAACTCCAAAAACTAATATATGATTACATCCGTGATTCTTGGTAGGCCAAGGTTAGCTAATATTGATGCATTCATAAGTTGTAGGTCTAGTGATATCTTCACTTCGAGTGGAAATACCACTAAAATGTTCATAGCATATGTGCAAGTAAGAAAAATAATTGAAATATAGAATGGGAAATGAATTGAAGGAGATGATGGAAATAATGAAGATATTAAACTAGTTTTAACTATCTCACAAAATTATGAGGAAGATTAATTAGTGAATTTAATGAATAATCATTATATTTCATCATGTTATGAACAAAATTATTGTGTGCACATATTAAATCAAATCTTTCAAGACGAATTCAATATTGAATACTTTTCATCTTCACAATCTAAAAGGTTATTAAACTCAATGGAAAATTTTGGGAATTCTCTTATAGAAATTTATCCACTTAAAACATTAAACATTAACAATAACTTCGAGGAATTTCAAAAGAAATAGTTAATAAATATGCTGCAAAAACAATCCTCTATATTTGCATGAGAATATATTGACATGAAAGGAATTAATTCAAATATATGTATGTGTAAAATTTACATACAAGAGAGTGTCAAACCTATAGGACAACCTCAAGGAATGATGAATCATAATATGAGGGAGATTGTTAAAGATGATTTACAAAAAATTCTCAGTGTGAATTTTATTTACCTAATTTGAGATATCCAATGGGTTTCACCTTACTTAGTGTGCCTAAAAAAACTTAAAAGTGGAGAGTATGCATAGATTATGGATAATTAAATAAATAAACTCTAAAGATCATTTCTCATTACCATTTAATGATCAAGTATTAAATAGATTAGAAGGGAAGAGGAATTTCTCTTTTCTTGATGGTTTCATCACATACAATCACATTCAACTTGCATAAGAAGACTAATATAAGATAACTTTTACTTGTCTATAGTGTATGTATGCTTACATGGAATGCCCTTTTGTTTTGCATAATTCCCCTATTACACTTCATACAGCAGTATTAGGTATCTTTTCTCACTTGATCGATGATTTTGTAGAAGCTTATATGGATGATTTTACTCTTTATGGGAATAATTTTGTAGGGGATATGGAGAATTTGGGAAATTTCATTATTATATGTAAGGAAGTTAATATTTCATTAAGTCATTAAAAAATCATTTTGATTTTTAGCAAAGGAATTTTTTTGGGTCACTATATTTCAGGTGTTCGAATCAAAGCATATTCATTAAAGGTTGAGGTTATCTCTAAAATTTCAGTAGCAACATGTTAAAGATATGTTAGAAGTTTTGTTAGATTCACAAGTTAATATAGAAGTTTTATAGAAAACTTCACAAAGATTGCTTCACCACTTTTAAAATTACTCACTAAAGATTGTCAATTTCATTAGAGTTATATTTGTCAAAAAGGCTTTTGAATTGTTGAAACGTAAATTCCGAATCACCAATTTCAAGAGGGAAAACTTTGTCCAGTCCACCTCATATTTCTAATGATGCTTCAAATACAACCATAGCTGTTCAATGATTATATATAGAACATAAAGTTAAGGATCATATGAAGAGCACCAAGAACAAATATGACACAATTATATTTCATTCCAATGACTGCCGAAAAACGCCTAAGGGGGAAAACCTACAATTCTTCTGCTATTGTATTACTTCAATTGTTGAGTAGAGTAGACACACCTTAATATTGCATAAAGTCACCAATGTCTCATTTACTTGATGTTGAAGTGCACATGCCTTTCACTTGAAGATCTCCTCCCTCTCTTATATATCATGTGGTTCACACTTTCTGTTACTCCTCCCTTGCTTGTAGTCCACACTAAAAACTCTTTCTTCTTATTCAGAATGAACATGCTACTCCCAATTTTCACTTTTTTCTTTATTAAATAGATGAGAAGGAGAGGAGTTACAAAATGAATTTATTCCTTCACCCAATAATAGGAGAATCAAATTCTGTGAGGTAGGAGTTACTTGAGAAGAAGTGGAGCTCATAAAGGTAGGCTTATCTTAAGGAGTTACAATTAAAATTTGGGAGAGTGAGAGTTACAAATAGAATTGAATGAGGGAGTTACAAGTGAATTTATTGAGAATGACTTATGCTCTTTCCATACATTGAGTGAGGGAGAGTTAGATTCCCTTAATTAATTATAGAGTTACTATTTTATTCCAAGAGAGGAGTTATTATTTTTTTCCAACATAGGGGTTCAATTTTCCAAGTAAGACATTCTCAATTTAATTTAATTAATGCTTTACAGAATTATTTTTTAGAGTCAATTCCCTTAATTCTAGACCTACTATTTTATTCCAAAGGGAGGAGTTATTATTTTATTCCAAGAGAGGGGTTCACTTTTCCAAGTAAGAAATCCTCAATTTAATTTGCTTATTGTGTTAGAGAATTATTTTTTGTTAATCCATTAAAGGTGAACATTTTAGTCAACAACATCCACTATTACCTATGATTTTAAGAAAATTATTTTCTTGAGGGGAGGGCAACCTTATCTCTAAAAATTAAATATACATTAATTAAGAGTAAATAGGAAGAAGGGGATAAAAATGTCATAACCACTCATATAGAACGAGCCAAGACTATTCTTAACTCAAGTTCTTCATTGCAACATCATCACTTAGTTCCTTTCATATTATGTGTGTGTGTGTGTGTTTTTATTTATTTCTAGAACATGTAGAGAAGATACAATCCAAAGGAGAGAGAAGTTGGTTAAACAATATTGCAACAAGAGGTAGGATTGTTAAGTACACACAAGTGAGTTGGAAAAAGGAATCATCACCATGATAAAAGACATAACCATTTGCATTAGGTAACCATTAATTCCCTATTATCATCTATTTTCCATATGAACATAGTAAATTTTATAGCTTGGTCAATTTATAATTGTATTCAAGGAACCCATTCTACCAACGTGTTATCCATATCATGATTCCTTCTTACATATTGTTCGTAGTGAGATAGTTTTGGTAATATATCTAAGAATATAGACCCATTTGTGAATAGATTACTACATTGCATAATTTATTAGAACTTTTATTGAGATTTTGTGGAATAATTCAAAAATTCCCAAAACCGATGGAGAAAATACCCAATCAAACCCACCTAAATATGAATTTGATGTTACCATCAAAGGGGGCAACTAGATCATGAGTGATGTTTAATTCTCGTCTAGTCACCAACCAACAAAATGTCACCAACCCCCTTGTCCTTTATGTCACTCTAACACTCTCACACTTACACTATCATCTATGGTTTGTTTTGTTGACCTGAAATAGAAAATATTATTTTTTTGGCAATATAAATGAATTCTTGGAATATTTTTATCACAATGTCGTTGGTTTTTCTAGTCCCCAATAATAGGAAATAGTCAAATATCTGAGAATAATTGAGTTATTAATGGAAGAAAAAAATGAAGGCTAATCTTTGGATATGTAATTCATATTGCTAAAGGCAGTAGTTATTAGTTAGTGACTCACTAACATCATTTTGTATAAGGGAATGATTTTGATGCCTCCATGTTTGGACATAATGTGTCAATTTTTATAAAAATATATAATTAAGCTTATTTTGAATGCTCATATAGAATTCTTACTTGCTCCTTTGCAAATTAATAGTGTATATATTTGGTGAGAACAAACTTTAATTTTATGTCAAATAGTTATATCCCACATTCATCATGGTGTAAATGCCATTTAAAACATTTATTATATAACAAGGTGGAATTACATTATCCCACATGTATTAGGTGATATAGTTTTTGGATATGTTTGGTATATAAAAAAGTTTAGGAAATACCATGAGAAACTCATCACCTTTTATTTCAAATTTGTTTCGTTATAAAGAAGTTGAGTATGAGGGAGGTGTCCATGCTTGATTTAAGTTGAAAATATGCTAATGTTTCTGAGTTGGTTACTAACAAAACATGCCATATTCTTTCATTTATTAGAATTTCAGGTTTCTTCATTTATTAGAATCTAACATTTTCTCTTTTAAATTGTTATTACTATAGGTTACTTCTATATTAAAAAAAAACAAATTAGCAATACTTTCTATTTCATACATATAGTGTTACTTCTACAATGATTAGTTTTTTTTTTTTACTTTAGAACATTGAAAAAAAAAGGATTCAATAAAAGTTTTCTTGAAAGGATATATAATAATCGAGGGCACCTAGAAAAAAATTATAGAAAGAACCTTGTTCATTCTAACAATATCAGGTTTCATTAATTTTAGGCATTCCACAAATTTTTCTAGTAGCCAGGGTCTTGTAGAAATTTACAAGAGGATTTTGTTTCATTGCTGGATATTTTTATAGAAACTAGCAATTAGGGTGAGGATCTTGTTTTCATATTTCTAGAGAAACTATGGTGACCGTCTTGTTTTATTTCATGAAAGAAATCTCTATGGTAATGAGGTCAGAAATCATAGCAACTAGTAAAGAGTGTAAGGATTTATTTTTATTTTATGGCAATGAATGTGAGAAATCTTTTATGGAAACAAGAGTGAGTGTTTTGTTCTATTTTGTTGTATAAGCATAGACCAAGGGGTTTTTTCATTTTTTTAGTGTTATTCATGGAATTTGTACTTCTTAATCACTAATAATCCATCTTCTTGATTTTATGTTTTTTCAATAAATTATTTTCTACCAATATATAATAATCCATCTTCTTGAATTTATGTTTTTTCACTAATTTATTTTCTACCAATATATAATATTGAGTGATTGGATACTTCCATCTTTTTTCATATTGTTAGTTATTTCAGGAATCATACTGTGTAAAATGTGTTATCTATCCAATGTTAGTTATTTTAGGATTCTATTTTGTAAATTTGGATGGTTCTCCTCACTAAAAATTATCTCATCATAATTCTATGAATAGGTTGTTTTTTTTAATTATAATTATGAAATAAATTATTAAATAATGAATACAATTAACTTGAATTTATTTATTTATATTTTATATTTTACTATTTATTAAAATTTATAATTTACTGTAAATGATGAATAAAAAATTATTAAATAATAAAAATCAATTTTTTTAATAAGTTATTAAACTATAAAATGAATATGAATAAATATAATAATTATTGATATTAATAATATATTATATTATTAATAATGGTGTGGAGAGACGCTCTTTTTTAGCACAATAGATAGGTAATGTTTGATATTTTTGCCTCTAAATTACATAAAAAAATAAACAAATAAAAAAGTTAAATAACAAGAGTAATGTGACATAATGTAAAGTTTTAAATTAGGTCAAAATAAAATAAAAATAATATTAATAAATATAATAATGTCTGAAGGTACGGAATACAATTTGTTTAAAGGGGCAAATTAAATCAACCTAGATCAATCTTAATGATGGAGCTATCACCTACTCAAAGGGATGGAATTTATTGACATCCAAAGAGAAAGCTTGTTTAATTTACACTTTTAAATAGATTATATTCCACAGGAATACCATGACTTCTCAATACCATGGGTCATTGTTGATTATTATTTTATTTTTATAGGGTTATTTTTATTTTATTTTTATATAATTTGGCTTAGTCAAAATAAACATTATATTGCAACAAATCTACTATACTCACTTGGAGAGTACCTTTTAGGGACATTAATATATTTATCTTAATATTAAGAGTAAGAATTTTACCCTCCATCTCTTAGGTGGCCTCCTCCTACGAGAAGTGCTTCCATTGCAGTTTAATGTAGGTAATGACTCTAGCATAATTTCTCTATGATCTAATACTTGTAGTGGCTCAACCTACAACTCTTGTCTTGGCTCCACTTGCAGAAAATTTTAATCAATTTGGTGAAAACCATCATGGACATACATTTTCAATAAAGAGATATGTGAAACAATATTCACTTTCATATGGCTTGGTAGCACAAGGAGGTAGGCCACCAAGGCAACTCCATTTAATATCTCTAATTGTGGACAAAACCTTGGCACCAATTTAGCACAAGTTCCTAATCTAAATGCACTCGTTTTTGGTTTTACTTGCATGTATACATGTTCTCCCACTTTTTTGCATTATGCATTATCTTCTTATTTGCATATCCCTTCTAGCTATCCTAGGGATGTTGGATAATTGATATTGTCTGAAACTTTGGTGGCACTTGGAATGTTGGCATTTGATGTCAACCATCCTAGCATTGAGATGAGATGCAACAAATATTAGCACTTAAGCCATAATATGAAGTCTATGACGGGAAATGCACAAGGAGGACCCCATGGGATTGGTAAGCCTACTCTGAAGAGCCAGCAAGTTTGTTAATTGTGCTCAAAGTGAATGTGCTAGGAAGTAAGCGAAAAGACACATCAGTAAAACATCTCATCCTCCCACCGTCTCTTAATTGCTAATGATAACATCGTAGACCCGAGGTGACATATAATCTCTGTAAGAGGAGCTTGAAATAATTTCTTTATCGAGTTTATGGAAGTGTCAAGAT
Source organism: Pinus taeda (assembly GCA_000404065.3). Taxonomy (NCBI): domain Eukaryota; kingdom Viridiplantae; phylum Streptophyta; class Pinopsida; order Pinales; family Pinaceae; genus Pinus; species Pinus taeda. The sequence goes on from APFE031063553.1 coordinate 21,884, forward strand.
AAAAGTGTTGGGCTTGGGAGCTCTCACCTTAGTGCCAAGCCTTTTTCATTTCTCGTAGAAATGATACCAATGGTGGAGATGTATTAAGAGAGTAACTTGGCCGATGAAGGGTTTAAAATTCAGGGCCTTGGCACCTAAAGGCCTAGCGAGTGCTCACAACATGTGGTCTCATTACTTTAAAACAACTAAGGCGAGCTAAAGGGAAAAATCCACAAAAATGATAATGGTGCTAATGGAAAGCCTTTAGGATTTAGATAAATGACTTGACATATGGGAATTAAGAATGGAAGTAAATACAATTGCTGAGAGCACTCATTCAAGGTAGTGAAGGACCATGATGCACAAGAGCAATTTAATGAAGACCTTTGTGTAGCACTATTGGTCACCCCTCAGCTTTATTGAAGGCTATCATGAGTTAAATGAAAATGAGTCTTTGTGGTATTATTCTCCTGTTCTCCTATGCCCCTTGAAGAGAAAAAATGAGGAGCCATGTTGTGAGTACATGTAGTTATTAATGGAGAACCTATTTGATTCAATAGCTTGAATCTGACTTAATTCTCAACATATAAAACAATCCACAACCCTTTCTTTGCGTTAACTCTTCTCCCATGTCTGAATATGGTATGGCAAGCCATGCATTGCTAGTGCTACAGAGGAGGAACAATGTGTTGAGTAATTAAACAAAGTGAAAATAGAATTTGTGTGATTTTGATTGTTCAGCATTGTGAGTGTGTAAGATAGAGAGTGAAGAATATGGTGGTGAGTAGAGGTAGTTGAGAAACAACAATCAGGCTTCAAAGGAGAGTTATAGAGTTGAATGAAAGGACTTGGCACTGCAATATACAATATTTATTTTTTTGTCTAAATGTATTATCCTCTATTTTCAATTTGAAAATTGTATGAACGGAAGAACAATGACTAGAGAAGGTAGTTTCCTACATTCATAAGAGGTTGGTGCCTCTTGTAAAGTGGTATCTTTCTATTTGAAGGGTATTTGGGCCTCCTAGGAATGGGTGCTCACAAAAAATTCATGCAAATAAGTGGGTGATTAAATTACATCATAATAAAAAACATATTAGTGGCTTTCTCGTTTATCGTAGTATGAATGTCCTCTCACATCACTAAGTGAAAATAATTGAAGGTTTGCACTTTTTATGAATGCAACTATTAATGATTCACCACTCCTCTCAGTAATTCCTTATTACAATAATTGTTGTTAGAGAAACTTTTTTCATGAACATTCTAACCACTCAAAGGTAGATTCATGAAGAATATGTCTAGGCAAGAGAGTCAAGGTACCTACCCAAGCATGATACTAGACTTTCATGGTACAAACTATGCCTTATTGAAAGCTGAGTTGGAAGCTTATCTTATGTCGTTAAGAGTAGATGTTTACAATTTTATTCTAGTAGATTATGATATCCCTAATGTCCCTCACACTAAAAATCCTATATATAAATAATGCTAAAACCAAGACTTTCATTCTCTTTGTGCTAGTGAGTTTCAAATCATGAAAATTATGTACTAGAAGTCTTCTAATGAAGTATGGGTCAATCTCAATCAAAGTCATGAAGAGGATGATAGAGTTCGAAATGAAAAACATCAAACCTTAAAAATGAGTTTTGAAATCTTAAAAATACATAGAGAAGAAAGCGTGGAAGAATAATTTCTTAGAATTGATGAAGCTACCTATATGATTCGAGGAGTGTGTGAAGTTTTAAAAAATATATCATTGTTCAAAAGGTCTTGAGATCTCTAAGCATGAGATTTAATGCAAAAATGTATGACATTAAAAACATGTCTCATTTATACAATATCAAATGGATGAGTTGTTTGGTACTCTCATGACCTATTAAACCATCATCTTCTAAATATTCCTCTGTGTATGCATCATCTTTGAATGGATCCATGTGCATAAGAGTCCCTAAAGCTATAATCTTTGATGTTGGTGGCCTTGATAACATGTTGGCCAACTAGTTTGTGTTTCCCTTCTTATACTTAATCACCAAATTAAATTTCTGCAAAAACCCCTTCCACTTGTAGTGCCTACTCTGTTGTTGCTTATTATGGGCCTAAAGTTACTGTAATGACTCGTGACATGTGTGGATTATTATCTCCTTTCATATTAGATAGCTTTTCCACTTCTTCACACCTTTCACCATGGCATAGAGCTCCTTCTCATAGGTAGGGTAGTTAAGAACTCCTCGAAGAAATAATTTAGAATGGTAGAAAATAGGCCTTCCTATTTGCATCAAGACAACTCCCATAACATAACTAGTCAAATATGTCTCCAGTTCAAAGGGCCATTGCAAGTTTGGTAATGAGAGAAATAGTGCTTCACTTATCTTCTTCTTTAACTCATCAAAACCCTTCTACTACCCTTTTCCCCACTAGAAACTCTTGCCACTTGTTTTTATGGCATGGAGTGGTGTTGATAATCTTGAAAACGAGAGTATGAATCTCCTCAAGTATTGTGGTGCTCCAATGAAACTCATAAGTATGGGTCAATCTAAATCAAAGTCATGAAGGAGATGATAGAGTTAGAAATGAAAAACATCAAACCTTAAAAATGAGTTTTGAAATCTCAAAAATACATAGAGAAGAAAGCGTGGAAGAATAATTTCTCAGAATTGATGAAGTTACCAATATGATTCGACGAGTGTGTGAAGTTTTGAAAAAATATATCTTTGTTCAAAAGGTCTTGAGATCTCTACGCACAAGATTTAATGCAAAAATTTATGACATTAAAAACATGTCTCATTTATAGAATATCAAATGTATGAGTTGTTTCCTACTCTGATGACCAATTAAACCATCATCTTCTAAATATTCCTTTGTGTATGCATCATATATGAATGGATCCATGTGCATAAGAGTCCCTAAAGCTGTAATCTTTGATGTTGGTGGCCTTGATAACATGTTGGCCAACTTGTTTGTGTTGCCCTTCTTATACTTAATCACCAAATTAAATTGCTGCAAAAACCCCTTCCACTTGTAGTGCCTACTGTGTTGTAGCTTATTATGGGTCTAAAGTTACTATAACGACTCGTGACATGTGTGGATTATTATCTCCTTTCCTATTACATAGTTCTTCCACTTCTTCACACCTTGCACCATGGCATAGAGCTCCTTCTCATAGTAGGGTAGTTAAGAACTCCTCGAAGAAATAATTTAGAATGGTAGAAAATAGGCCTTCCTACTCGCATAAAGACAACTCCCGTAACATAACTAGTCAAATATGTCTCCAGTTCAAAGGGCCATTGCAAGTTTGGTAATGCGAGAAATAGTGCTTCACTTATCTTCTTCTTTAACTCATCAAAACCCTTCTACTACCCTTTTCCCCACTAGAAACTCTTGCCACTTTTTTTATGGCATGGAGTGGTGTTGATAATCATGAAAAGAAGGGTATGAATCTCCTCAAGTATTTTGGTGCTCCAATGAAACTCATAACCTTAGTAACATTTTTAGTCACCAACCATTTCATGATGACCTCCATATTTGAAGGATCTATCTTCAATTCTCCTCCACCAATCACAAATCCCAAATACATCAAGGACTCTTCTGCAAACTCACACTTCTTGAGATTTTCTAGCACCTCGTGCTTCTTCAATGCTTCGAGCACCTCCATCAAATGTGAATTATTCTCCTCCCATGTAGGACTATATACCATTATATCATCCAAATAGACAATAACAAATGAATCTATAAAATGGCGTAATACATCATTCATTAATTTCATAAATTTAGTTGTTGCATTATAGAGGATGAATGGCATAACTAGGAACTCATACAAACCTTGCGTGTTTTTGAAGCTGCTCTTCCATGTGTCTTCTTCTTTGACTAAAATCTGGTGATATCAAGACTTTGAGTCTAGCTTAGTGAAGTAATTTGTTTGTTGCAACTGATCTAGCACATCGTCTATCTAGGGCATGGGGTATCTCTTATTGAGCATGATTTTATTCAATGCCCTATAATCTTTACAAATGTGTGAGGTCCCATTGTTCTTTGGCACAATGATGATGGGTGACCCACATGGTGATGTACTCAGTCAAATGACACCATGTTCCAACAGTTGTTGTAACTATTTCTTCACCTCACTTGTTTCTATAGCATACTTCATGTACAACACAATATTTGACAATGGGGAGTGTGAAAATAGCTAGATCCCGTGCTCCACTTCTCTCTTAGGATGTATCCCTTTAGGCTTTAGGAACACATCCTTGTATTCCTATAACAACTCCCCCAATTTTTGTTTTCTTTTTCTTAGTACACCCCTCTAAGGATGCCTTACCTCTTATTGACTCGTCTATAGACTAATTTTCTCTTAAAAGAAATAAACATACTTCTTGCTCGAACTAATCAATTTATTGGCTTTGTTGCCATGTACGATTGAAACTTTTTACTTTTATTTATGCATGTTGAAGATGAACGATATTTCACCCTTGATGAGATGGTACTAGTTAGCTCTCGTCATGAATATAGCATGAGACATGTACATGTGTGGATTGCAAAACACAACTCCACATACATCAAGGGGAACCACATACAGATCTACCTCATCAATAAAATAAACACTCATAACAAATTTAAGTTTACACTAATTTTTTACCTTAAGCTTTGCATCCTTATGTACCCATCGCAATGGATATGGGTTCGGATGATCACTCCATCCCTAACATCTTGTCTAGATCTGTTGCAATGAGATTTTGCTACAATCTTGAGTCAAACAGAGCATCAATCTTCATCTTGTTGACCTGTATCTTTACATGAAAGAGTTTGGTCATTTCTTTCTCTTCGTGTTGTTGAAGGATACCCAGATTCACCTCCTTTTGAACTAATGTATAGGCGATCTTCTCATCCATGTCTAAGCTTTTTTCAACTTGGTTGTGTGAATTAATGGTAATGATATTCCTCTTCTTATTATCTTTCTTCTTGTTCTTTGAGTTTAGCTCTCAATGCAACTTCCAAAACCTCTGCTCTGTATCACCATCAACGTTGTAGTGGTTACTAGGATTTTTGGACTCATGTGTTGTGGCTACCATATTTTTGTCCTTTCCCCCTTTTTGTTTCTTCTTCCCATCCTTAGAAGTGTCTTGTCTCTCCTTTTTCTTTGATCCACTAGATTGTGCTCTTTTCAGACCTATGTTCTCGAGGTGTTGTACCTATACATAAGTATCATCCACCATTTTGGGCTTGAACAACATCACTTGTTAATGGAGATTGTGGTGCATACCTGTCAAATACTTGAGGAGTACAAATTAGTACTTTGGAGAGATACACAACATTATAGCCATCTTTCTGAATTTTGAGTACTCCTAAATGCTTTGGCATAGATTTTTCCTGAAATGTGATTGCTGCCAAAGGATGGGAAAGCGTACTCCAAGAGATGAAATGCCTTTCCAACCTGAAATGATTTTTGAGCCATTTGAAAAGTGGGGCACAGACTTCGTTGGAACTATTGACGCTCCATCCAAGAAAAAGAAGTATATCATTATGTGCATTAACTATCTCGATATGTGCACTGAAACTAAGGAAATTAAGGCTAAGCGATGATTTGTTTCCTACAATTCGTATAGCTAAGCAATGATCTATTTCCTTGCAAAATCCTCCCTTTTTGAAGAATTACAAATTGATGAAGGTATAGATAAGAAAATAGTTTTACGTGGTTATAACATTTTAGATGAATTGGAAAATATTTGGAAAATAAAGGAGTTGTGTATTGAATATCCTAGAAGAAAATGAAAATAATTCTAAATAGTACAATTGATTAAATAGGGGGGGTCATGATTAGCCTCATCATTGGGTAACTATATGTACCTTAAGTGAACTCCTAGCTTAGTCAAATAAACTCTTATCACAATTTATTACATGTTTTGATTATATTTTGTTTAATGACATGAGTTAAAGTGGGGTATTACTCCTAGTGGACTAATATGCATTGAATGTAGGTTTGGAAGAGTAAATCGAGGAATTTTGGTAGATTAAGGTTTTTAACTTGAATGGGACAAGGGAGAGTGCTTGTAGGAGGTAAATACTCCTCATTTACTCCTCCCTCATCCAAATATTCCTCTCTTAATCACACCAACTTAGAGTACAAGCAGCCAATTCATGAAGATCAAAAGGCAGCCGAGTAGGTGATAGTCAAAGACTTATTTGATCTTTAGTTTGGGAGTCGAGCCTCCCTAGATTTAAGGAAGTCATTTCGGACTTCAATTCTATAGAAAATAGGCCTAGATCCTCATTAGGATTCAGTTTTTTGTTGTAAAAACACTGGTTATGTTTTAGCTCCAGACTTGTGGAAGAAATTGCTATGGAATTTTCTGTTTTGTTAATGAGAATGAGATTTTTTATGATTGAGTATTCATTTGACTCAGAGGGATGAAGCTCTTTGGTTAGGGCCCAACCCTAGAAGGAAAGGCTACTCTTCTTGTATATGTATGCTTAGATTGGTTTGATAGATCCATGATTAAACTGTCCTTAGAAGTATTTCATTGTAGGAAATGTAGATTTGATTAATTTTTATTACTTTGCTTCCATTTGTGCTCTACTTCAGTAGCATGTTACAAGGGGAAACAAGCATCACAAATATTCTAGTAGGTGTCTTGGCCTCACCTTTTCCTTCTTGGATCATGATTTGAGGAAAGGACCCCTATGCAGCCCCAAAAAGATAGATTTCTATTTTCTCATAACATTTAGGATTTACTGTACTTGAACTAGAATTTGATAGTTTGAAAGTGTAGGAATTAACTACCATCTCTTCCATCTTTAGTATTACAATAGATATCATCAACGATTCCATTTCATTTTGAAATTTTCCTCATGCATGAAGTAGAGAGTTAGCTAATTAAACTTTCTTTTTCTAGCTTATTATAATTCTTCTTGTTTACATGATTTCTTGGAAAATAACAATGTTTCATATAGAGAAAGTGTTTCATAACTAGAGATATATACCATAGCAAGAAACCACCTTCCAACTTCATCCATCCATAATCATTCCTTTCTTTCACAAAGACCTTCACCAATTTCATCATTTTACATAGAAACTCCTCCAAGCATGATGAGCAAAAAAAACCATCTCCTAACCTTGGTTTTGAGTTCTAAGTGACCCTAGGAATTTTCTCACTCCATTCCACCTATCAGCCTCCCTCCATAAGCCTTCAATCACATCTATCACCAATCATTCTCCTCTCTACTATATCGTTTAGAAATAAAGCGAATCATGTAGGTTTTTAGTACATCTAGTAGGTTTTCCTATAGTGGACTCTTTTAAGGCCAAAATTGGGTGAAAATTGTAGGAAGCCACACAAGGGTACCTAAGGGTCTCCCAAAACTCCCAACCATTCTCCAACATCCATAATCCTCCTACCATATCATCAAAAGAGATTAGGGTTCATACTTCCATTGTTAGGATAGTAGCATTTCATACATGTTAGCTTGGCATTCTTGTAAAGCATAGTTTCTCAGCAGTTAGTTATAGAATGGAGTTTTTTTAGCATAGGATTTAAGTCATTTTCCTTATTACAGTAGACAAGATTTCTCTTAGAGTAGATTCCTCTTTCTTTGATTAGTAATCAGGATTCTTCTGAATCCATAGAACTCTTACATGAAAACCCTAACGCTCTCTCGCGAGTTGAATAGTAACAAAAGACAAAACCATCAATTTTACTTGTGTATACAACACTTTCACCTCGAAGTTTGTACAAACCCTAGGTTGATAAAGTAAAGCTTGTAGCACTAGGAGTTGCATCATTCTTGTTGCAATACTCTTTCTCATCAAAAGGCAAGACCAAATTTGATGCCCTAAAACAAGACCCTCCTAAATCTTCTATTGATGATGATTCTAGAAGAAAGTAGAATTATCCTTGCCTCATCTGTGAGGAGGATCATCACACTAAGGATTGTCCAAGATGATGTGATGTTAGTCACTTGCTAAAAGAGACTCTCGCTATCTTAAAATAACCCTTTCCATAACCATCTGTTTTTTGTCTTTGCAAACTCGGTTTGGAGATGTCATCAAGTTATTATAATTGTTCTGCTGATGGTACTTATTGTAGCACGTAGAACCCCTCTTCCACAACATGGGTACTCTATGACCCTAATGACGAGCTGATTTACTTAGGAGGTATCTTCCTTGTTTGAACAACCAATAATATTTTTGAATATAGTGGAGTTATTGAACTCTTGTGAGAAGTAGTTTCTCTTGGAATTAGGGATATAGTTGTCAAGTTGGATCCAGAGCAAGTTGTGTTACAATTAAAAAATCATTACTTAGTGAGAAATCCACAAATATTGCGCATGTATCTATGTGTTACATTGCTAGAAACAAATTTTGATTATATTACACATCAACGTAGTCCACATAATTTAAATACATTAACTGATGCATTGGCAAATTTTGTTCTCGATAGACATTTACGTCATTTGTAAAAATTGAATCATGTTATGAACGCATAAGTAGGAATAAAAAATGCATATATATATCACATCTTCCTTAGTGTTACATGAAAAATGTGAGAAAATAGAGTTTTCTCACACATTTGGCTTCCAAACCCTACAAAATGTGTAAAAGACTAGATAAACTATCAAACTACATGGCGTAGCGGTCGATGCAGTCTCACAGAGACTCCTAGAGTATATCACTACCAATGTAGTGAAACATTGTTGATAGTGGCGTAATCTAGAACCCGTCGAGTGATTGCCTCTAGATTGCACTCCATATTTTCTAAGGGGTGTGCCCCTTCCTCGTAGTCTTCACCCACTATCGGATGGGCACCTCAATGTATTATTGGGAACATGTCTCATGGTCTCTTTGGTCCCACATCTGCACATTTATCATAAGTTGATTCTTATCTTACACTTTTATAAAAATCATAAAACTTGAAAAAATCAAAAAATGAGTTTTTACCTGCGTCGGTCCACTATTCACCTAGTGGTAGAGGCAGATCTCAATCCCCTCTAAAATTTGAGTCGTATTAAGTGTAACCATCTACCACAAGCATTTAGCATTCAAGCCAAGTGAATAATTATGGTGGATAATGCATATGTTGACCTATGCCTCCTCGAAGCATGAGTTGGCTCCATCTTAGGAGCCTCATATCTTGTGGGATAGGATGTGGTACTTCTACCCACTGATACTACAAGAGGAGCACTCACTCCAAGAAGAAGGTGACTAGTATAGAAAAAGACCCGAACTTCTTTAGGTGTCTATGCTTACCGTTGGACATTTGTTGCTTCATGTTCACCAAGGTGCCTCTGCACGAGTGGAAGATGGTTGGGGTCAAACATGTGATATCATATTGAAATTGAGACTTGAAAGCCTCATGCACATCTGATGTTCTAGATACATGTACCATGGTGAACAAAATTATTCTGAGAATGAGGTTGTTGGTGATTGTTTCAATCTTCACCTTTCCTCCATTGGTTATCTCGACACTAGGATAGTATCTCTAGACTAGACTCCTAGTACTCTCACCTCCTTAGCGAGATCCAAAGACTTGAATTTCTCCTCTTCGCCAGGATAATCTGGTCATGAATTAGATGCCAATTTCCTCCCAATTCTTGCCCTAGGATGATGAAGATATCTTGATCTACATCCCAAAGCCTCATTAGATAGGGTAGAAACTCCATATGAGCCTTCAACCATGTGGTGCTGAAGAATAGTGAACAAATTGATATGTTAAGAGTACAAAACAAGAAAGAAGTTGAAAATGTTAGTTTTTCTATTTTCTATCCTAGATGTAGGTATAAACATTCATTATGAGAATGTTCTGTTGACAATATTGATTTTTTTTATATGTGCAGAGATTCATGCTACAGAGGACTTCACTTTAATATTAACACTCATGTTTATTTTCCAAAAGGATGTTGGGATAAGTCAAACAAAACAACCTTGTTATGTTGTTCATAGAAGACCTTAGGAGCCTTGTCAAATAGGTATGGCACAATATCCTAATGGAGAAATTCCTTGTTATGCACAACCACAAAGTGATTGGAGCACAACCCTACTATGGAATACATGGCCATGTGAGCCACAAAACTCATCTTGGTCAAAGGGATGGCAACGTTCTTATGGTATAAACACTGACTACCCTCAATATTTCCAATAATATCCTCAATATCAAGCTCAAAATTATTCTGCACCCAAACCTCTAAAACATGCTCATCCATAATTCCAACATCAATTGACTACAAGTCAACCCCTTCAATTACCATGTACTTAATTTCCTCAATTAAATGAATTACCTTCTTATCTACTGCCTAATCCCAATAATAAAGTGCCTTAACAATTGATTTATAATATGCAAGCCGAAATGTTTCAAGCTTATATAATAGCTCTTCTATATTTAAATGATGTCCAAGTTAGATCTCCTCAATTTCTATATAATGAAATACCCCTTGTTGTCATTCAAGAATATAAAGAGGATAAATCTCGTGAAGAGGAGGAAAATCCTCAACAAGAAATTACTCCTCAGAAGGAATATATTCGTACACAAATAGATGAAAGCAAAATAAAATCAATTCCTAAAATTCATATAGCTAAGCAATGATCTATTTCCTTACAAAATCCCGCCTTTTCGAAGAGATTACAAATTGCCTCAACCTTTAAACGAAATCCCTATTTTTCCAAAAGAAGTAAAGGAGTTATGTATTGAAAATCCCATCAGAAAATGAAAATAATTCTAAAGAATGCAATTGATCAAAAATATTGAAAGCATTGTGATGCAAAAACCAAAAATTGAAAAATAATTAGATCCACTTAATCCAATTGTAGAGGTGCATACCAATGGAAATGAAATTCTAAACACTTTGACTGTATTATGTGCAAATATAAACATTATTTCAAAATAATACAATGGATAAGGTGAAATTAACTAATATTCAATATAATCATACTTTATTGAAATTAGAAGATATAGATGTTCTCAAGTGTAAGGGTGTATTAGAATATGTATAAGTACTCCTATATCCATGGGAGTATCCTATTTATTTTATGATAGTAACACCAAAAAGTAATCTATGATGACATCCGTGATTCTTGGTAGGCCACGGTTAGCTAATATTGATGCATTCATATGTTGCAAGTCTAGTGATATGTTCACTTCAAGTGGAAATATCACTAAAATGTTCATAGCATATGTACAAGTAAGAAAAACAATTGAAATGTAGAATGGGAAATGAATTGAAGGAGATGATGGAAATTATGAAGATATTAAACTAGTTTAAACTATCTCACGAAATTATGAGGAAGATTAGTTAGTGAATTTAGTGAATAATCATTATTTTTCATCATATTGTGAACAAAATTATTGTGTCCATATATTAGAGAAAAAATTTCAAGAAGAATTCAATATTGAATACTTTTCGTCTTCACAATCTAAAATGTTATTAAACTCAATGGAAAGGTTTGGCAGTTCTCTTATACAAATTTATCCACTTAAAACATTCGACATTGACAATAACTTCGAGGAATTTTGAAAGAAATAGTTAATAAATATTCTACAAAAACATTCCTCTATATTTGCATGGGAATATATTGACATGAAAGGAATTAATTCAAATAGATGTATGTGTAAAATTTACATACAAGAGAGTGTCAAACTTGTAGGACAACCTCAAGTAATGCTGAACCATAATATGAGGGAGATTGTTAAAGATGAGTTACAAAAATTTCTCAATGTGAATTTTATTTACCTAATTTGAGATATCCAATGGGTTTCACGATTACTTAGTGTGCCTAAGAAAACTTAAAAGTGGAGAGTTTTTCTTAAAAGTGGAGAGTATGCATAGATTATGGATAATTAAATAAAGTAACTCTAAAGATCATTTCTCATTACCATTTAATGATAAGTATTAAATTAGAAGGGAAGAAGTATTTCTCTTTTCTTGATGGACTCAACACATAAAATCACATTCAACTTGCATAAGAAGACGAATATAAGATAAGTTTTACTTGTCCATAGGGTATATATGCTTACATGGAATGCCCTTTTCTTTTGCATAATTCCCCTATTACACTTCATAGAGCAATATTAGGTATCTTTTCTTGTTTGATCGATGATTTTGTAGAAGCTTATATGGATGATTTTACTCTTTATCGGAATAATTTTGTAGGGGATATGGAGAATTTGGAAAATTCCCTTATTATATGTAAGGAAGTTAATATTTCATTATGTCATTAAAGAATCATTCTGATTTTTAGCAAAGGAATTGTTCGGGTGTTAGAATCAATGTAGATTCATTAAAGGTTGAGGTTATCTATAAAATTTCAATAGCAACATGTTAAAGAGATGTTAGAAATTTACTTAGATTAATGAGTTAATATAGAAGTTTTATAAAAAACTTCACAAATATTGTTTCACCACTTTTGAAATTACTCACTAAAGATTGTGACTTTCATTGGAATTATATTTGTTAAAAAGCTTTTGAATTGTTGAAACATAAATTTTGAGACACCAATTTCAAGAGGGAAAAATTGGTCCCATCCACTTGATATTTATAATAATGCTTCAAATACAACCATAGGTGTTGTATTGGGACAAAAATACTTTACTCATTATTCTATATACTATTTTAAAATATGAAAGCTCTATGAAAGAACATCAAAGTCCTATGCAAAAAGTTTAACGTACTTTGCAGAAAACTAAATAGAAGTAAATTTACTTTTCAAAAATCTAAATATAATAGAATGTACTTTACATTGATTTGAATGTAATTTTCAAATAACTAAATGTGCTTCTGAGAAAATTGAATGCTCAATGTTACAATTACATAAAATGTGGATTTCTTCTTCAAAACGTTTGAGATCAATGATTATATATAGAACATAAAGTTAAGGATCATATGTAGAGAACCAAGAACAAATATGACACAATTATATTTTCTTCCAATGACCGCGAAAAACCCCTAAGGGGGAAAACGTGAACAATTATTCTTCTATTATGTTTCTTCAATTTTTGAGTAGAGTAGACAGAGAATAAGAATGCATAAAGTCACCAATGTCTCATCTAGTTGATGTTTAAGTGGACATGCCTTTTACTTGAATATCTTCTCCTTCTCTTACATATCATGTGGTTCACACATTCTCTTCCTCCTCCATCACTGTAGTCCACACTAAAAGATCTTTCCTATTCACAATGAACATGCTACTCTCAATTCTCACTTTTTTCTTTATTAAATAATGAGAAGGAGAGGAGTTACAAAATGTATTTATTCCTTTACCCAATAATAGGAAAATCAAATTCCCTGAGGGAGGAGTTACTTGAGGAGAAGTGGAACTCATCCAACAATAGAGAGAAAGGTGTTGGAAATAAATACTTAGAGGGGGGGTGAATCAGTATTATCAAATTCTTTTCAATATATCTTCTTTATTTATACTTTGAATTATTCTTTGTATGTTAGTATCATAAAATAATCAGCATGAACAAGAAAAACAGATAGTCGCACCAAAGAACACCATATATAAGGTGCAAACCCAATGTGGGTGAAAACCACCTGCTGCAATATGTCTCTATCTTCTTTCAATTATAAACTCCTTTTACAATGATCTTGTACTCGTACAGTCCTTTAAGAGTACGCAGGCTGCAACCTGCAAAGAGCTACAACTCTCTCTCGTTTTCCAGTTTCTCCTGGAAGGGAGATACAACCCCCTTTGCTCTTTTAAGGACCATGTTTCATTAATTTTCAGACTGGATCCTTGAACATCAAATAATCATCGAGTACATGAAAATCACCCAATCTACTTGTACAATAAACCAATGAATTACCCACTCTTCTGAATGCTGTAAATGGAAAAGAATACCAGAAATCTAACCCCAGAACTCTGCTATAATAGATAAAAGACAATCAACAATTGTTTCAAAAGAAGACTGCAACTTCACCAACAGGGGCCTGCGTATGTCCGCAGCTCTTCTGAGACAGAACTGCGCAGATCCGCGCTGGTTGTTCTTCTGCTCTGTGAATTTTTCTTCAGATCCGCACCTTCACTTCTGACTTACTGCGTAGACCCGCACTGTGCATCCATGTAATCATCATCTTCAAATGCCATCAAAAGTTTATAGTCATTACCTCATTCATCTTCATCACTATTTGATAGACCGTCACTATCTTCATGAGTGTAGTAGCTCTTCTTATTTGCATTCTATTTCTTGTTCCATCTAATAGGTTCCTTTCCTTTGTCGATCTTATCCTTATGAGGACATTTTGCAGCATAGTGACCTACTCTTCTACAAGCAAAGCATTTGAAGGGAAACTTACCTCTGAACCGTCTACTACCTCGTTGAAGATTTCTGACAAAATTTGGTTCTTCTTCTTCGCCTGATTCATAGTACTCTCCTTTGCCTGAAGCCTTGAAGGAAGCTTCTCTCCTATGAGATGGACCTCCTTTCCTCATTTCATAAGCAGTTAGAATTACATGCAGTTGTGACATTTTAAGATGTTGGACATTTTCCTTTTCTTCTATAGTAGAAACTTTAGATACAAACCTAGGTGACAAAGATCTTAGAACTTTTTCAACCACAACAACTTCTTTTATTTCTTCACCCATATTTTTCATACAATTAACAATCTCATCTACATGGAGAAAATAGTTAGCGAGACTTTCATCATTATACATATTGATATTTTCATACTGAATCCTGAGGGTTTGAAGTTTTGCACGTTTTACCTGATCATCACCTTCATAGCTCAGAACAATCTTGTCCCATATTTCTTCTGCGGATTTATACTGCATAACCTTCACAAATTCTGATTGAGATAGGTATCCTAGAAGAGCATTGACTGCCTTTGCATTTGTTTCATATTTCTTTTTCTCTGCTCGATCTGTAGGAGTAGCTGATGGAAAAGTATATCCTGTTTCTATGATGTCCCAAACTTTTGTACACAAAGATTGAAGATACGCAGTAACTCTTACCTTCCAATATACCAAGTTTGTCCCATCAAAAATAGGTGGCCTCATCGATGCTTCCCTCTCATAGTTTCTCATGATGATGGATCTTCCTTCAAGCGATCAAACTCCTTCACAAGGACCTGCTCTGATACCAATTGTTGGAAATAATACTGAGAGGGGGGGTGAATCAGTATTATCAAATTCTTTTCAATATATCCTTCCTAATTTATACTTTGAATTATTCTTGTATGTTAGTACCATAAAAAATCAGCAGAACAAGAAAACAGATAGTCACACCAAAGAACACCAGATATAAGGTGGAAACCTAATGTGGGTGAAAACCACCTACTGCAATATGTCTCTATCTTCTTTCAATTAGAAACTCCTTTTACAATGATCTTGTACTGGTGCAGTCGTTTACGAGTATGCAGGTTGTAACCTGCAGAGAGCTACAACTCTCTCTCGTTTTTGAGTTTCTCCTGGAAGGGAGCTACAACCCCCTTTGCTCTTTTAAGGACCATGTTTCATTAATTTTCAAACTAGATCCATGAACATCAAATAATCATCAAGTACATGAGAATCACCCAATCTCCTTGTACAATAAACCAATGAATTACCCACTCTTCGGAATGCTGTAAATAGAAAAGAATACCAAAAATCTAACCCAAGAACTCTGTCGTAATAGATAAAAGACAATCAACAATTGTTTCAAAATAAGACCACAACTTCACTAACAGGGGCCTGCGTATGTCCACAGCTCTTCTGAGACAGAACTACGTAGATTTGCACTGGTTGTTCTTCTGCTCTGCGAACTTTTCTTCAGATCCGCACCTTCACTTCTGACTTACTGCATAGACCCGCACTGTGCCTTCTTCAAGCCTGCGTGCCTCACACTTCGCACTTGATTGTGTTGCGTACGCCCTGCACTGTTCCTTCTCTTGTACTGCGTACCCCGCAGTGCGATTTTTCTGCGCTGCATACCCACACACTTCGCCTTTCACTACGTTGTGTACCCACTCACTACACCTTCGGATCGCGTGCGGACTTCTGATTAGGGCCGTATTTTTTAGTACACAATTGTGCCACAATTAGTCAGATCCACAGATCTGATCATGCGCCCGAGAGATCATGACATGCCTATAGATTCACACTAAGTTAAGTTATCTCCTTAAGTTACATCCAGCTTTTAAATTCAATCACCCAAAATTTTAGATATTTAAGATATTCAAATGAAAGATGCCAAAAACCAAGTGATCTCCTTCCCTATTTATAGACAAGCCCTTAATCACACCATGGGACAAAATCATCAATGAAAAATACAAGGGATCGAAACCGGGGCTAAAATAGATCCTATACCACGGGACAAAACCATAGCATCAGAAAAAGGCGGGCTAAATACCACGAGCCAAACATAAGAAACCCCACGTGAGCGCACTTCATTGCCTTGAAGTATGTGCACTGGGGTCTGCACCTTTTGAAAGGATAACCTGCGGGCATGACCGCACCTCCTGCATGGTGAACTTGCGGGTCCACACCTTTTGAGCCATTCACCTGCGAGCCTCTTAATTTCCATCATTTTCAGAGCCTGAACAGACCATTGCCACTTGAGTGAGTTTCCTTCAAGTGCCACACCTGTATCATATAGCCATACCAGAATCATAATGCCAACAATCTCCCCCTTTAGACTTGATGGAAACCTCAAGATCCTCAACTTCATTCTCCCCCTTTCACATCAAGCACAAACGGTTATGCTCCCCTTAAGAACATGCTCCCCCTGACTATAAACCAGATCTGCAAAGAAGAATCATAATCCACCAAACACCATAAACGACCATGAAGGAGATAGAGACATATTGCAACCATGTTTAGATCAACATCCATGTTCTCCTTCTGTGCTACCATAATGCCAACAATGCATTATATGCTCCCCCTAAATGTGTACCATTTGATCTTCGACCAATCCGCAAACCAACACATGTACGCATATACCCTGATGAACCTTGTGTACAACCAACACTCAAAAGAGATTCAACAACAAGATGATGCATCAACAACCCCCAAATTTTGCCTGAGGTATTCAAAGGTTTCCCTGGGCAGTGGTTTGGTGAGTATATCAACAACTTGTTCCTTAGAAGGAACATACTCCAACTTGACCTTTTGTTCAAGCATTTGTTCCGAGAGAAAATGATACTTGATCGGTATGTGCTCTGTCTTTGAATGCATGACTGGGTTCTTTGAAATGTTGATTGCACTTGTATTATCACATAAGATGGAGATAGGTGGTGTACAAGTGATTTGAAAATCCTGCAAGGTCTGCATCATCCAAAGGAGTTGAGTGCAGCAAGATGCAGCAAAAACATATTCCACTTCAGCTGTAGATAAGGCAATCGAACTCTGTTTCTTGCTGAACCAAGATACTAATCTAGAACCCATAAAGAATGCACCAC
>APFE031063589.1:10618-33378 GCA_000404065.3 Pinus taeda
CAGGGTTTTTCAAAGGGGTCAGTAGATAGAAATCTATATACAAAGATGGACACTGGTAAATTTCTAATAATTTTTGTGTATGTTGATGATATCATTTTTGGTAGCAATGAAGAATCCATGAGTCATAATTTTTCTTCAGTAATGCAACAAGAATTTGAAATGTCCTTGCTTGGTGAGCTTACCTATTTTCTTGGTCTATAAGTTCAACAAAATAAAGATGGTATTTTTCTCTCACAAACCAAATATCTCAAATAGATCCTGAAAAAGTATGACATGGAATATTCTAAACCGATATGTACTCCAATGGTAATAGGATGTAGTCTTAGCTCAAATGGTGAATCAACAATAGTACATCAACCAACTTATAGATCCATGATTGGCAGTCTACTTTATCTAACAGGTACCCGACTGGACACCATGCATGCAATGGGAATAGTTGGTAGATTCCAAGCAAATCCAAAGGAATCACAACTTTAGGTAGTCAAAATATTTTTCAAATATCTTCAAGGAACATAGAACTTTGGTTTATGGTGTCCTAGAGATACAAATATTACACTTCATGCATATACAGTTGCAGACTAGGCAGGAAGTGTTGATGACAAAAAAATCACTAGTGGTGGTGCATTCTATATGGGTTCCAGGTTAGTGTCTTGGTTCAGCAAGAAACAAAGCTCAATTGCATTATCTACAGCTGAAACATAATACGTGATTGTTGCATCCTATTGCACACAACTACTTTGGATGATGCAAACCTTGCAAGACATTCAGATCACATGTACTCCACCCATCTCCATTTTATGCAATAATACAAGTGCCATCAGTATTTCAAATAATCTAGTCATGCACTCCAAGACCAAGCACATACCCATCAAATATCATTTCCTATGTGAATAAGTGCTTGAACAAAAGGTCAAATTAGAGTATGTTCCCTCCAAAGAACAGGTTTGCTGATATATTCACTAAACCACTGCCCAGAGAGACATTTGAATATCTTAGACAAAAGCTAGGAGTAGTTTTTGCATCATCCTATTGTTAAATCCTATTTTTCAGAGAAAAGTGGTTATACATGAGTTTCAAGAAGCATAGTTTCGTACATAAGTGAGTTTCTGTGAGCACAATAGCACATATGCTGGTTTAAAGAAAAGCGGTAGGCTAGACTCAGAAAAAAGGGGTATGCTATTTGATGATAAAATGTGGAAATATATTGGTCCTCATAACGTTGTTGATAACTTGATGTATATCTGATTGATGATGATGCTTTGATATCTCTTCCTGACATATGTAATGATCAGATCTGACAGTGAATAGGTGGAACTGGTTCAAGGGGAGAACATGGTTGATGATATTTTGAACTAATTATGGACATATACAGGTTGTTGGTCTGGATGTTGTTGACATATGCTGCTAATGGTGCAGATCATATGATAGCTGCTGATGACTATCATGGTATTGTTTAAGATATTTGGTCTCTATTATATATGTCATGTATATCTTTTAATGTAACAATCATGGAAATACCTAATTTGTAACCCCACTATGCATGGGATGGATGATGTAATGTTTCTTGTTTTTGACATGTATAAACAATTGATATATTCCCACTTGGTTGGGTGGATGAGTCAAATTTGGTATATCCTCACTTGGTTGTGAGATGGATGTATGTATGAGTCATTGGTGATAGGAATGAGTCATAAGTGATAGGAAGATCATTTGTGATGTATGTATAGAGTCATGTTCTTCTTTTAGAACATATTTTTGTAGACTTTGCTTATGCTCAAGGGGAGCATGGACTTGACCATGGGAGCTCAATCAACACATTTCAACATATTAGAGAATTCAACATGCACTTAGGGGGAGCATGACCCTTTGCCCTTGATGACAAAAGGGGAGAGGGATTTGGTGTGGTTGTTGCCATCAAGTCCAAAGGGGGAGGTTGTTGGCATTATGATGTATGTGTTGTACTTGATGGAAACCCACTTGTAGCTGAAAAACTCACCTATATATGGTAACTAAATGAATCTACAGAAGAGATATCAGATGTGACAGAATGCATGACAGTAGTGTTTACAGATGTGATGAAATGTAGGGCAACTTCAAGGAATTAGTTCAGAAGGCAACTCACTCAGATGAAAGTATGGCAGGTAAACAACAAAAAATTATAGATTAGTCTTCATGAAATGAAGAAAAATAGCTATACGCAAGTTCACCATTGACCAAGCTGCGTATACACGTAGGTTCACAGTATTCAAGCCGTGTATATGTACACACACACTTTCATAGAAGGAAAAGTGTGTATACCTTGGAAAACTAATTTTTTGGTCTGAAGTATTTGGTCCATGGTATTTTGATCCATGATATTGGTCCAAGGTATCTAGTCTAAGGTATTGACCCCAAGTATTTGGTCCAAGGTATTGTTCCTAAGTGGTTTTGGTCCATGGTATTGAGAAAGGCCTAAGAATATAAAATGAGGAGAAGATCATTAGTCCAATGTCTACAAGTATTTAATATCTGATGAAGTGTGAGATCTAATATGTAGGTTATTGGATTATGGTGTTGTGCTTAATATGAACCAAGGATGAACCTTAGCGTTTGATGAAGGAGAAGATCTAATGATGTATCAGGATCTCAAGGCTTGAAGTGAATTATCTTTATGTGGTTTGATAATTTATCTGAATAACTGGCACATGTTGTAGTCTGTAAATAGGATGATTTGGGTATGATGGAAGTTTGGAATAATTGTAATGTTTAAATCGTCATTTATAGATCTGTATGTAGGTTCACTTCAGAAAAAGAGTGTATACACGTTGGTTCTGCATATCAAAGCACCGTATATATCATAAATTTGAGTTGCATGTCTGTATGCTGGTTCGCCTTGAGGAAAGTGCGTATGCATGCAGGTTTGACACACATGCAAGTAGTGTATACCTTATAAAATATGTTTTAGTTGCTTCTATTTTTTTTTGTAGTGTTCTGGGTTCTGGCTTGGGTTCTGGTTACTGTATTCTGGTGACAGCATTCTGAATGATCAGATTGATGGAGTGATTGATTGATTTGGTTGTGGTTGGTTAAAAAGGGAGATTGGTTGATGCAAATGTATTTGAAGATTGATGTTGTTGATGGATCGAGTCTAAAAATTTATGAAACATGGTCCCTGAAGAAAAGAGAAGGTTGTAGCCTTCTGTAGGCCAGCAACTATGTACTAGTAAACATATCAGCTAGTACAAGAGCTAGGGGGTTGTAGCTCCCTTCTAGTAGAAGCTGGAGAATGAGAGAAGGTTGTAGCATTCTGTAAGTGGAAGCCTACATACTGGTATAAGACTACACCAGTACAAAAATTGTAAACAGAATTCTCTTATTATTAAAATAAGACAGAGATGATTATAGTAGGTGGGTTTCACCCACATTGGGTTTCCACCTTATATATTGGTGTTCATGTGTGTGATGATCTATTCTATTTTTACTGTACCTGGTTACTGTTTATATGGTTAATGAATTTTTGATGCACTAATTAAAGATCAACATATGATGAATTAACTAAATCATAAGTTTGTTGGATATACACTAGTTTCATTAAACACAGTTGCGTGTACACGCAAGTTCCCTTAAATGAAATAGTGTATATAAATCTGATTATGTAAATGAAGAATTATTAACTTGCTAATACTAATTCACCCCCCACCCCTCTCAGTGTTATTTCCAACACAAAAATGGGTCTTTGAGAAGACCAACACCAACTTCTTCATATGGATTCATTGGTTTTCCAACAAATGGTACATTGCCAGTAGAATTAGAGTCTGAAGCATAGTAGGATAATTGGTCTACTTTCACAATTCTTCCTTTATGAAGAAACAAGATCATCCTAAAATATGACGAGACTACTACCACCATAGCATAAGTCCAACTCCAACCAAGAAAATGGTTATTTTCAATTTGAGCATCAATAACCTCAATGTCTATTGCAATTGCTTTTCCCTCTAATTCGATTGGTAAATCATTTAAAACTCCATATGGATGAAAAAATATTCCATCATAGGCTTTCAAAGTTGTGGGAGATTCATTTATTGTTGGAGAACCCAAAGCTTTCCAATATGAAATGGACATAATACATGTCGAAGCTCCTTTGTCAATCACTATTCAAAAAACTCATTGAGTTTTGACATGAAATGGTATCTAAAAAGCTAGTTGGTGTGGGAGATGCATGACATGATTTTCGAGATTGAAAATAATTAAATTGGATTCATGAGAATATACTACTACTATGTGCTAGACAAGTTTGCAACGCTTCAAGAGACAACATTGCCGAAGGTGACAGAGCCAAATCTTCGACGATGCTATAGTTCTGAGCAGCCCTAGCATGAGGATTAAAACCTCAATTTCGAATCATACCCTTAGGAGGTAGACGAATTATCATATCAAGATTTGGTTTTTCAATATGAAATGATTCAGAAGAAGGAGGAGTAGATGTGGAAGTTTGACCAATTCGATTGGAGTCATCACCATCTTCAACATGACTCTTTGACATGCAATCTTTGGATCTCGTCGTTACCATAAATTTGGAAGACATCGTCATGATATCTGTCAATGTAGATGAGGAGTATCGGTCATGAGAAACCTTTTTCTATGTTGGGGAGGAAACATATCCTTCAAAACAGCGGGTGTGGGTGAACTTTTGATGAATTTGGAAGCTTTGGCATGATGTGGGCACTCCTTGGTGTAATGATCTTCCTCACAAATTTGGTAAGGATACTGAGGTTTCTTCTTTTCATCATATGGTTCATTCTTGTTTGATTTCTCCTTAGAACGACTGTCTTGTTTATTTTGCCTTTTCCCTTTTTCTTATTTATGGATTGCTTACCCTTGCTGATAGATGAATCTACGACATTAATTTATGAAGTAATTTCGGGAGAAGGATATTCTTCAGGTGAATCAAATAGAACCAAAATATGAGATTTCTTAGATTTTTCCTCTTTGTTCTTAAATTTTTGGTTCACAGAATTAATCATGCCATTTGTGGCATATGATCCTGTAAGGGCTGGATTAGTTTGACTAGGTCGAAGTAAATGTGGGATATTTTCATACAAAGTACCAGACTAAGTATAACAAGATCAAGGTATTTATAACGAGAAATTACTTTCTCCTTAGTTACAACATCCCCTTTGGCCACATATTTAGTTATTACTGGTAAAAGAGAATTTATAAACATTTCGGCTAAACTCTGGTATGCAATGTAAAATTTAACTAGGTGACGTCTTCATCTCCATTCTTGAATGTGATATGAGAGATGGGTTGACATTGAATACTTCAAAGAAGTTAAAATTTTGGTTCCATTATCATATCAAATGGTAAAATTGGGTCAAAAATGTTGTAGCAAGGGCATTAAATGTAGTGAAGGAAGCACGTAGAAATTCTACATGCCATTTGGCTGTCAAACTAGTTAATTTTCATTGAGAAAGTTGTAATCTAATAGAATCATCGATTAATGAGTTGATGTGCACCAAAGATGATAGGTCATTACATGGTTGGATGGATATTCACCTGACTTACCTTCAAACTTAGGAATATCACTAGGAAACTTAGTAGGAATTGCTAGCCAAAAGGGTAAATAAAAAAATGGATCATTAGTTAATCGAGAGAGGTCAGGAAAATCCAAAGTTGTAATGAAGGGAAACTAGCGGGTAATATCCTTACATGGATACTAATAACCCTGAGGGACGAGTCCTGTACCGGGAGGAGGATAGACTGGATATCTTGGGATAGCCTGAGTAGTTGGAATCTGCATACCTCCTAGATATCTAGGATGAGCCATGCCATATTGCAGTTGCATAGGTTGTTGAAACTTATGAACTGGGTATGGTTGACTCTAAAAAGGGAGACTCTGATCCATTTGACCTTGAACAAATTTTCCTTGAAAGGGTTGATTTTGTAAAGGTTGAACTTGGAGAAATTGAGTTTGAAAAGGTGGGCCTTGAACAAACTAACACTAGGCTAAACCTTGAAAATCTGGCCCTTCAAACGTTACTTGCATATATGGGACATTAGGTTGTACAACAGGTATTTGGGGTATTAACGAAATTGTAGGAATGGATTGAAAACCAGATACTAGCGGTAACGACTGGTTGTACCGTAACTTGTGATATAAGTGAGATAGTTACTTACAATACTCTTGTAATGGGATTTTGAGGCGAACCTAAACCTGGATTCTGAATAGTCATTGGTATAGAAAATTGTAATAATGTTTGAGGAGTACTCAGGACAAGACGCTGAAGTGGTTTCTAGGTAGGTGTCAATGGATTAACTTGGACAATTGGTTGTATTTGAAAAGGCATACCTTGAAAATTTATTTGTTGTACACATTATCCAAGGGGTTGAATAAGTTGATACAAAGGAACTTGAGAAGTAAATGGGATTGAATGTTGATTTAACGAAGGGTTCTAGATTGTATTCATTCCAGGGTAAGGCATTCCAATGGTGGGTTGAGGGATAACAGGCTGAACAAAATCAATTTGAGGCATTTGATCATAATTAAGGTAATTCCTGGCAAGGGGTTTTCCCCCAGCTGTAGGGTAAGATCCACCAAAAGGTTGTCCTTCAGGTGGAGGATATGATGGTTGCCACTGAGGCTAGTAATAACCAACTGTTGGGTTAGTTTGTGGATTACCAACATTTTTGGAAATAATATTAACAAATTGTTTAGATGTCAAACCTTCATTGGTAGGGTTAATTACACTAGTTGACATGTTTGAAGATGAGCTCGAGGAAGAAGCTCATGAACAAGATCCTACAAGAGAGTGATATCCAAATGGTAGAAAACTAGCATACAATGTTGAATTTGAAGAAGTAGAAAACATAAATGTGTCTGATTAGGTACTTCTAGAAGCCATCATAGACCAGTCAAAACTTGGTACGATAGAATAAGAAGTCATGTATCAAAAAATCCCTTGTCCTAAGAAGTTCAAGGGTGTAAAATACCATGGGTTAGGGTGAAGAGATTTGAATAAAAGCTTTGAGATATCTCTAGGTTCACTGGTAGAAACTATGGGTTCCTCTTCTTCATCTAAAAGAAGTTCTTCAATGACAATGGAACCGTGAGGGAGACTATCTGTAATAATGAGTTTCACACATGGCGAATGCGGAGGATCTAGAATATGCACTATAGCAGATGTATAAGTCTCAGGCTTAGAAATATTAGACTTAGTTTCATCAATATCTGGTTCAGAAATGGGATTTGTATCTGAAAAGTCTCCAATATCTGATTTAGTTTGAACAAGTTCAATAATCTGTAAATCAGTTCCTTCTGAGTGTGATGTTAATATTTGAGTTTGATCAAATTCAGTTTCTGTTACTTGAAGGCCTAAAATAGTAGATGTTATTGGTTGATTAACCTCAATTCCTCTTACATCAAAGTCTACAATAGTAGAAGTTTCAGTTTTTGCTGCAGTTCTGGATCCTGATGATATATATTTTTTAGCTTTAATCTTTTCTAATTGACTTAGTGTATACTCAGGGGGATCCCTGAGTATTATACGTGATTGTCTTGGTAATTCTGCCACAGTGGAAATTTTTCAATTGATCAACTATATAATATCTAAATTACACGTAAAGTCTCTAGAAAGGTAGAAAAAAACAACTCATAAATTAACACGCGCTAAAAATCTAGGAGTTCAAACCATACAAATTGACTCTTCAGAGAGATCAATAATTACTATTTGGTGATAAAATCCAACATCACAGTGATCAAGGTGAAAAGATTTATAGAAATGAGCATTTGGAACCAGTTACCCTGACAACCTGTTTAATGAAACAGTTTGGTGCAAGTGACTTTTCTATAAACCATCTCAAGAAAAGATTACCCTCGAAAAAGTCTAAGTGAGTCTAGTCAACGTCTGTTCCAGGTAAATCAAGACCTTCCCTCTACTGTCACCTTAAGTAGAGCCCTAGGATTATAGTCATTAAGTCTACCAAATACAACAATTTTACTTGGGGGTATGGTCACAGATCGAACATACACACAAGGGGAGATTAAGAAGCTCAATCCCCTTGAAGGCTCCTCCACATGATCAATTGGAGGTTTACTTTCAAGTGACCCCAAGTACCTTTTGGTACTGTTGTAATACGTGAAAATCACTATATCTAGGCCAATGAAGTGGGTTCGATCACTTAACTAGATTTGACACGATCTCGTGCTTAACTCAAGTAAAATAAGAGCTTCCCAGAGCAAAAGGGAAATAATTGGATTTTCTCTCCCTAACTCAAGATTCTATTGTTCGTTTGTAGCTTTGGAAAGTTTACTTTCTCTCCTATTCCAAAGCCCTACATTTAAGCTACTATAGGTGATAAGAGCCCAAAAAAAAATCTAAAATTTTAGATGAATTCTAATTAACACCGTATTATTAATCTTTTCTTTACTCAATGGGTTATGAAGGTGAAACTTATGAAGTTATGACATTACTCGAAATCTTAATGCACTATAAAATGCAATAGCAAGTTTCAATTCAATGAAATCCTATTTAGAGGAAAGAAAGAGTTTCTTTGATTTTTTGAGAAATGAAATACAAAAACTCACAACTCTTCCAATTTTCTAAAGCAACCAATTTCACCAGAATGTAATGAAATGTAGTCAACAAATCAAATTCCAGATTTCCCTAAACATCAAATAAGCCAAAATTCTCTTTATTCTAATCACTCAAAATTTTCAAGCACACAAAAATCAATCAAGAGAGTTGGAGAAAACACATTTTTCCCTATGAATGTTTTGATTTAATGATAATAACAGTGTAATTGTGAGAAATTTCCAAGATGAAAGCAACAATTTCCTTTATCAAGAAAAAATGACTACAATTCCTTCACAAAAGCACTAGGTCTTAAGAAACATTAATTTGCAATTCAACATGAATTTGACTAGAAATAAGCAACAAGTAAGGCTTAACTAGTGTATTTCACATTACAAATTAAGAATATCATAAGAAAAAGGACAACCTATCTTGTTTTGATCAATCAACAAATCAACTAGGAAAATCCCTCAGTAATTCTTTCAAAAAGAAATAATTATCAAAAAACATTAACAAAGAAATCAATTGAGTTCATAAGAGATGCCACATAGTCCAAACAAAGATAATCACACTTCCAAAAGAAAAAAAATTCAGGTCTGGGTTGAAGTAAAAGCTATATTTTCAAAAATTCTCATGTCCTGCACGAGTTTATGGTGGAAAACGGAGTGCATGTGCTCTATTGATAAGGCAAAATGGGCACAGAACTCCACTCTATTAGAAAACATAAATGATGCAGCGGTAAAATCTTAAGAAAAAACAAAAATTTGAAAAATAAACCACATAGATCTAAAAGGTCATTAATTTATAAAGACTCGGGTCTAGATAAATCATAAGGATTAGGAATCAGAACTAAGGAAAAAAGATGAGAACAAAGACATTCCCCAATATGGTCGCCAATTTGATACATCGGACAAATCCTTCTTACAGACAAGAGCAATCTCCCTAGATCCTTGATGAAAACTAGAAACAAGCAAGAAAATTGAACTAACTCTTTCCCTAAGTTAAACTTGTTTGAATTATAAGAATTAAATCTAATGGATGAGCCTCTTACATATTTAATGAAATTCTCGTTGAATATCCCTTGTCATGATTCGATGCAGCTCTTCAATGCTTGATAAGACATACAAACATCAAACATACGAGGATCAAAACCACATGTGATATAATAATAATAAAAAATTAACAGAATGATCAAGGCCATTAAGAATTCGATTTTCCTTAATAAACATTATAAACAATTTTAAACCATTCATTACTACAATAAGACAAATCAATCGGAGAAGGTGTTCATTTATATTAATCAAATATTAAGATGAGTCTTACAACCTTCGCCTTGATGCTATGAGGTCCTTCCCAAATGCATTCAATCTCCTCCTTAGATGACAAGCTTTCCAATCTCAAACCATCATCATAAGTTTGTCTTCTTTGAGTTCTGACCTCCCCAATTCCTCTACCCTCTAGTATTTTATAGGCCAAGAGGAGGAAGTTTTAGATCCAAATGAGGAGGATGAGAATACTTCATTAAGAGATTAGATTACCATGAGAAAAGCGATGAAGATTCATCATCTGAGGGCTATAGTTTGAATATTCATCACTTAGAAGATTTCATTTGGGAAATATTCGACCAACTATGTTTCTAGACTGTACTCTTTATTTTTACTTTCTTGAATTCATCTGGGCGGGTTTATAGTGATAGGTAGAGCAAATTTTTGTGTTGTTCTTAGATTCAATTCCAGCAAATACATGAGAAACTATAGAAAATTAGTGCAGGTGGAACTTGTTATCACTCCTCTGGATCTCCAAGGCTGAGAAAGAGTCCACCTGAGCTAACAACAAACCAATATTTTGACTTGCTAGCTAGCCCTACCGAGCCAGAGAGAGCTCTCTCTAAAGCTAATAGGGTTGGATAGATTATGGTTTTTGGCTAGATATAGTAGCTGAGGGTTGTTTTGATTTGAATTGGTTGGGGTAGTCACTGGATGAGTGAATTAGGTCAGAGAGTGAACTAGGTCAGGGCAAGAGAAAATCAGAATTGTAGACATCTGATGGGGTAAGGTAGGAAAGTGTTAATTTATGGTATGTCCTATGCTTATAACAGTTTACTTCTTTTGCTTATTATATTACACAGATTAGCAATCACATGTACATAAAGTAAAGTGCAGATAGAACATTAAACGATCAACAGAAAACAAGCCAAGACAAGAGACACAAGATGTGGCAGCTAGCCAAGGATAAACCCCACAATGTGTGGGGAAACCCTTTGATAAAATATTCTTTTATTTCAATAATTCAATAGAGAGAAATAGTACAATAAATCTTGTTTATATCAATAGTAGCAAACCCTAGATCAATAGCATCAACATTAGTAGCTTCATCATCAAACTAGGGCAGACGATATCTCACAAACTGACCGTCGGATCAGCATGATTCCACCACCAAAAGTTGTGGCTTCCAGAGGAGGTTTAGATGAACCTACAACGTAGCTTAGATGAAGATATATTCTAGTCCATGCAGGTCAATATTTACTTCTGTAGTTGCAGCTTCAGTTTCGACAGCTTCCAGCTTCAAACTAGGGTAGTCAATATCTTGCAAACAGTCCGTCAGATTGACTTGATTCCACCACCAAAAGTTGGAGCTTTCATAGGAGGTTCAGATGAACCTACAACATAGTTCAGATGAGATCTTCTAGTCCACTTAGGTCAATCTTTACTTCTGTAGTTGCAACTTCAATTTCGGTAGCTTCTGGATTCACATGTGTGAGAGAGAGACCCTCTTCTACGTAGTAGAGAAGAGACTCTTTTCTGCACAGTAGAGAGAGAGAGATGTGATGAGATGAGTGAGTCCAAATGAGGAAAATTCCTCCTATATTTATACACAACGTTGGTGTTTTAATAGATGCGACTGTTGGGCTTCTGAGCCTACATGAGTGTAGGTTGGCTTGATAATAATTCCATAATCAAAATAAATTCATATCTCCATGAATACTTATCGGAATCGAATGATCTTTATATCAATCCTACACCTCTCGACGAGAGGAATCTAATAAAAATATTATCAGCCATGAACAAGATGACCCACTTGAAGTTTTGCCCTAGTTGCCAATTTTAACACGATAACCTCCCCAAGTGTGACCCTTGTTACCCACCATTTTATGGGTAATATCCCTAGGAGAAAAAAATTCTCCAAGATGGTCCTCAGCCGAGAGCCAACAGCCCCTTGCAGCCATCAGCTAGTTCATTGTGCCATTTTCTCTGCCACTTGAGCCAGTCATGTGGTCCCTCGCCCATCTGCCATGATCGTATGTTTGAAGGTAGGCCTCCCAAATCTAAAGGTATGCCTTGTCATTTTGAAATTGAGTATTGTAGTTTACTTATCATCGACACTTTTAGGTATGGATTAATGGGGCGATTCGGCAGAAAGAATGGGCTAGGTCTGTGCTTCTGTCCCCCAAACCCCTTATAGGCATTAACCTTAGATTCTAGTCAAGTGGGATCTCTTTTACTAACCATTTGGTTCCAGGTATGGTATTTCAAGGGAAACCCCGATTTTGGTTGCGTGGTTCTGCTCTCTTATCTGCTCATATTACCCCCTTTCCATTCATTACTACCCCATCCACATTCCTCCCACTTGCATCCACATTCCTCCATCGGGTCCACATAGGGACAGCTCACCCCTTCCCTCGCCCACACCTTGGGTAATGGCCTGGAATGAAGCCCGGAGGTTGATGCAGCTAAAAAGGAAGTTAAAAGCATATATGGCCACATTCAACAGGAAAAGTACCACAAAATGCAAAAGATGGTCAAGACAAAAACATTTAGCACATGGGCAAAAGCCAATACATGAGCTCTGCCCCCATCAACATGGCCATCACCCTGGTTCCATCAAGTTCTATGAGCCTTCTTCATCATATCGGAACCCATGATTGTCCCAACCCCTAGTGGGCGATGAATCGCCCCACTTTAAAGGGG
Organism: Pinus taeda; assembly: GCA_000404065.3. NCBI lineage: Eukaryota > Viridiplantae > Streptophyta > Pinopsida > Pinales > Pinaceae > Pinus > Pinus taeda. Next base: position 23,136 of record APFE031063589.1, read on the forward strand.
AGAATTCACTACTATATCTTATACATCATGCTCTAACCACCCCTTGAGCCCCAAGCAATTAATCAAAGAAAATCATAAAAAGGCAAAAGGCAAATAAAGAAGGGTGGAAAAATCAAGGTCAGAGCACCTCATGTACCACAATTGCTCCCTCCTACACCTTATAAACCCAAGGATGGGTTGCCCTCGTATTAGCTACCCTTGTGCCCTAGCGTGTGAGCCAGGGTTGCCCCACTTTCATTCCCTACTTCATTCACCTATCTGCCACATGCCACCACCTTTTGACTGATGTACCTTGACTATATTATCCCCTTTCGAAGTAGAAACCACCTAATAGGGTACTTGGTTAACACCATTGTGAGTTTAGAAGATATTGGCACACCCTGAAGCCCATTATGGAAGGGCAAACCATTATGAAGCACCACCTGTGGTCCCTGATTAGGTAAGCTCATCTACTCGATTTCTCTAATGACTTGTTGCACTGGAAGCCTAGGGGATGCATTGGATCTTATGTAGGATTGCAGATGGTTTGCATTTGGGGTTTGGTCTCCCTATATGGGGTCCTAACCCTCTAGAGGGCTACAATGGCACATGTAGGGTGAGCGTTGACATCCATGGGCCTCTAGAGCAGCATAGTACACTCCATGGATCCCCACAGCCATTCAAAGATTGCTCGTGGTTCACCTATTGGATGAGGAGGATGCACTTGATCCATCATGCCCAGTCGGCCTCAGATTTACACCATACACTTGGCAGATGATCCAGGACTTACACAATGATGTGGCATCACCTACACCATCATCCTAGCCCTTGCGGGCAACCTATAGGCATCTTCGATTTGGAGACCCATGAGGGCACTTGTGTGCCCCCACATGTCAGTTGGAGCACCAGAGGTTATTACAAGGGGCCAACCCCTTGTTCATTGCTTTTGAGGTTCCTATTCTTCATTATGGCACCCATGGACCTCATTAGGCCTCTTAGAGGGCCCTACAACATGCATTGATTATTATTTGACCTCTTGAGAGGCTTACTTTTTCATTTGTGAGCTAGTTTGGTGGGCTTGTCACCAAAAGGTTGTATTATTAGCACATTATTTTATTGTTGGGGCTTATGTAGGCCAACGAGGCTAATTCAAACTCTTTTGATGTGTATAAATACAAGTGAGGTGAGATCAATTCTCATCATCACTTTGGATTGGATCTCTCTCTTCTTCAGAGAATTTCACACTTTTTGTTGGAGGGTGAATTGGAGCATTTATGGATAAATTTTGATGTATGGTTATTGGCTTATCTTCTCTTGGAGCTTCGTTATTGTCATTTGTGAATGGTTGGATATACTCTACTACAATGTAAGTATGAAATTTTTGATGCTATTCTTGTTACTTTGTCATATATGCTAGATGGGATTTTCATTGTTTTAAGGCTAATTGTTGCATGCAAATTGTTGCTTAATATTGTGGGATTGTCTCTATCATAACGCTATCTCCATGCATTGGCCCTTGTAGTAAGAGTGAAATCGCCTAGAGGTAAAATTTGACCTTGACAAGCCATTCCTCTTACACATTTGAAGTATAAAAGCTGCAAGGTTGCTTTCACTAGACCTAGAGGGTTTGTGAAGTAATTTTGAGGCTTCCTTGATTGGAAACCAAGAAATCTTACAGATAATCAACATAGACTCCATTCTCCCAAGTATTAAGGCACTAATCTACCAAGGGTGGTCACCAAAACTCCTATTCTTTCACCCTCTCCCAAGTCTAGCCACATTGGGGTGCCTAGGGCATCATTTTCCCGGCTAATTAGCCACTGAAAAGTTCGATCTCCTAAGATCTCCTATGTTGGCCTCTCTTCTAGCCCTCCTCCAGATTTGAAGACATTCTAACGGTGGAGTTAGGAGAAATGCCAAGCCCTAGCTTCGGGACCAAAACTTGCCCTGTCGTCCCCAAGGCTAGCACTTTCCAGGGTCAAACAACATCATTGAGTCAAATGCTTTATTTGATCCTTCCCACCTTGTCTAGGGTAAGAATATCATTGATTGTTTCATGCGTTCCTCATACCCTAGACCGAGTCCACTTGGCCCCGTGTGGTCCCACTCCTTCAAAGGACCATTCTTCAAGAACCATCTGGGATGTCAATTATAACAAGGATTTTAGCAATTAGGAAACTCCTTCACAAGTCTTATCCCATAAACATAACCCTCAAATCCTCTCTTCCTTTCCCTAGAACACATAGTTCCTTGCTTAGAAAGCAAGCAAATTCAATCCTTCTACCTCTTCTAGGAAAGGGTTTATTAGAGTCACTCATATCCATTCATTGTTTCATCCTTCATTAGTGTCTCCATACATACCGGGTCTCCTCCCATCGGTGAAAGTCCGTAAACAGAAGGGAGCCTTAGCTGAAGTGACAATAAACTTAACATTTGCCCTTTAGGGGACCCCTTTAGGTCCCCTGCTAGTTTGAGCGGTAACATTTTGGCATCATTGTCAGGGACACGAGATGTGTGTTTTGTTCCTCGTACGACATGTCGACATATCATTATTGGCTACTCCACTCGAAGAACGAAGCCCTGGTTCTTCATTAAGCTTTAAAGTTAATGCTTGTAGGGTGAAGCAAGCATCTATCAAGGCACTTTAATTCACCCTGGCGACTCCATTATAATCTTAATAAATCACAGAAGATGGAGATTTCTCTTGGTCTTATATTCAAAAAACTCAATGACCAAGAGATTCAAGAGCTCCAAAACTTAAAAGAAAGTTGTGGAATATGTAAGAACTTTTCAAAATATGTTGGAGAGCATGGATATGGAAGTCATACTCACATTTTATAGGTCGCAAGAAGTACAACTCGACGTAGTAAGGTGTGCTTACGAAGACAATCCTAATTGTCTCCTTGACCTTGCTCACATAACTTGTGTTGTGAATATTTTGGATAACCTCATTAATATGAAAAGGAATACCTCCTCCAGGGATGACGAAGAGGTGGATCCCGAGAGCCTCCAAATCACGCAAGAAAGAATGGATGAATATAGTAGTTCATGCAGGGAGGTAGTAAGGGAATATAATTCTAATGAAGTTTTCTCCCACTTATATGATGAAGAAGGGAAGCTTCATAAGATGAAATGTGAAAACAAAGAGAACCCCACTACTGCTCTCCTCCTAGAAGCTTACTACCATAATCATGTAACAAATACCTTGGCCATTGTTCTTCAAGAGAAGAGAGAAGAAGAGAGGTCCCGTTGGTCAACCAACCAAGATGAAGATGACCTTGAGGACCTCAGTGATGAGCAAGGAGATAAGTCCTCGTTGGGGTGGCAAGACAAGCAAGATGATTCGGAGAGCACATGTGTTGAGGACAATGAAGTTATGGAAAGTAAGGTCGAGACTGACCCTACCTTTCTCAAGGGTATCACTCCTGATGACTCTCCTTTTGAAAACCTTGAGGAAGGTGATCCTGCGAGCTCCTTGGACAACAACATTAGAGATTATTTCCGCATTGAAAGGGAGAAATGGGAGATTACTCGGCCCCAATTTGATTGTGCTCCCATTTATGATACGGACAGGGAAGCTGAGATTGAGATTGGTTTTCCCTTTATCCCGAACATTGCTTGCGACGACATACCCATCGATACCTTTGGGAAGGAGAATTATTATTTTCCCTCGCATGAAGAAAGACAGTTGGAAATGATTGATTCTCCTCTTAAGGAAAGCCCAATCTTTGATGCTTATTATGAGGAATGCAATAAGGCTCCCACCAACCCACTTCATGACCATGTATTCAAATCACTTGAGCATTTAAATTGTGGGGAAGGAAATCTCGTCAAATATGACACTTCGCCCTCCCCTTTGCCTTTCCCTCCTTTTCATCACCTTGAGTCTTCCTCAAGTAATTACCTCATCTCTTTTGATATCACCTCCAGTGATAATGCCGCTTTTCCCCTTTTGAATATGGTGTCAAGGAAGAACCTTTCATTGAATATACTTTATCCCCTTTGACCCATCCTCAGGATTGTGATCACTCCGTGACCTCCACTCCCTGCTGTAACCATCACATTAAGAGACCTATTTCTTGCATTCCTTCTTTCTCTCACCCTTCGTTCCCCTCTCATCACAACCATGTGACATCCTCAAAGAATGATATTACAAGCAGTGATTGTGATGAGGAATTCTCAAGAGTGATCATTCATTCCTCCATTTTGTCCCTAGAAGGAGAGCCCTGGACCTCTAGGATGACCAGTTTTCTTTCTCCTGGGACCTCCTTCTACCTTGAATGGAGATCATATTTTCCCGCCTCCCACCCGCTTCATCCGCCATGTGACTATGTCCACAGTCAATTTGGGGGTTGTTACATGAGTAATCATACTGGCATGCATATGTATATCGATGTGATGATATGTTGGTTGCATTAGCTTTATGATTATACTTAAGTGTTAGCCTTACCTTATGCATGTTAGGGTAGGATGCATTGCATGCTGATTTTTGCATTAGACATAAAAACATATGATTTCTCTCATGGTAGATAGATGCATATTTGCATATTTTATTCTCTTGTTGATTTTATGGCCTAACATATTAGCATGTGGGATCATGAGACATCGCAAAAGCATGTTGCCCCGTGTTTTTCCATCTATTATGTGTGCAGGAGACAAGTCTATGATAGCCAAGAGATTGTTGGAGTTCTTGTGACCTCATGTTCGAGTAGCTTCGATCACTTCTTCGAGAGATCATGTCCCAGTTGGAGCTACATGTTACCCACCATTTTATGGGTAATATCCCTAGGAGAAAAAATTTCTTCAAGATGGTACTTAGTCGGCAGCCAGCAGCCCCTTGAAGCCGTCAGCTAGCTCATTGTGCCATTTTCTGCACCACCTGAGCCAACCATGTGGTCCACTCTCCCATCTGCCATGATCATATGTTTGAAGGTGGGCCTCCCGAATCTAGGTATGCCTTGTTATTTTGAAATTGAGTATTGTAGTTTGCTTATCATCGACACTTTTGGGTATGGATTAATGGGGGGGATTTGGTAGAAAGAATGGGCTAAGTTTGTGCTTTTGTCCCCTAGACCCCTTTTAGGCATTAACCTTGGATTCTAGTCCTATGGGATATCTTTTACTAACCATTTGCTTTCGGGGATGACATTTCAAGGAAAACCATGATTTTGGGTTACGTGGTCTCGCTCCCTTATCTGCTCATATTACCCCATCCATCATTTCTCCCACCTAGGTCCACATTCCTCTATCAAGTCCACATAGGGACAACTCACCCCTTCCCCTCGCCCACACCTTAGGTCATGGCCTGGAATGAAGCCCGGAGGTTGATGCAGCTAAAAAGAAAGTTAAAGGCATATATGGCCACATTCAATAGGAAAAGTACCACAAAATGCAAAAGATGGCAAGGACGAAAACATGTAGCACATGGGCAAAAGCCAATACATGAGCTCTACCCCATCATCCCTGGTTCCACCAAGTTCTATGAGCCTTCTTCATCATATAGAAACCCGTGATTGTCCCCACCCCTGGTGGGCGATGAACCGCCCCACTTTAAAGGGGGGAATTCACTGCTATATCTTATACATCATGCTCTAACCCCTTGAACCCCGAGCAATTAATCAAGGAAAATCATAAAAAGGCAAAAGGCATATAAAGAAGGATGGAAAAATCAAGGTTGGGGCACTTCTTGTACCATGATTGCTGCCTCCTACACCTTATAAACCCAAGGATGGCCTTCCCTCTTATTAGCTACCCTTGTGCCCCAGCAGGTGACCCAGGGTTGCCCCCCTTTCAGTCCCTACCTCATTCAACTATCTGCCACATGCCACCACCTTTTGACAGATGTACCTTGACTATATTAACCCCTTTAGAAGCAGAAACCACCTAATAGGGTACTTGGTTAACCCCATTGGGAATTTAGGAAACATTGGCACATCCCGAAGCCCATTATGGAAGGGCAGGCCATAATGAAGTCCCCACCTGTGATCCATGATTAGGTAAGCTCATCTACCTGATTTCTCTAATGACTTCTTGTATTGGAAGCCTAGGGGACGCATTGGATCTTATGCGGGATTGTAGATCGTTTCCATTTGGGATTTGGTCTCCCTATACGGGGTCCTAACCCTCTAAAGGGCTACATTGGCACATGTAGGGTGAGCGTTGAGAGCCATGGGTTTCACAACAGCAATGTACACTCCATGGATCCCCACATCCATTCAAAGATTGCTCGTGGTTCACATATTGAATGAGGAGGATGCACTTGATTCATCATGCCAAGTCGACCCCAGATTTACACCATACACTTAGCAAATGATCCAGGACTTCCATGATGATGTGGCATCACCTACACCATCATCCTAGCCCTTGGTGGCAACCTATTGGCATCTTCGATTTGCTTGGAGACCCATGAGGACACTTGTGTGCCCTCACATGTCATTTGGAGCACCACAGGTTATTACAAGGGGCCAACCCCTTGTCCACTGCTTTTAAGGTTCCTATTCTTCATTGTGGTACCCATGGACCTCATTAGGCCTCTTAGATGGCCCTACGACATGCATTGATTATTATTTGACCTCTTCAGAGGCTTACTTTTTCATTTGTGAGCTAGTTTGGTGGGCTTGTCACCAAAAGGTTGTATTATTAGCACAGTGTTTTATTTTTGGGGCTTATGTAGGCCAAGGAGGCTAATTCGAACTCCTTTGATGTGTATAAATACATGTGAGGTGAGATCATTTCTGATCATCATTTCGGATTGGATCACTCTCTTCTTTAGAGAATTTTGCTCTTTTTGCTAGAGGATGAATTGGAGCATTTATGGATGAATTTTGATGTATGGTTATTAGTTTATCTTCTCTTGGAGCTTCATTATTGTCATTTGTGAATGGTTGGATATACTCTACTCCATTGTAAATACGAAAATTTTTTATGCTATTTTTGGTACTTTGTGATATATGCTAGATGGGATTTTCGTTGTTTTAAGGCTAATTGTTGCATGAAAATTGTTGCTTAATATTGTGGGATTGTCTCTATCATAATATTATCTCCATGCATTGGCCCTTGCAGTATGAGAAAAATCTCCTAGAGGTAAAATTTGACCTTGACAAGCCATTCCTCTTGCACATTTGAAGTATAAAAGCTGCAAGATTGCTTTCAATAGATCTAGAGGGTTTGGGAAGTAATTTTGAGGCCTCCTTGACTGGAAACCAAGAAATCTTACACATAATCAACATAGACTCCATTCTCCCAAGTATTAAGGCACTAATCTACCAAGGGTGGTCACCAAAACTCCTATTCTTTCACCTTCTCCCATGTCTAGCCACATTGTGGTGCCTAGGGCATCATTTTCCCAACAAGTTAGCCACGGAAAAAGTTTGATCTCCTAGAGTCTCTTGCGATGGCCTTTCTTCTAGCCCTCCTCCAGATTTGAAGACATTCTAATGGTGGAGTTGGGAGAAAAGCCAAGCCCTTGCTCCGGGACCAAAACTTGCCCTGTCATCCCCAAGGCTAGCACTTCCCAGGGCCAAACAACATCATTGACTCAAATATTTTATTTGATCCTTCCCACCTTGTCTAAGGTAAGAATATCATTGGTTGTTTCATACCTTCCTCATAACCTAGATTGGGTCCACTTGGCCTTGTATGGTCCCGCTCCTCCAAAGGACCATTCTTTGAGAACCATCTGGGATGTCAATTCTAACAAGGATTCTAGGGATTAGGAAACTCCTTCACAAGTCTTATCCCATAAACCTAACCATCAAATCCTCTCTTCCTTTCCCTAGAACACATAGTATCTTACTTAGAAAGCAAGCAAGTTCAATCCTTCAACCTCTTCTGGGAAAGGGTTTATTAGGGTCACTTATATCCATTCATTGTTTCATCCTTCATTAGTGACTCCATACATGCTGAGTCTCCTCCCATTGGTGAAAGTCTGTAAATAGAAGGGAGCCTTAACTGAGGTGACAGTGGGCTAAGCCTCCACTTGTCGCCCTTGGACTAGCATTTTCCCTTTAGCGATCCCCTTTAGGTCCCCTGCTAGTTTGAGCAGTAACAAGCCCAGGGGTGGAGCATATGCTACCTCGACAATCAACCATGCTATCCCTAAGCCTATATTCGTCAGCTCGTGCACCTACCAAGTGTCTCAAGCGCAGAGTCTCCACCCAGCCCATGACACGCAGTGTCTCATCCAACTGCCTAGGTTGAACCTCCCATGCCCTGTTACCTGAATGGAGAGTGTCAAGGGGCAACAACCAAATACTCTGTGATTGTAAGAAACACGGAAGATGATGGGTGGGTATGTCGCAAAGAGTATTATCAAGATTCTGTTGGAATACTCAAGAGTAATCCTACGAAAGACCCTCTCTCCACCTCGGATCTACTGATAACCCCCTTGAAGTCTTGTCTCCACTAAACAAGGTGTCCCCATATGCTCAACAATGTCCTCATCGATCCTAGGTGAGTTGCATCCAATAGTACACCTAATGCCCCTATCCATAAGTCTCCTTGGAGGCAATGCTTCAAGAGCCCGTTGCACCGCATCATGCATCACTACATACCACGGTCCACCAAGTATCACCGCACTCCTCGACACACTCCTGTACGCCGCATATTATCCCTGTACACCACTAAATACCCCCAGTTATGGCTATACCATCCTATACAATTATGTGTCCCACCTGTGTCACTGCACCTATCACTCCCCACATGTACTTAATGCAATGTGAGGCATTCCCACTCCACAACGCAATCCAACATACTACGACACACCCCCATGCGTCTCCATGCCCCTGTGGATCTCCACTCCAAATCCTCATTGAGGGATCCAAGAAATGAAACTCCCTATGTGTCTACAGTGATGCCACCACTGCTCTACTCCTTTGCTCCTCTATGCCCTACACAAAAGTGAAGAGTCCCCACCTCCATACAAGGCACCGTCTGGTAGCCTGCCAATGCCACCTCTTCCAACAAACTCCTGCCAAAGTATGTTGATCATCCTATGATCCCATGTCCGACCATCATACCAAAATGACCAAGGGAGTCTGTCCATAAACAGGATGGCCACTGGTGCTGACCGAGACTCCCCTAGCGAATGCATATGTTCAATTGCTACGCCAACTACACCACCATGGTCATAGTCAACCGGCATATCCGGGGAATGATAGGTAGTCCCACCTAGACCCCAATGCCAGTCTGGGCTTCTGGTATCCCCAATGACTGAAATCTCCTCCTGAGCTTCATGCCAGTCCACTACCATCTCCATAGCCCACTCAATTGGGTACCAACTCAGAATCTCTCACTATCCAACCCCAAAAGAGGGATTGAATGTACGAACTGCCGTACACAGTGCAAGCCCTCCATCTTACAAATGCGGCACCCTGCGTCTCTCATGCCACCTCATCTCATCAACCTGGGTAACACATAAAATATGTTGAGGTGTCTTTGCCCCTCCCTCTCCAAGGTACAGAGGTAACCTACTAACGATACAAGCCCCATCTATATATGTCAGAAAAGGGTTGCTTTGATGCTCTAATGTGCACTCTAGTTGTACCATTAGGGAATCCAACCATTCCCAACGCGAGTTAGTTTGGCCGCCGACTCAGCACAAACAACTCTCATGCCCTCCAAACTCCTCGTTTTGTTGTAGAATGGCCTCTCTTACTGTCATGGGCATCTATCACCTACAGACTCGATCACAGCGCTAGATACCTCAGCAACTATCAACAACTCATCCATGGGTGGCACCTCCTCAACAGATGGCTCTATGCTAAGTTGCAGGAAACGTTGGAGAAGAGTCCGTTTCCGGCCAAAAACGAAACAAAAACGAGGAAACTCGTACCGTACGGCCTAGAAACGTGTTTCCGGCCATACTGGCCCACTTCTCGAGGAGGAAACGTGGACAGTGCAGCCGGAAACACGTTTCCAGGTCGTACGACGAAGTTTCCTCTTCTAAATTGACTTTTTCTTGTATTTTTTATTTATTTTTTCGCTTCTAATTTTTTATTGGGAGACTAAAATATCTTCTGGATGCCTCTCAAGTTATAAAAAAGAGTATTTTTTGAGTGGGGCAACCTAATGTTCAAGCCTATGGCCCTAGCGTTGATATGCAGTTCATGGTAATGTTTAAGAATTTAACATTTATTTTTCATTTTCATCCTTTTACTTAAATTTTTAACATTACCATGAAATGACTCAGGATGTTTGAGAGTGGTTTCGCCCTCATTGGATTTCATATGGAGAAAGTAGAATTTAGATCTCACTCAAAATCCAG
>APFE031063589.1:34074-57321 GCA_000404065.3 Pinus taeda
GTGCGACTTAGGCTCTATGTGTGTAGGCTCTATCCTCTCCACCAAGGTGTCAACTGGGGCTATCAGAGAGGTCTCTAATAATGGTCACTCCTACGCCACACTAGGTATATTGATGTACTCCTCACCATCTTGTGGGCTCTCAACATCATGCTCAACCTCCTCGTTAGGCTCCCGATATCTAAAGTCCAGTCTCCACCAGCAAAAGTGTCCCTTGGTCTCACGCCCTAATTATCCCTGTCATGTCTGCTCCTTTTCCAGGGATCTAGTGCCATGATTCTGTCAACTTTCCCCACATGATGTAGATGGATGCACCCCCTGCTCACCTCTAGCGTCTCTGTTGTAAGGGTGAGGATGGGTCTGGTTTGTCACCCTCCTCAACTGGGCCAACCTCTCATCGTCCCAACAGATTCCACCTAGAATTTTTGCATATTGGATTTCCCTTGAGCCATGGGTTTGTCTTTGGTTGCACCCGTCACAATGCAGTCATACCCAAATCTTCCATGATCTTTTGGCTACCCACAGTTGGGCCAAGATCATGCTCTAATACCACTATAATATTCCAAACTGAAATTTATAGCTAATAACAGACACATGAACTAGGCCATAGCACATAAAAACATAAACACACATGCACCATCAAAATCACCAAGAAGATGGTCAAATAAGTTGAGCCATTTTATTAAATTATGAGTTGTAAGGAGTACATATAGCAAGGAACAAGTGCACCTGGGCTTGTATACACAAGCTGGAGAAAACCCAAGTGGAGGAAATGACCCCAAGAGCTAGGAAACTTCGGCCCAATATCCTTCTGCGCAAACTAGAAATTGGCAACTACTGTTGCACTAGAAATGCTAAGAATGACCCTTTATGATGCCCGGAATCGCCTAAAAATGCAGTTGTAGCTTCACCCAAAAATACTCATCCAAAGACAAAAAGGAATCTACCCCAAACCAACCACCCGCAAAACCCACAAAATGGTGCAATTACCGCCTGAATAATAAAACACACTTCTACACAAAAAGGGGATCTCTGGTCTGAATACTGCCTGGAAAATTCTGCAAATTTAAACCCGGACTCCTCTCAACAAACACACAAAAACCCAGAAAGGATTTTGTTGTCTTTTGACCCCCGAAATTCGGTCCCAAATACCACGTCCTCCTCCAAAAACTAGGAAATACACCCTGCATGCAAACTCCCAGAAAAAGCCCTCCAATCACTCCCAAAATGCTAAGTTACACTGCCCCAGGGTTCTTATTTCTCCCGGCAAATTCCAGTTTCAACACTCGTCCCATAAACTCCCACGTGTGCTCAGTGAGTAGCTTTTGCGCTGGCCCTAGATGCTCCAAATCGTGTTGCCTTCAAGCAGCAATCCCCTACTTCCAAGCTCCTCCAAAAGGTTGATAACTCACTAAAGCTCCTATGCCAAAATTCACCGAGCAATTGCTACCCGGAAGACCATCGAAATGACCCAAGCGTATCCTCTCCTACGTCCTCCTGGAATATGCACTAGTTGAGTGAGTGGCTAAATGTTTGGCTCTAAATCTCTCCAACTCCTCTCCAAAGTGGTATGATTTGACCTACCTAGGGTGGAACTCGAAGTCCACCGAAAGAAGGGTGAGTTCTCCCATTGGAGAACTTTGTGTTAAGCAGCGCTCGTGACCCAGCTAAATAGCATGAGCAACAAAGAAAATAGATCAATGAAAAAAAGAATCCCAATAGCTTCTAAGCTCCTTCTATTTATAATTTCTTCTTGCCTCCTCATCTGGGTCCCTCCATCCAATATTTCGACCTCCTTCCCTTAGCAATTCGATTTTCCTAAGGGGTTCGAATTCCCCTTTTGGGGTGGCCCCACATCCCACTACCAATTTAATCTTTCCTTTTCTCTAGTGTTGGTGGCCTCCATCTCTCGAAAAATTAAGTGGGGACTCCCTCCACCCACTTTTCCCACGTTTACATGCCAAAATATTTCCCAACGCCCAATTGCAAAAATAGAAATTCATCTTACCAAAATTAATTTAATTGGGGACATTACATATTTATAGCAGTTGGTTGCGGAAGGTAAACCAAAGGATATTATCAATATAAGGGAGAATTTCCAAGAAAATGGCCTCAGCAAGCAATGGAAGTGGCAGTGACGCAGCGGAGTCTGGGCGCAGTGGGAACATAGGGGACATTGTTGATAGCTCCTGCAAGAATGTAATCGGGGAAATAGTGAAAGAAATCGATGAAAACATGGTGGTCTTGTATGCCCAACAATCAAGTCTTGGTAAGGACATGAAATTGCTTCAAAAACCATGGAAATTCTGACTGCAGACATCTTGAACCTAGGCCATAAGGTTGAAAACATTGAATTTAAAGTCGAGACGGCCCCTATTGGTGTGCTGAAAGAAGTCTTTGGATTTGGGGATGGCTTTGTTCCTCATGTTGAAGGTGTCGCGGGCGCTGCAATTCGGGACTGGGATCCTGGGGCTGGCAGAGTTGAAGAACTGGTCATGCCTTCAGACGAGGCTTTGGGTGAAGTCGGCCCTGAAAGCAGTGGGTAGCAACTGTCTTTTTCTAGTTTACATATATATTTTGTCGAACAATAGAGTATGGTGGAGTCTTTTAGAAGGTTTATAGTATAAACTATGTAAAATGTTTGTCTGTAAATAACACAGGTAGCAATAGGGTCCCTCTTCTGGTTAAAATGTTGAACAATATTGAGAGCTTGCTCTCCATGAATGTATGGGTCCTGACCCGTTTCCAATTTTATTAATGAAAAAGCTACCCGTTTTATTAAAAAAAAATATATCTAGCACTACATCACACATAACAGTGATTCATGCCCTAAATCTCGAGTCCTAACTCAGCATCAAAATATCAACAAAAATATAACACGGTAACGCATATCATGAGTCATATATAGTGAAATGAACCACTAAGTAACTAATGATTTCCTCTACCCCTTTTGCGAGAAAATGTAATAGCTTTCCCTCTAGATGAAGAAGGTCCTAAGGTTGGCATTGGACTCTGATGTCCTCTAGAAGCACTAGGATCTAGAGGAGGTAGACCATGCCCTCTATTGGTAACCAAAGTAGGTGCTGTCACCTCCTCCTCCTGTTGCTCCTCCTCCTCCTCCACTCTCTCCCCTGCAATTGCTACCTCCTCCACTCTCTCCTCTAACCAATCAAGGATCGATTCCATGACAAGCCTCTCGGCCTCACCTCCAATAAGATCCTCACATCACATGTCTTCTGAAGTGCCTCATCACAATTGGAATTGTAGTATCATACCATGTTGTTAAGCGTAGGATCCATTTATGAGGGTCATAAATATAAATTATAATTTAAAAAACAACAAAATAATTTATGAATCAAAAATTAAGTTGAAATTTTTAACCTATTGTGTAATGTTCCTAAGTAGGAATATAAGTGATATTCTAAACAAATAAACAGTGCAGCAGCATAAAATTAAAAACATGCATTATATACCCATAAAACATTGTAAATCTGGAACTGTTGTGCCATATATTATAAAATCTGAGAGCATAGGTACTATATAAATGAAGTGGTGCACCTGGGCTTGTCTCAAGGACAAGCTGGACCAAACCCGGATGATGGAATAGCTGGGGTGATGGTTGCTCAGTTGTTGCACCACTCTACACTACGTTGTCTGTAAAATTGTTGTTCTGCTGACTTCGACCTGCTAGAATGTGCCCAAACACCGCCCAAAAAATTATGTCCTTTCAGTCTTAGACTCCTTGGACAAAACCCAAAAGGGAATTTCTCTGGTTTTGACTTTGGATTTTCGACCTCCTTGGAGCCCCTCTCCAGTTGCTACTGCCAAATTCGATTTGCAGGGAACAACCTGCAAATCCACTAGGAAACACCCCTCAAATGTTGGTTTCACCTATGATAACTAATTCCTTGCTCCCCGAATGATCCTTGGCCTGGATGGCTGCTTTCATAAGCCCCACGAATTTGCTGCCAGAGGCCTCTACATAGTCCCTCTGCCTAGAAATGCCTACTGTTGTAATCACTGACTGGCTGGCTGCAAAACTCAGAGAAAATTTCCTCAGCCCACTACCTTTCCTACTCACGGAACTCCCAGGAAGCTAGGGATCTCCTGGCTAGCTCAATCCTCTTGTGTGTGTTTCTGGCTGCCCAGAAAATACGCAGTCTCCTCTGCGTGGCTGGATGGAATGTATGTCAATGTTGGAACTCCTGCAAACTCTGTGGAATAGCCTCCCTAGGGCGGGCATGGATAGTCCCCCGAAGTAAAGGTTGAATCTTCCCTATGGAAGACTCGTGGCTAAACAACCGCTAGACTGACTAAGCAGCAGAGCGTACTAAGGTAAGTTTGTTTGTCAAATGCTCAGAATCCTACAAAATGAGAGCTCCTTCCTCTTTTATCATTTTGGGTCCCCTTAGCCTCTTGTGGGCCCCTCCTTCCAATAATTCGATACCCTCCAAGGCATTCCTTGGCCAAGTTCGAATTATTCATGTGGGTGGCCCCAAATTCCACTAGCTACCAAAAATAAAGTCAAATTGCTTATAGTTCCTGCGTGTGGGGTCCTCCTCCTAAGCCAAAAATGATGCCAAAATTGTGTAGTTGCACCCCGTTACTAATACATTTGAGAAGGGACATGACAGTTCTCCCCTCCCAAATGTTGCTTGCCCTCAAGAAACCTCAAATCCGGGTGCTCCATTATGTGCTCACCCTCCCAGGTGGCATCCTCATCCAGCAAGTTCCTTCAGCGTACCACGAACTCCCTAATAGTTCTACTCCTCAATCTCCTCTCCCTACTCTCCAGTATGTCCTCTGGTTCCAACACCAAATGGCGCTCATCATCCAATGAGGGTAGATCAATTGCTGCGGTCACCTGTTGTCCCAGCACCTTCTTCGGGCATGAGACATGAAATACGTTATGGATTCTACTCCCCAAATGCAGCTCTAGCTCATAAGCCACCTCCCTAACCTGCCTAGTCACCTAGTAGGGCCCATAGAAGCGTGGTTGTAGCTTCTCGATCCCCTTCTGTTTCAACATAGACTATCTGTAAGGCTGCAATCAGAGGTATACTAGGTCCCCCTCCTCAAAGTGCCTCTCTATCCTGTGCCGATCTGCATACAGTTTTTGCTGATTCTAGGTTGTCGTTAGATTATCCTTGAGAACTTTGAGGATATCTTGGCTCTCTTGAACCCAGTGTTTGGCATTTGGGGCCCAACTATCTCCGAAAATAACATCAGCAAAAGTTAGTGCATCATAACCATAAAGGGCACAGAAAGGATTCATACCGATAGACATGTGGTGCGTGGTGTTGTAGCATAACTCGCCCAAGTGCAACCACCGAATCCACGTCCTCTGCTAACCTGTCACATAATTCCTCAATTACCCCTCTAACCACTGGTTGACCCTCTCCGTCTGGTCGTCCGTATGAGGGTGATAGCTAGTGCTAGGAGTGAGCTTTGTCCCAACCAACCTGAAGAGCTCCTGCCAAAAGCCACCCATAAATATGTCATCTCTATCGCTCACAATGTCCTTGGGGAGCCCATGTAGCCTAAAAACCTCCTGGAAGAACAACTCGGCAACCTGTGCAGTCGTATATCTAGTGGGGATGGCGAAGAAGTGAGCAACTTTGGTCAACCTGTCGACCACTACATATATGCAATCCTTCCCTTGTATCGTGAGGAGCCCAGTGATGAAATCCATCGAAATACTTTCACATTTCCCCTTCGGAATGGTTAGTGGTTGTAGTAGCCCTGCAGGATGAGTCAGTTCCCCCTTGTTCCGTTGGCAGGCCTCACACTCCCTTACGTGTTGCAGCACGTCCTCCTTGAGGCCTTTCCACGTGAACCTCTCCCGAACAACCATGTAAGTCTTCCAGAACCCCTGGTGTCTAGACAGTGGTGAACCATGAGCTACCTGGAGTACCCTCTCCCTCAACTGCGAGTTGGGCACCAAGAAAATGCACCTCTTGTAATACATGACCTCATCCATCACACGGTAACACTCATCTGCATGTGTCCCCTCCAACACCTAATAGGCCTTCCTATCCATGGAGTACTCTACCAACAGCTGAGCCTTCCAATCTTGGCAGATGCTCATGAGGGATAACCCAACTGGTCTGTTGGATAGAGCATCGACCACCACATTGTGCTTGCCCCGCACATACTCAATGTCAAAGTCGTAGGCTTGCACCTTGCTAACCCATTTCTGCTGCCTGTCATTGAGGCCCTGTTGCCCCATGAAATGTCGAAGACTATTGTGATCAGTGTTCACTCGGAATCAATTGCCCACCAAGTACTGGCGAAACTTAGCCAAGGCATGCATAATGGCCAGCATCTCCTTGTCATATATGGAATATGACAGCTCATGTGGTAGGAGCTTCCGACTCTCGAAAGCTATGGAGTGCCCCTCCTGTGACAATACGGCTCCAACTCCTACCCCTAATGCATCAGACTCCACCGTGAATGGCTGGGAAAAATCCAGGAGTGCCAAAATAAGGAAACTACTCATCACCTCCTTGAGGCGATCGAAGGCGACCTGTGCTCCCTCAGTCCATGCGAAGGCCCCTTTCTTGGTCAAGTCGGTCAAGGGTGCTTCTAGCTGTGAGAACCCTTTGACAAACTTCCTGTAATAAGTGAAAATGCCCGAGAAGCCTCTCAGTATAGTCACGTCTTGGGGTACTGGCCAATCCCGGATAGCCCGAATCTTCTCCTCATGAACTTTTACCCCGTCTGCTCCAATGATATGCCCGAGATAAAGCATCTCCATCAATCCAAACTCACACTTAGAGAGTTTGGCATAAAATTGATGCTCCTCCAGAATGCGCAGTACGTCCTCCTAGTGTTGGAGGTGCTCCTCCCACATCCTGTTATAGATCAGGATGTCATCAAAAACAACTGGCACGAACCTCCTCAGCTGCCCCCGAAAGATATGGTTCATGCAAGACTGAAATGTGGCAAGAGCATTGGTCAACCCAAATGGCATGACCAGAAACTCAAAGTGCCCATAGTGGCACCGGAATGTTGTCTATGGGATGTCTTGATCTCGAACTCAGATTTGGTGGTACCCCAAACACAGATCAATCTTAGAGAAGTACTTGGCTCCTCTACGCTCATCCATCAACTCATCAATGCAGGGAATAGGGTACCGGTTCTTGAGGGTCTTCCTGTTAAGGGCTTTGTAGTCGATACACATCCTGAGGGTCCCATCCTTCTTCTTCACCACCACTACAGAAGAAGTGAAAGGACTGGAACTAGGCCTGATGTGGCCCAACACAAGCAGCTCCTGAATAGCCTTCTCTATCTCGTTCTTATAGGCTTTGGGGTGCCTGTAAGTAGTAGTGATGACTGCCTGTATACCCAGCTCCAGCTCAATGGTGTGCTCAAACCCTCTATCTGGCGACTACCCTGGTGGAATGTCTCCGAACACTATTGCGTACCTATCCAGTAGAGCCTGTATGTCTGCTAGTGGTGACTATGCCTGTCCCCCACCCTCTGAAATCCTCAACTCGACTGCCCATTAAATGTCCCCAGGTCGAAGGTTTGCCTCCATCCTGTGGGCCGAAACTGCCTAAGGCGGATAAGACTGCATGCCTCTCAAGACCACCAATTTGCCATCTGGCCCCATGAACTCCATCTCAAGTTTCCTCCAATCTAGCTGTGAAGGGAATACAGCCTCTGGACACCCATCACCATGTTGGTGTCTGCACATTGACCACAAAGAAGTGGTCCGTCATCGAGCAGTTTCCCATAATTACTATCAAGGAGGGCACATATCTGGTACACTGGATGGTACGGTGACCTGGTGCTAGGACGGAGAACCCCTCAAACTCTGTTGAGGTGAGGCCCCTCCTCTGGACCAGTTGTGCATCTATGAAGTTGTGGGTAGCCCCACTGTCCACCAGTGCCGACACCCTTTGTCCCTGTACCATACCTCTAATCCTGAGTGTCAAAAACTAAGGAATCCCGCAAAAAGAAGCAAGGACTCCTCCAGATGAGGCAAGAGATGCCCCTCCCTGTGGAGGTGGTGGTGGTGGCCCTCTGTCCCCCATACTCTCTCCATCTGTCCCACCACAATCCTGCTCCACCTCGTCCTCCTGGTCACTCTCACAAAAGACCAGAATGTAATGTGCTCTACCCATTATGCACTTATGGCCAAGTGCCCAGGGCTCTCTACATGTGAAGCACAGCTTCCTCCTCCGGAGGTCCTTCTATGTCTCCTCATCTAGCTGCCCCTCCCCTGTGTGGTCCTCGGTGGTGGGGGTCTAGTCTCATGCCCCTTGTGTGGAAAAGGGGTCCATGCAGGAAATGGCGCTCTGGTCTTGGGGATGGCCCCTATAAATCTTTGGCGTACACCATCAATTCCTGCAACGTAGAGGGTCTGCGTGACTTCACTAGTCCACGTAGAGGCTTAAGAAAGCCATAAATGAAGGTGTATATCCTCCTTGCCTCAGACAAATCCGAGACCATCACTGACATACACAGGAAATCTGAGAAGTACTGCTCTGGGTTGCCTATTTGGCGCAGTTGTGTCAGCTCCAGATCCCTCAAATCAAATCAGTCCACCACCCTTCGGGTGAAGTCCTCATAAGAAACTATCTGGGCACGCCCAAAAGTGGTCAGGTCGTGAAACCACTAGTCATGGGCTTCCCCCTCCAAGTGCAATGCTGCCATCTTAATGGCTTCCTGCTCCATCATCTGGTTGAGTTGAAAGTATGTGTCCATCTTTTCAACCCAAGCCCTGGTTGTGCACTTGGCAATGCCATCAAATGTAGGAAAATATATCCTCCCTATAGTTCTCCGCAGCTCATAGTTTTGGGTCCCTTGTCCTCCGTACCCCTTGTTCCTCTCACTCTGCTTGAGCTTGCAGTAATCTCTAAAGCAGAGGGCTTCTTTAAAATCTTCGTCCATCCCCTGCCACTCTCTAAAGTAGTCCCCCATCTGGGGAGTGTCTTCCTCCCTTGCTGGTTCGATTTGTGGTATTCGCGCGAAAGAGGGTAGTGTAGCCCTAGGGGGCACACTCACTGAAGGGCGTTGCACTGCTGGTGAGAGGTGATCGAAACGCTAAGAAGCCCCGGAAGTTTCTCCACACAAAAACCCTCTAGGTGTGACCCTGTCTCTGCTCTGTGATTTGATCTCCTCCAGCATGTCTTTCTGCCCCTTGGCCAAGTCACTCAAAGCCCTCAAGAGGCTATCAAAAGCCATCTCCTCCTTGCTCCTGGGCTCTACCATTTCCTTCTCTTCAGCCACTGTTTCCCTTTTTTCTCCATGTCTGGTGTAATTTCTAGCTCCCTTTCTTTGCTCCTGTACCTCTGTCTCTGGTAAGTGATGTTCGCTCGGTCTTCTACTCTCATAGGAAACCAACCCCACAGCTGAGCCAAGAACTAGGCTCTGATACCACTATAATGTTCCTAAGTAGGAATATAAGTGATATTCTAAACAAATAAACAATGCAACAGCATAAAATTAAAAACATGTATTATATACCCATAAAACACTGTAAATTTGGAACTTCTGAGCCATATATTATAAAATCTGAGAGCATAGGTACAATATAAATGAAGTGGTGCACCTAGGCTTGTCTCAAGGGCAAGCTGGACCAAACCCAAGTGATGGAATCACTAAGGTGATAGTTGCTCAGCTGCAATACCACTCTGCACTACGTTGTCCCAGTAAAATTGTTGTTTTGCTGACTTCAACCTACTGGAATGTGTCCAAAAACCGCCCAGAAAATTATGTCCTTTTAGTGTTAGACTCCTTGGACAAAACCCAGAAGGGAATTATCTGGTTTTGACTTTGGATTTTCGGCCTCCTTGGAGCCCCTCTCCAACTACTACTGCCAAATTCGATTTGCAAGAAACAGCCTGCAAATCCACCTGGAAACACCCCTCAAATGTTGAGTTCACCTGTGATAATTGATTCCTTGCTAGAGGCCTCTGCGCAGTCCCTCTACCCAAAAATGCGTACTACTGTAATCACTGACTAGCTAGCTGCAAAACTCAGAGAAAATGTCCTTAGCCCACCAGCTTTCCTGCTCCTGAAACTCCCAGCAAGCTAGGGACCTCCCCGCTAGCTCAATCCTCTTATGCGTGTTTCTGGTTGCCCAGAAAGTACGCAGTCTCCTCTTCGTGGCTCGATGGAATGTATGTCGATGCTGGAACTCCTGCAAACTCTGTGGAACAGCCTCCTAGGGCGGGCACGGATAGTCCCCCGAAGTAGAGGTTGAATCTTCCCTGCAGAAGACTCGTGGCTAGACAATCGGTAGACTCGCTAAGCAGCAGAGCGTACAAAGGTAAGTTTGTCAAATGATCAGAATCCTAGAAAATGAGAGCTCCTTCCTCTTTGATTACTTTGGGTCCCCTTAGCCTCTTGTGGGCCCCTCCTTCCACTGATTCGATTCCTCCAACGCATTCCTTGGCCAAGTTCGAATTATTCATGTGGGTGGCACCCACATTCCAATAGTTGCCAAAAATAAAGTTGAATTGGCTATAGTTCCTAAGTTTTGCGTGTAGGGTCCTCCTAAGCCAAAAATGATGCCAAAATTGTATAGTTGCACCCTGTGATTAATACATTTGAGAAGGGACATGACATATTGCACTTCTTGGTGTGTATTTTTTCAAATACACTCCAATTACACTTGCATCTACAACAAATAAAAAAAACACAAGAAAAAAAATTGGAATTTGAAAGTTGAAGCAAAGTATGAAGAGACAATGAAATTTGAAACAACCTAAAGCTTACCTGGCATCTTGGTCATCCTATCCTAGATAGCCATGTTAAAGCTAAATGTGCCACCCACCATCCTGTATATCTCCATTTCTTTAGAAATATCTGCACGTTCTATTGAAGATGACACCATCTTCTGAACACAAGTAAAGAATCCATCCCTGACCTCAACATCAAATATGAAACCAAAGGAGTAAGAAAATGCAGGGTTCAAGTAGATCCCTATAGCATGAATGGGATGGAGTGTATTGTTCCATCGCTCATCAATCACTCTCCATACCAGTTGTTGTTTCTCCCTTATCATCATAATAGCTACGAATGGATTCTTTGGCCCTATCCATGGCCTCATACAAATAGCCCATTGCAGGCTTGTCTATATCAATTGAATGAAGAACCTTTACCAAAGGTTCAATAATGGTACACACCTTTTGCACTCCTTCCAAAAAGATTTCCTAGTATGAAACTAGCTTGCATATGGCCTCCCCCTTTGGTTTGTGGCTAAATGATAAAGCACAACACTCCTCTGAAACAAACAATCTTTTTATATCCCGCATAGAATTCAAAAGATATGAAGCTAGTGGCAAACCATGTAATAGTAGAGTGCACCAACTCTTCATTATTGGTGAATGTTCTCATCAAATGAAGCACAAATGCATGATTATATATAAAGTTTGTAATTCTCTTTTATGATTCAACAATATCCCTATCAAAACGAAATTTTCCCATGTCATCGAACATCAAGTCAATAGAATGTGTAGCACAAGGTGTCCAAAACAAGTTAGGAAGCCTCCCCATAAGCATCCTACCAGCAGCAACATAATTTGTAGCATTGTCCGTTATGACCTAGAAACATGTGGAGCTACCTCTGGAATGAACACATCCAACAAATCACATAACAATCGTTCATTTTTTTATGTGCAAATGCATCAACAAATTTCGTAAACATTGTCCCCTTGGAATAATTAACCAAGAAGTTAATAAGGGTTCTACCATTTTGATCACTCCAACCATGTGACATCACAGTGCATCCCATGTGTGCCCATGATGCCTTGAATTCCTCCAATCTTGTTGTGCAATCGACCTTTTCATTTTGAAGAATAGGCCCTCTCCAGTCATCATAGGATGGGGTTTTGTACCCCAGGCCAACAATAGCAATAGCATCAAGCATAAGTTGGTAAAATGGATTGTTCCTAGCAATGCTGAAGGGAATGTCACTCCATACAAAACAACAACCCACCATCTTGTCAGCTTCTTCCTTCTCCTTTTTCTAAGAGTTGACCTGATAAATGGTTGTGCACCAAGTGTGGTTCTAGGAACAAAAATAATGAGGCAACTATGGGGTTGATTGTAGAAGTTGATGCTAAAGAAGAACCACTCTCACGGTCATCTACCACCACTCCACACCTTGTCATTTGGGTCTTCATAGCTTCCTTGTTCAGTTTGGTCGAACTCCATATCTCCTAATGATTTGAGGGCTTTACGAATGATTTCTGGAGTTGCACCTAGGCAAAGCCTACTTCAAGTCCTGGAATTTGTGCAAGGTGGAATTTCAATCGGAATACTCCCCCTCTCATATGCTTCCCACACAACTTGCAACTCAAATTTTATCTATCGAACCCCCCATTGGATTTACTATATTCCCACAGAGGATCCAAATGTATTGCCATGTTTGTTGAACTTTTAATGTAAGATTGAACCAAGGGCACAAGAATAATTTTAAAAAATAAAATTAACAATCAACATCTTGATTTTTTTACAATTGAAAACTCTCTCCACACAATGAAACAATAATGGCAAAAAAAACGCACTCCCTGCCCTAGCAAATTCATGGAAAATAAATGGGTGACTAAAACCCAAGGAAAAACAAGGAGAAAACAAAAAAAAATAGGGCCAAATTTGATGCCCATACCTACAAATCTGCCCCTGTTGAGGAAACTCTATCCAAATTCCAAATTTCTTTGTTTGGGATCCTAAATATCTTTGTTTTTCTCCTCTCTCGCCTTAGTAGATTTGTTCTCCTCCTCATTAGCTCTCTCACTTACCCTCTATTTGCAAACCCAAACCAAAAATCTAGGAAAATATCAAATCGTACTTTTGTTGAGTTAGACAATTTCTCCTAGAAAAGATTGTTGGGTTTTCTCCCAAGGAAAAAAATTTGGTGTCTACTGTCCATGGCTTTTCTGCTATGATCTTCACTGTTTCTTTTGAATTTACAATTGAATTCTCTGAAAGTGAAAATTCCTAATGATATTCTAGAATGTGCTAAAGTAAATATCATATATCATTGGAAGTAGTTATCAATATCAGTAAATTGTGCTTGTCTAATTAGCACTAGAAAATCAACATGGTATCAAGCTTTGGTGAAGAAAGGCCATTGAAGACACCTATTTTGCAATATGATCTTTAACTACATGGATCCCTCTATCAAGCCTAAAGATAGACTAGAAGGTGCAACAAATTTTAGGGCTTGGAAGACTTGAATGGATCTCATCCTTGAAGAGAATGATGTCGTGGAATATGTGGAAGGCAAGGTTATTGAACCTCAAGATGATGAGGGAAAGGCCAAGCACAAGAAGAGGGAAACTAAGGCCAAGAGGATTGTCGTTGAATCCATCAAAGATCATTCGGTTCCATTTGTTTCTAGGTTGAAGACTTCAAAGCAATATATGATGCCCTAGTAGGGTTGTATGCAATCAACAACATTGGTCAGAAGACGACTTTGAGGAATCAATTTCGTTGTATTCAGATGACTACATGGGATATCGTGGCTTCCTATTTCATGAGGATCTCTTAGTTGAGAGATCAGCTCAAGGCCACCAAAGAAAATATTGATGAATCAAAACTTGTGATGGTGACCTTTAATGGATTTCCGGATTCATGGGATTCATTTGTATCAAGCATTTGTGGCAGATCAGAAATTCCAAAGTTTGATCAGTTATGGGCTTCCTCTACCCAAGAGGAGTCTAGACTAGTATTAAAGGGGAAGATTCAGAGACCTCAAGATGGTGAGTCCCAATGATTTGCAGCCCATACGAAAAATGGTAAAGGAAGAAGAAATTTTGGAAAATTTGATAAAAGAAATACAAGAAGACCTACTCCCATTCAGGATAAGAAGAAGAAGGATGTATCAAAGATTCATTGTTTCGGTTGTCACAAGTTTGGACACTATAAAAAAAAGTGTCTTGAAGGGAAGCATGATAGAAAGAGGAAGGCCAAGCAGCATTCTTCAACAGCAGCCATTGTTGATGATGAGCATCCACATCAAAAGAGATCCAGGAATGACAGTATAGATGATCTTATTATTTAAGATAGTACAGATAGAGAATTCAAGGCTCAGTTAGAGAACTTGATAGGCAAGAAAATCAAGGTTCTGAGATCAAATAATGTAGGAGAGTA
Organism: Pinus taeda; assembly: GCA_000404065.3. Lineage (NCBI taxonomy): Eukaryota > Viridiplantae > Streptophyta > Pinopsida > Pinales > Pinaceae > Pinus > Pinus taeda. The sequence continues at coordinate 48,181 of APFE031063589.1, forward strand.
TATTTCCAAGGACCTCATTGCCTTCTATAGGGAAGTAGGGATCAAGAGGGAGTTGACAATTCCCTACAGTCTCCATATCGAAAGATATGTACTTCATATCTTTCTTCCTTGAGTATTATTACTTTATTTTTGGTTGGCCTCTTCTCTTTGTATCTTATGCTTGGTTATAATCATTCTCTTCGATGGCCTCCTAATGAGGTTTGCAAGTATATCATGAAGGATGCCAAGGCAATGATTGTTGGCAGCAGATAGAAGCGTCGAGAAGAACGAAGCAAAGTTTGTGGCAAGAGGATTCTCCCAGGATCAAACATAAACTCAGTAAGAGCGATTCCCGTTCGAGAGGGAGAAATTGTATAGACATCTAGAACCATGTCAAATGACCAAAAGATCTTCTACTTCAAAGGGAGTAGACAGCCAGGTAGAGTGGAAGGATGCAACCTGTTGGAGATCTAAAGGGTCTCTCATGATGATGAGTGAGGCTCCCAAGGATGTGGGTTCAAGTCCTTTTGTACCAGTCGAACATCCTTTAGATCATTAGGAAGAGCAAGAAGGTCCCATTAAGCTAGTGGACCCATTTAGGGTCATTGTTCAGAATCCAAGAAGAGACCAGCATGGTTTCAAAGTATATTATAGCATGCAGAGGGACCTACAGCTCCCTGTGGCACTTTCCGGGAAAGCAACATTCTAAGAATTACTCTGGATATACAGCATTGATGAGTCACATCAATGATTATGAGCCATCCAACTATGAGGAAGCAGTAGACCAACAAGTTTGGAAGGATTCTGCGATGAAGGAATATCAATCCATCATAAAGAATGATGTGTGGGAAATTGTGTCAAGCAGTGTTGTGAAAATCGCAATAAAATCATGAAATCGAGGTTATTTTCATGTTGCCGATTTTTTTGGCGATTTTTTAAAAATGAAAAGATCATGGTTTTATCGTATTTATCGAGAAAAAAACGTGAGCCAATAGGTAAAAATGACCAACCTACCAAGAATCGACCAGTTAAAGGTTTTAACTTGATTTTTTTTATTCATTTTGCAATTAGAGGGCAAGTGAGAGCACTAAGGAGAAGGACAGCGATTCTATAAGGGAAATAGAGGAAAAAACCCATGTTATTGAGGAACCCAAGCAAAAAAAATTGATTTTGCACCCAGATTCTTCAGCAGGTCGTGGATTCCAGTTATGGGCATCAAATTTTGCCCTTTTTTCTTCTTGTTTTGACTTGGGTTTCAGTGACCCATATTTTTCCCATGATTTTTGCTTGGGTTTGACTGTGGTTTTTTTTGCCATTATTATTTCTTTGAGTGGAGAGGGTTTTTTTGTCAAAATTTGAAAATGTTGATTGTTAATTTTATTTTTCTTAAATTCTTCTTGTGCCCTAGGTTCAATCTTCCATTAACAGTTCAACAAACATGCCAAGACATTTTGACCCTTTTTTGGGAATTTGGTGTACCTGATGGGGGGTTTGATAGATCAAATTTGAGTTGCAAATTGTGTGGGAAGCATATGATAGGGGGAGTATACCGATTGAAATACCACCTTGCACAAATTCTGAGACATTTAATAGAACATTGCCCAAATGTAACTCCATAAATTGTTCGTAGAGCCCTAAAAGAAATAGAAGATATGGACTCAGCCAAAGTGAACAAGGAAGTTGTGAAGACTCAAATGGCAAGGGCTGGAGTGGCTACAGGTGACCTTCAGAGTGGTTCTTCTTTAGCATCAGCATCTACAATCAACCCCATAGTTGCCTCCTCATTTTTGTTCCTAGAACCACACCTGGTGCACAACCATCTATCATGTCAACTCTTAAACAAAAAAAGGGAGAAGCTGACAACTGGTGGGTAGGTGTTTTCTATGGAGTGACATTCCCTTCAGCATTGCCAACAACAATCCATTGTTTGATGCTATTGTTATTGTTGGCTCAGGGTACAAAGCCCCTTCCTATGATGACTTGAGAGGGCATATTCTTCAAAATGAAAACGTCAATTGCACTAAGAGATTGAAGCAATTTAGGCCATCTTGGGCACAAATGGGTGCACTGTGACGTCAAATGGTTGGACTAATCAAAAGGGTAGAAACCTTATTAACTTCTTGGTTAATTGTTCCCATGGGACAATCTTTATATAATTTGTTGATGCATCTACACATATCAAAGATGCATGATTATTATGTGATTTGTTGGACGTGTTCATTCCGGAGGTAGTTCCACAAAATTTTGTCCAAGTCATAACAGGCAATGCTACAAATTATGTTGTTGTTGGTAGGATGCTCATGGAGAGGCATCCTAACTTATTTTGGACACCTTGTGCTACACACTGTATTGACTTGATGTTGGAGGACATTGGAAAAATTCCTTTTGTCAAAGGTATTGTTCAATCATCAAAAAGAATTACAAATTTATATATAGTCATGCATTTGTGCTTCATTTGATGAGAACATTCACCAATAACAAGGAGTTGATGCGCCCTATTATTACACGGTTTTCCACTAGCTTCATATCTCTTCAGTCTCTCTTGAATTCTATGTGGGATGTGAAGAGAATGTTTCATTCAACGAAGTGACATGCTTTACCATTTAGTGTTAAGTTATGGTATGTTCTATGCTTATAACAGTTTACTTCTTTTCCTTATTATATTCCACAGATTAGCAATCACATGTACATAAAGTAAAGTGCAGATAGAACATTAAACAATCAACAGAAAACAAGCCAAGACAAGAGACGCAAGATGTGGCGGCTAGCCAGGGACAAACCCCACAATGTGTGGGGAAACCCTTTGATCAAATCTTCTTTTATCTTCAATAATTCAGCAGAGAGAAATAGTACAATAAACCTGATTTATATCAGCAGTAGCAAACCCTAGATCAGCAGCATCAGCATTAGCGGCTTCATCATCAAACTAGGGCAGATGATATCTCACAAACCGACTGTCAAATCAGCTTGATTCCACCCTTTCAAAGGAGGTTCAGATGAACCTACAGCGCAGTTCAGATGACGAGATCTTCTAGTCCACGCAGGTCAAACTTCAATTCTGCACTTGCAACTTCAATTTCAGCAGCTTCCTTCAAACTAGGGCAGTCGATATCTTGCAAACCGTCTGTCGGATTGACTTGATTCCACCACCAAAAATTGCGGCTTTCAGAGGAGGTTCAGATGAACCTACATCGCAGTTCAGATGAGGAGATCTTCTAATCCACGCAAGTCAAACTTTACTTCTGCAGTTTCAGCAGCTTCCGGCTTCACATGTGTAAGGGAGAGACCCTTTTTTGCACAGTAGAGAAGAGACTTTTTTCTGCGCAATTGAGAGAGAGAGATGTGATGAAATGAGTGAGTCCAAATGAGGAAAATCCCTTCTATATTTATACACAACGTTGGTTTTTGAATAGATGCAACTGTTGGGCTTCTGAGCCTACATGAGTTGTAGTTCGGCTTGATAATAATTCCAAAATCAAAATAAATTCATATCTCCATGAATACTTATCGAAATCGGATGATCTTTATATCAATCCTACACCTCTCAACGAGAGGAATCTAATAAAAATATTATCAGCCATGAAAAAGATGACCCACATGAAGTTTTGCCCTAGTTGCCAATTTTAACACTCCCTCTCAACTAGGGAGAACTTCATCTGCAATCTGTCTATCAGTCATTACTATTCATCCATCAAATGCACTGCCCTGTACAGCCTTACCCTTGCCTTGCTCTGCTCTATTCTGCCTGTTCTGCTTTGTCTTGTTCTACCCTGTACTAATCTGTACGGCTATGCTCTGTTAAGCGCTGCTCTGCTTTGTTTTGTTCTGCTCTGCTTTTGTCCGAATTATGAAGAAGAAGAAATAATCAAGGATGTATCATACTGACTCAAAGTCAGTCTCAGAGTATGTACCACTGGTCTCAGACCAGTCTCAACCAACCCGAAGTCAGCGTCATAGTGAGTACAACTCCACTGGTCCCAGACCACTATCATCCTCCACTGACTCAAAGTCAGTCTCAGAGTGCGTACCACTGGTCCCAGACCAATCTCAACCAACCTGAAGTCAACTTCATAGTAAGTACCACTCCTACCACTGGTCCCAAACCAGTATCACAGTCTTAGAGAGTGTACCACTGGTCCCAAATCAGTCTCAACCGACCCGAATTCAGCGTCATAATATGTACCACTCTCACTGGTCCCAGACCAGTACTGCACTGACACGAAGTCAGTGTTAGAGTATGTACCATTGGTCCCAGACCAATCTCAACCGACCCGAAGTCAGTGTCATAGTATGGTACAACTCCTACCACTGGTCCTCCAGTATCATCGATCCCAGATCAATGGAGGTCATCCTAGCGTAGGGAGTACGATAGATACAACAATGTGTCCATCAGTACTATTATGGTCCCTAACTTCATTTCCCTGCTCATTGATCAGATGAGAGGTACTTCCCATGAGTCTCAGACTGCATGGGTAGGATGCCTCGACAGGAGAACTAATCAATCTTGTCTTCACAGGAGAACACATAAATCCTGCTATAATCACCATGGAGAACACATCAATCTAGGCTGCCATGGAGAACATATCAATCCAGGCCTCACGGGAGAACACATCAATCTTGCTACAATCGCCATGGAGAACACATCAATCCAAGCCTCACAAGAGAACACATCAATCCTGCTACAATCGCCATGGAGAACACATCAATCCAAGCCTCACAAGGGAACACATCAATCCTACTACAATCGCCATGGAGAACACATCAATCCAGGCATCACAAGAGAACACATCAATCCTGCTACAATGTCGCCACGGGGTGTACATGTATACCATCAGGGGATAGTGAATTATCCTGTGGTCATATGTTGCTCCAAGAAGTACCCCGCACCCCCCAGAGCTCCCAGAGCTCAATGCATCATACATGACCCTCATCGAAGGGTCTTTGAACCACTCCAAGTTGTTCTCGAAAAGTCAGAAATTTTACTTTCCCAAGGGGTTTTGTTAGAATGTCGGCGACCTATTCATCTGTATCGATATGTTGGAGCCTTATAGCTCCCTGCTGCATCGTATCTCGAATATAGTGGTATCTAATATCAATATGCTTGGAGCGATCATGAAATACGGGATTCTCTGACAAACGAATCCCACTCTGGTTGTCACAAAGGATCACGGTGGTATCTAATGTAAATCCAAACAGCTCACAGAAAAGCTTTCGCAACCAAACTACCTCACAAGAGGCCATGCTGGCAGCAATATACTCTGCTTCGGCGGTGCTCAAGGCCACCGACTTCTGCTTCTTGCTCATACAGGATATCGAAGCAGATCCCAAGGAGAAACAACACTCGGAAGTGCTCTTACGGTCCTCCACATTGCCTGCCCAATCAAGATCTGTGTATCCAAATAGTCTCACATCTCTGGCAATGTATCTTAACCCATAAGTGATAGTGCCACGAAGATATCTCAACAGATTCTTGGCACCAATCCAATGTATGTGGTGGGGTTCAACCATATGTTGACTCAACGTGTTGCCTGCGAAGCATATATCTAGACGGGACTTCACTGAGAACATTAATGCTCCGACAAGTTGTCGATACTCGGTAGAATTTCGTAAAACAGGTCCAACAGCACTACCGCTTAACTTCTTGAATTCAAGCTCCATCGGGGTAGTTACAGGCTTGTAGTCCACCATAACGAATCTTTCCAATATCTTCACCACATATTTTCCTTGAGATAGGAAAGTTTCCCCTGGCTTCTACCACACTTCAAGTCCTAGGAAATAGTGTATCAGTCCTAGGTCCTTCATTTCAAATTCAGAAGCCAACTCCCTCTTAGATTTGAGAATGAGAGGGTCTGCACCCGTTAGAAAGAGGTCATCCACATACAACACCAGTATGAGAGGTTTATCATCTTCAACCTAAAGTAAAGGTTAGGACCGGCTTCACTCCTAGTGAATCCCAGCTTCATCAAGTAGCTGTCGATCCTCTCATACCATGCTCACGGTGCTTGCTTCAGCCCATAGAGAGCCTTCTTCAACCTGCATACATGAGATTTTCGATCATAAATCTCAAATCCTTCGAGTTGCTCCACATAGACCTCTTCTTTGATCGAGTCGTGCAAGAACGCGGTCTTGACATCCATCTGATGTAGGTTCCATCCTTGTGAAGCGGCAAGGGCTATGATCGAGCGGATGGTCATATATCTGGCAACAGGTGTAAATATCTCATCATAGTCTATACCTTCCTTCTGGGAGAAACCACGAGCAACAAAACAAGCCTTATACTTTTCCATACTTCCATCTACTGCATGCTTTATCTTGTAAAGCCATTTGGAAGTAACAATTGTCTTGTCCTGGGATCTGGGAACTACTTCCCAGACATCATTCTTCATAATAGACTCATATTCTTCAGTCATAGCATCCTTCCATACTTGATGTTTAGCGGCATCTGAGAATGATAAAGGCTCATTTTGTATGATCGTGCTCATGATGGTCAGGTATCCCTGATACCTATTGGGTTTCTTACTTTCACGAAAGGTTTCTCGGGGTACAGTGTGTCCTTCAGCATCATCAAGTAGCCCCCTAAGCCATGAAGGCCTCTTCCTAGAAGAGGAAGGCTCATGTGGAGGAGGATCAATCGGATCCATGGGTTCTACATCAGTGATTGATTCATCATCCTTTTCTTTCGGTTCCCTGGTGTTGGCTTCCTGAGAGCTCCTCAAAGTCGGAAGATTGTCCACCTTGCTGAGAGCCATATCTTCGTCAAAGGTGACATCATGACTAATCACGACTTCCCTTTGATCGGCTACATAGATTCTATAGCCTTTAGTATTTTCACCATAGCCCACGAAAATTCTCTTCTTTCCAAATGCACCCAATTTATTTCCTTTCTCTTTCGACACATGAAAATATACAGGGCTTCCAAAAATTCTAAAATGAGAAACATCAGGTTTCTTACCAGTGAACTTTTCTTCAGGAATCTTGGAACCCAATGCTTGATGAGGGCATCGATTTTGTACATATACGGTGGTGTTTGCATCTTCAGCCCATAGAAATTTTGGAGGTCTTTGATCATGTAGCATGGCCCAGACAGCTTCCATAATCGTGCGGTTCTTCCTTTCCGCCACACCATTCTGTTCAGGAGTATATGGTGTAGTAGTCTCCCTCTTGATGCCAACCTCTTTACAAAAATCATGGAACTAATTAGATTCATATTCAGTCCCATTATCAGTTCTTAAGATCTTGATCTTCTTTTCGGTTTGATTCTTGATCAGGGCTTTGAAATGTCGAAACCAAGAGAACACTTCATCCTTCCTTTTCAAGAAGTATATCCAGGTCTTTCGAGAATAGTCATCTGTAAAAGTAAGATAATATGAATATCCTCCCAAGGATTTCACAGGCATCATAGCAGATATGTCTAAGTGAACTATCGTAATATATCGGAGGTCTTGCTTTGACTTGAGGGGAATGGTCCCCTTTTGAGCTTTCCTTAGGCACATCCCAGACATACACCTTCTTTCTCTACTTGGAATTCGGGCATCCCTGTTACCATCTGTATTACATCGGGTAGAGCTTTGTAATGAAGGTGGGCAAACCTCCGATGCCAAAGTTCGGACTGAAGAGTTGTGTCACAAGACATGACACCTAGCGGACTTCCACCGACCTGATATAAAAAATCAACTCGAAACCCAAAAGTGAAAGCATTTTAACATTATTTTTCCATATACGTACCTTGCCATCGCTGACGGTTACCTTGTAGCCTTTGTCTTCCATTACCGAGATGGATACCAAGCTCTTTTTGAGATCAGGTACATATAATACATCTTGTAAGTGGATCGTACTACCTTGATTCAATTTGAGAGAAACATTGCCTACACCTTTCATGGGGTATTTCATGTCATCTCCAAGGGAAATTTCCAGGTTAGTTTCTTTCTCTACCAGATTATGGAGTACTTCTAGTTCTTTGTAACCAGTGAAGTGTCTTGAGGCACCACTATCAATGAGCCAAATTCCCATTGAGTCCGAAGGAGCGGAGGTAGATAAAGCAGCTGGTAGATAATATTCAGCCTGCTTATTGTCAACAGTGTTAGATTCATACCTGGAATTTCTAGCCTACTTGAATGGTTTTCCTCTTCCTTGATTTCCAGCATTCCTTTTACCTTTGCTATTGAATTGTCCATTCCTTCGATTACCATGAGAGGGATTTTGATCATCGTCATGATGAGAGTCCTTTCTATCAGGGCATTCCCTTGCATAGTGACATACTTTATTGCAAATGAAACATCGTCCTTTTCTTCCACCCTTAGGTCCAGCCTTTCTTTTCGATTTAGACCCAGAATTATTTCTTTTCTTAGCATGAGAAGAAAAAGTAGCAGGAGGACCTTTAGGCAAGGGCATTTCTTGCTCTTCTACCTATGTTTCTTCTTGAATGCATCTAGCCATTAATTCCTTGAAACCAGGAATTACATTATTGTTTAGAAGAGTAGTCCTGAACACATATCGTTTGGATGGTAATCCTCCAAGAGTCGTGAGTACCATTTCTCTATCAGTAATAGTCTCCCCCTAAGTTGCACGAAACGGGGAAACGGGGAAGCGAAACGAAACTCGGAAGCGAAACGAAACGCGACCTCCCCAAATTTTGGAAACGGGGAAACGCGAATATATATAATAATATATATATATATATATATATTAAAAACATTTAAAAATTATTAATATATATATGTGCAATCATAATGATGAGAGAATGAGAGGCACTGCTATTTTATAACTTTAGAAATGGTTTCTAGAAGTGATTAGAAACCCTAAAAAAAATTAAAAATTAATTAGAAAAAAAAAAAAAATTTAAAAACAAGTGTTATTTTGTGGGAAACGGGGCCCGTACGCGTGGAAACGCGTTTCCGTCCGGGGAAAGGTGTCGAAACGCCTGGAAACGTGTGGAAACGCGCTCGTACGGACGGAAACGCGTTTCCACGCCGTACGGTACGCGGAAACGCGTTTCCGTTTCGTTTCCGTATGGAAACGGACCCTAGACCCACGTTTCCTGCAACTTAGGTCTCCCCAATAGATAGGAGATCGTTCTTGATCTCAGTGATTCTTAAGAAGTACGCTTGCATACTCTCATCTTTACCCTTCTTGATTTCCCTCAGCTTATTTCTAAGAAACAAA
>APFE031063589.1:57341-76257 GCA_000404065.3 Pinus taeda
TTGGGCTTCTGAGCCTACATGAGTTGTAGGTCGGCTTGATAATAATTCCATAATCAAATAAATTCATATCTCCATGAATACTTATCGGAATCAGATGATCTTTATATCAATCCTACACCTCTCGACGAGAGGAATCTAATAAAAATATTATCAGCCATGAATAAGATGACCCACATGAAGTTTTGCCCTAGTTACCAATTTTAACATTTAGCCACAAACCAGAGGGAGAGGCAATAGGCAAACTAGTCTCATACCAAAAAAGCTTTTGAGCAGGAGTGCAGGAGGTGTGTTCCAATATTGAACCTTTGGTAAAGGTTCTTCGATTAATTGATGGAGACAAGCCCGCAATGGGCTACTTGTATGAGGCCATGGATAGGGCCAAAGAATCCATTCACAACTATTATGTTGATAAGGGGGATGAGGGATTTGAGAAACAACAATTGATATGGAGTGATTGTTGAATGATGGAACAACACACTCCATCATACCATTCATGCTGCAGGGATCTACCTAAACCCTGCATTTTCTTACTCCTTTGGTTTCATATTTGATGTTGAGGTCATGGATGGATTCTTTACTTGTGTTGAGAAGATATCTCCATCAGAACGTTCAGAAATTTCCAAAGAAATGGAAATATACAGGATAGTAGGTGCCACATTTAGCTTTGACATGGCTATCTAGGATTAAGAAGACCAAAATGCCAGGTAAGCTTTAGTTTGTTTCAAATTTCATTATCTCTTCATACTTTGCTTCAACTTCCAAATTTCAATTTTTTTCTTATGCATGGTGGAGAAGTTATGGTGGTGGAGTACCCAATCTCCAAAAGCTTGCCATTTGAGTGCTCAACGAAACATGTAGTTCTTTTGGATGTGAGCGCAACTAGAGTGTATTTGAAAAAATACACACCAAGAAGCACAACAAGTTAAAAATTTCAAATTAATTTTTTGAATTCATTAAAAAATAAAAATTATTATTTATTATTTTTATAATTATTAATTTATAACTTATGACCCTCATACAAGTTGAGTCTTCGTGCCTTAACAACATGGTCTATGTCTACCACAACCTCCAATTGTGGGTGACCCAACTTCAAAAGACACATGACATGGAGACCATCTCATTAGGTAGGATTAGCACCATTGTTGCATGGAGGGTTGAGGCCGAGCGGCCTATCATAGAATCAACCCATGATTGGTTAGAGGTGGAGGTAGTGGAGGAGGCAGTAGTTGCAGGGGAGGTGGAGGAGGAGGAGGAGGTGACACCACCTACCATGGTCACCAGTAGAGGACATCATCTACCTCCTCCACCACCTAGTTCTTCAGCTTTTAGAGGACATAAGAATCCATTACCAGTCCCAGAGCCCTCTTCATCTAGAGGGAAAGCTTTAGATTGTTTCAAATTTCATCATCTCTTCATACTTTGCTTCAATTTTCAAATTTCAATTTTTTTCTTATGCATGGTGGAGAAGTTATGGTGGTGGAGTACCCAATCTCCAAAAGCTTGCCATTTGAGTGCTTAGTGAAACATGTAGTTCTTCTGGATGTGAGCGCAACTAGAGTGTATTTGAAAAAATACACACCAAGAAGCGCAACAAGTTAAAAATTTACAAATTAATTTTTTGAATTCATTAAATAATAAAAATTATTATTTATTACTTTTATAATTATTAATTTATAACTTATGACCCTCATACCAGTTGAAGTCTTAGTGCCTTAACAGCATGGTCTATGTCTACTACAACCTCCAATTGTGGGTGAGGCAACTTCAGAAGACATACATGGAGGCCATCTCATTAGGTAGGATTGGCACCACTGTTGCATGGAGGGTTGAGACCAAGAGGCCTATCATGGAATCAGCCCATGATTAGTTAGGGGTGGAGGCAGTGGAGGAGGCAGTAGTTGTAGGGGAGGAGGAGGAGGAGGTGACACCACCTACCATGGTCACCAGTAGAGGACGTTGTCTACCTCCTCCGCCTCCTAGTTCTTCAGCTTTTAGAGGACATCAGAGTCCATTGCCAGCCCCAGATCCCTCTTCATCTAAAGGGAAAGTTGTTACATTTTCTCGCAAGAGGGGCAGAGGAAATCATTAGTTACTTAGTGGTTCATTTCATTGTATATGACTCATGATATGAGATACATTATTATATTCTTTGTTGATGTTTTGAGGTTGAGTTAGAACTCAGGATTCAGGACACGATTCATTGTTATGTGTGATGTAGCACTAAATATATTACACATCTTATATATTAGTTTTCTTTTCATATTTATATGTCAATGCATTTATTTTATGTTGTGGATGCTTTAGATAATAATAAAATTTTGAAAAAAAAATGAATATTTTTGTATTTGTTGATTTTTACAAATTTTTACGATTTTTTCCTTTTCTGAACCAACGCCAATTTAATCTCGATCACCATTTTCGCCACATTGGTGTCGAGGCCTGAGGGAGAGTCAGTGGTGACTTCCAAGTGGATCTACAAGATCAAGCGTGAGGTAGATGGCATCATAGAGAAGTACAAAGCAAGATTTGTGGCGAGAGGATTCTCCCAAAAAGAGGGAGAGGACTATGAAGAGACATTTGCTCTAGTTGCCAAGTACACTTCTATTAGAACTATTATTTCTATTGCTTCTATTATGGGTTGGAAATTGCATCAAATGGATGTGAAGACCACTGCATTGAGGAATAAGTGTAAATAGAACAACCTCAGAGCTTTGAGGTAAATGAGTAGGAGTCTCATGTTTGCAGACTGAAGAAGGCTTTGTATAGACTCAAGCAGGCACCTCAGACTGACTTGGTATTCTCAAATTGGTTAATAGTGATGTCGATCCCAATCTTTATTACAAATTTGTTCAAGGTGAGTTGCGATCTTGTTGTTATATGTTGATAACTTGTTTTTTACAAGAGAAGAAAATCTTATTGATCAGTGTAAGAGGGAGTTGACCTCTGGAATCAAGATGAAGGATCTAGGTTTGATGCATTACTACTTGGGATTAAAAGTGTGCTAGAAGTTGGGTGAGATCTTCCTTGGTCAAGGGAAGTATATTATTACAATGCTTTAAAGATTTGGGATGATGGACTGCAAGTCCATGGCCACTCCCATGGTGACCAATCTGAAGAAGTTGAGAGACATTGACTCAGATTTGGTGGATCCCTCTATGTATTGACAATTAATCAGATCCTTGATGTAGCTCGTTAATGCCAAACTTGATATTTGCTCTGTAGTGAACACTTTGAGTAGTTCATGGTGGAACTGAGGCATGTACATTGGATTGCGGCAAAGCATGTGTTGAAATATTTGTGTGGTATAATCAGTTATGGATTGAGATATGTCTTAAATGGTGAAGTACAATAGTAGGGATACACAAATTCCGGTTGGGCCAGGTTTGTCGAAGATAGGAAGAGCACATCAAGATGTTGCTCCAGTTTGGGTACTGCTACGATATCCTAGATGAACAGGAAGCACACATATGTTGCACCTAGCACTGTAGACGTTGAGTATATTACAGCTAGTTTAGCGAGTTGTGAAGCAATATGGCTTCAGAAGTTGCTTGCGGGATTGTTTGATCAGGAGCTAGAAATGACCATGATATATTGTGACAATCAAAGTTGTGTGAAGCTTTCAAAAAATCCAGTTTTCCATGGCAGGTCGAAGCACATTGAGATCAAGTACCACTATGTGCAAGACATGGTACAAAAGGGGGCAGTGAGGCTCCAATATATTTCTACAGACAAGCAGGTTGTTGACATTCTCACAAAGCCTCTATCCCAAATGAAGTTTGCATACTTCATGGACAAACTTGGAGTAGTTGAGAATGCCTCCCTCATTGAGAGGGAATGTTGATGTTGTAGCATCAGTACAAACATTCTCCCTAGGTCAAGGGTATTGACCGAGTGCCATGTAATGTGGCCAAGGAAAATGGCCTAGAGAGCATCAAGGCCCGGAGTGCTCCCTCAATCAGAAGGTTCTGACCATATTACCAAGGTTTACTTGGCTAGCGGGTAGAGTGAGTGCCCTAAAGCATCGAGCAAGCAATTTTACCATTCAAGTACCATGTGATGACATGGGGGGAACGGTAAATTAGCCCAGGGTTTCACCATTGGTTAGGAAGAATTGACCTTGTTCCAAGTGATGAATTGGTTAGTTGGTGATCTAGGACTAGTTTTGTTTTTTACCCCAATCAAAGGGTACCTAACCATATCACTAAAGGGTATTTGGATGGTGGGTGACTAGATCATTTTGCATGACGCTGATGCAAGATGTTTTGCACACGGTTCTAGAAAAGAGCATGAAGTGGATGGGTACATTAACATAGCAGGCTCATTCAATCTTTCCTTGGGATGGAGACATTTTTCAGCAAAGTGAACATCTAGGAAGTCAAAGTGAATACCTCCCTAGCTAAGGGGGAGTCATGCTTTTTGGGTAGCTGTGGGAGGTATTCCTCAACTACACAAGTCAGCTAAGAAAGGAAATTAAATTGAATTTTAAGGTGCTCAAGTGGGCCCCGCCATGCAAATGGGCGTGACCCTTGGTCAAAACCCACCTCTTTTGACCACTATAAATACCAATTCAACCTCCCACATTTGGACAATTTGGATCATCAACACATCTTCTGATTTTATGTTCACACGTGTGAGATAGAGAAGAAGACTTCTAAAGTTTGACAGTGTTGACCAACTTTGACCGAGATTTCCTAAGGTTTGCTTGATTGACATTGACCGAGCTTTTGTGGGCATAGTTTGACCAAGTTTTATGGGCAGTTTGACCTAGCCCTTTCTAGGCAATTTGACTAGGCTTTTCTGAGCACAATTTGACCGAGCTTTTTGGGCGGTTTGACTGAGTCTTTTTTGGACATTTTCACTGAGTTTTCTGGTCAATTTGACCAAATTTTCTACGCAATTTGACTGAGTTTCTAGGCAATCGCAGGAGACCAAATTTCAGCATGTTTGACTTAGGTTGACTGAATTTCTAGGCAATCGCATAATGACAAATTTCGACCTATTTGACCAGGTTTGCCCTGTGCAAGATTATTGGTCTGGGTTGACCAAGTTTGATTTGAAAATATCATATTATACTTTTGTTGAATTGAACAATTTATCCTAGAAAGATTGTTGGATTTTCTCGAGTTTGGGTTTCCCAAGGCAAAAAATTTGGTGTCTACTATGCTTGGTTTTTCTACTGTGATCTTTATTGTTTCTATTGCATTTATAGTTGAATTTTCTGAAATGTGATTACTTGATAGTCTGGAATGTGCTAAAATAATATCATATATCATTGGAAATAATTATCATTATCAAAAATTTTGCTTGTGTAGTTAGCATTAGAAAATCAACAGAGTGTTGGGTCTTGAGGAGCCCTAACATGGATGCATGACACCTCCTACACCTATAGGTGATTAAACACTAAGCTAAGAAGTCATGGTGTTAGCAAGATTGATGATGTACCGCAAAGGACTCAGGATGCCCCTAGGTTGGCCTTTGTAATGTCCCAAACGAGATATTTTGCTAAATTTGCAGAAATCAAATTCAACCCAAATATCATTAACTTAACAGAAGATTGCCATGTAAAATAAAACAAACAGAACATTGCAATCCAATGACATAATTAACAAGAAAATTCTCAACTTTTATTATAATGGATAAACAGGGGCTACATGCATTTATAACAAAAATAGTTGAGATGAACATTGGCCTCCAAGATAATTTGTTGCACTGCATGGTCCTCCAAAACTGAACTGAACTTCCACTACTAAGCTCTCCCGTGAATTCTAGATGAATTCACCAAGGGGAGATGGGTGCTCACCCAATCTCACTAAATCACCCGAGGGTTTCCGTCCTAGGGCTGCCAAGGAAGTAGAGAACCAAGTTCCCAACCTCTCATCCAAGAAGAAATATCAAATCCAAGATGTCCTCCAATGACTTCCTTCTCTTTTATAGATCTGATGGACCCCTCTAGTACCTCTTATTCTATTATTATTTTAATCATGGAGCACTTTTACCTCTTTTATTTCAATTAAAATATTCTTTTTAATGCGGGAAAAGGGTAAATTGGCCACCATGTCCCCTCAGGTTAGTGAAACTCACATCTAACTATCCCATCTTGTAAATCTGTGCGTTCTGGTTCCAACGAGTTATTACACTAAGGTGTTCTATCAAGTATTCCTCCCAGAATGCCACCTTAAGCATAATTAATTAAGGCCCAATAATAATGTTGTTTTTTGAAAGTTGTCGAAATGCCCCAGAACAAAAGGCAAACTGTGTGAATGATGGAATATACCAAGCGAATGCCATCGAACCTCATAGAAACTCCTCAAAACCCCTCCAAAATCCCCTGGGCATGCTAATGACACCAACCTGCGCCTATGACCTGTCATAAGGAACACCAGAAAAAGGAACATCACATCCTTGCACCTTCTTGATGGGTGTTGCCTTGTTCTTATTGAAGAAAGTGTAACTAGGTTCGGTATTTACAAATGTAACTTTGATCTTGTCAAGAAAAAGAAATATTGTTTTTGTAAACTATAAGAATAAGTTTCTTGCTCATCCCATAGGTCTAGGAAATTCAAAGAGTCAAAGACATGTAAAGAGCTCTTCTTGAGCATATGTGTAAATATATATACTAGTCTAAAAGGCCCTCCAAGACAAGCACAATCCTCCAAAGACAAGCACGAAGAAGTCTACCAGCAAAACAATGAAGAAAGGTTGTCATGTCGGCCTCAAGATAAATATAGCTGACAAGTCGGCTCACAAAGGAGACACAACACTTCGGTGGACATGTCGAAAGGAGCCTGCGCCCTCGCATTTGGACAATGACATCCTCGCACTCCTCTCTAAAATCTCGGTCAAGTTCAGGGTTATAGAAATCTCGGATAAAGGTTCAAGACAATGTTTCGGTTAGGAGAAGGATCCCTCTAGTTTTTCGGATAAGGATGATTGTTGTACACACTCACATACTCTCACGGTTTCAAATAAGAAACTCAGTAATACCACAGTGATATATATTCTCGGCATAGCCATGACAAGTAAGATCTCGGTAAAGATTGCAGTGCAATCATAATGAACATAGTCATTCTCAGTCAAGGTGCAGTCATGATCCTAACATGGTCATGATCTTAGTAAAGGCTACGATAAGACAGTCATGATCTCGGTGGATCAAAAGGCAGCGCTCCAACACATTTCTCAACATGGAAGATCTAGTTGATCAAGACTTTGGTGAAGGGACAGCGAAGATGTTGCAGCAGTGATGAAGTGATGCAATAGTGATGGCCTCAATGGTGCAACAATAAAGATGATCCCAACAGTGACAAAGAAGAGGATTAGTGCATTGGTCTTGGAGTGGCCTAATAGGTCAAGGGTCATGGTCTTGGTATTCGTCAATTGTAATCTCTATAAGAAGAATTTTGAGCAGTTTTCCTCTCCAAGAGTGAGAGGTTTTGGCCCTGGCAGAAAGCCAACATTGTGCTTTCTTATCTCTTTGTTTTTGGTAGCTATTTGATGAACTAAGAAGACACACTCTAATAATAATAACAAGTAAAGATTATGCTAATAAGCTAAAGATAAAAACACCTCTCAAATATTTATCATGATTGGAAGAATCCCATTAACTACATTAGCCCTAGAGTCTTCAACAGCTCCAAAGCCCAAGTGTAGATCATGATGACTTGAGACACTTTGGATGGTTGTTACACCTCTTGATGATGGCATCATGCCCTAGGGTTGCAACATTACCTATGAAAATCATAGGATGATGACGTATTGGATGAGGAGTTGCAGTTTGGAGAAGCACCCTTTCACATTGTCTTGGAGTGAGGAGCACTTTTTGACCCTTCTTAGCACCTTGCTAGATGCAGATACTCACAATATGAGGATGGCATCATGTTAGAGAGCTACTTTTCCCACACATGGAGAAAAGGATGTCATTTATTATGTTTTATCATTATGTAAAGCTATCTTTATGTTGGTTTGTGACCTATTAGCCTTGTTAAATACTTAAAATCATTTTTTAAGGCTTTTAGTGTAAATTAATACAAATCTGACTCAGTTTCCCTCGTATGAGAGAGGTCAAATTTTCTTGGATCATTGCCACACACACTCATTTCTTTCTCTTGCAAAGAGTACGCACTAGTTCTTTCTCTTTGACTTGGATGCAATGGCTAAATAAGGTATATGAATTGTCTGGAGGAGGATATGTTTTGCATGGAGGGACTTTCTACGGATCAATGAAGTGATGTTTGCTTGAATGGTGTAAGTTCAACGTTGTTCGTCTTACATTTTGCAAGAATTGCCAAAATTAGGGTATATCTTGTGCCATATTAAAAATTGCAATATCATTTATGAATTCTTGTTTTTTACTATGTAAAATTTCTCATCTAGTATCCATCAAAGGAACTAGATTGCATCCTTTGACCTTAAATCTCCTAAAGGAGGATTTTGTTAGAGGTGAAGCGAACTCTCCTCCCTCTTTATCCAAAGTCCTTATCCTTTTAGCTTCATCTTATTGACTCTATTGCCAAATTGACTGAAGGCACTAGTCATTGTGTGTCTATCATTCTAAAAAAAAAAAATCCATTTTTCCTTATTTTATGGTAAACTAGGGTTAAGGTTTGGTTAAATCTGCATTTTATAGCATAATGGCATCTATATGTTTAAAAAACAAATATCATTTTATGCATGTTTTACCCCCATTTTAGAGTTGGCGTCTAGGTCTTGTTGGTTATTTTGTGTATTTTCAACCATTAAAATCACATTTTTAACCAATCCTTTGTTTTCCCCCTTTAATAACCTTAATCCCTTTGTTGATTATAACTTGAATAGGTTATTTCCATTGTCATTGTAATGTTTTACATGTTATAAATTTGCATACTCTTGAAACCCTAACATCCACAGACATTATTTCAGCCTCTAAGGCTTTGGTAGTAGTTTCCTCAAATCCATCGTCTCTTTTCACCCCAAGCATTTCTTAATTGAAGATCTTTTAGGGCGTATAGTTTGCAAGCTCCTTAGGGAGCTATTTAGCCTAGGATTCTTTAGTCATCTAACCTCTAAAGTCTCACTGGGAAAGCCTCCTTTGTGGGGATAATATCTAACCACAAAACAATAGGAGAGAAGCCACTGAGGTGACAATGGTCACTAATCTCACTGTTGCTCTAGACCTAGACTGTCTAATGAGGCTTTGCACTAGGGTGCTAGATTTTGAGGTAATAAGGACAGAGGAAGAAGGTGTTGAAGGAAGTGTAACTAGGTTCAGTCTTCATAAATGTACTTTTGATCTTTGTACTTATTCAATAAAAGAAATATTATTTTTATAATATATGACAATGAGTTTCTTGCTCATTGAAGTAGGTCTAGCACATGTCAAAGTGCTATAGGTGAGTCAAACAGTCAAGAGAAAATATTGAAGGCCTTAAGGGCATGTTACACTATGTATGATATTATATATTATAAATATAGATAGATATAAGATAGATAGTATATAATATCTATATATATATATATTTGACAATGAGTTTCTTGCTCATTGAAGTAGGTCTAGCACATGTCAAAGTGCTATAGGTGAGTCAAATAGTCAAGAGAAAATATTGAAGGCCTTAAGGGCATGTTACACTGTGTATATATCTATATATATTAAAGTCAAAGGGGAACCTCCAAGCAAAGTCAAGTCTGATCCTATGTAATGACACCTTCAAGAAGCTCATTCAAGCATGCTACACCACCATGGAAAATGTGTGAAGTCTACTCAGCAAATCAGCCACCAAACTGCCCTCCAAATCAGCGTACAAACAGCCCTCCAAGTCAGCCTGCTAGCAGCCAGTCAAGTCAGCTTACAAGTCGGCTTAAGTGGAGGGACAGTCCTCTGTTTACAGAGGTTGTCCACTCCAAACATAATGTACTGCTCAAGCTCTGAAATCCGCAAGAAAACAGAGAGATAAGAAGGTCGAAAGAAGACAGGGAAAAGGGTCCACTTAGGCAGTGAAGAGAGGAAGATGAACAGCAAAGTCTGAAGGACTGTTTCTAAGGTATACACAGTCACACGTGCAAAGGAATGAGGGACAGTCTGCAGCTAGATCAGCAGTGAAATTGCAGTGGTATATTCTTTATGGTTTGGGCTAGTAACTAGGCCTACAAAGGCCTCTTACTCCAGTGTGGAAGGAAGACTTCCAAGCGAAGGGAAGAAGAGCATATGAACCTAGTGATCCTCACACACGTGCTAGAAACTAGGGCAGCAGAACAACAGAACAGTCACCCACTCAAGAAGGATTTCAGTTGGTCAAAGTTGAAGTATATTTGAGCAAGAGATCAAGGAAGAACATCTCATCTAGAAGACTCAAAGAAGAAGAACAAGATTCATAGTAAGAGAACGAAGGGTTGGAAGAAGGAGGACAAAGTGCCAGGAAACAAAGTACCGGAAGAAGTGCCGAAAGAAGTGCCGAAAGAAGTGTTGGGGTATATGATGCAGAAAGAAGTGAAGACTTGACTTGTGCTTGGAGGGTCTCTTTGTTAGGGGTCTAGGGTTTGGCATTGATCAATGGAAGCTTCAATAAGAGAAATTCACTAAAGGGTTTTCCTCTCAAGAGTAGAGAGGTTTTGGACCTGGCAGAGAGCCAACATCTTGTGTTCTTGTTTTTGTGTTTTGGTAGCAGTTTGATGACGTACACACATATGCACTTATAAGAAGAAGAAGAAGAAGAATCTAACAAGCAAAGTAAAAAGACTCCACAAATTGTTATCAAGTAACGAAGAATCACACTACACTACTTTGCCCTAGATTGTTCAACAGAGGGAAGGTTGGAGACATCACATCCTACAAACCCTAGCCAACTACAGCTGATAAACCCTCCAGTCTGTCTCAACCATGGTCTGAAGTCCATATGTGTTTCTCTCAAAAACTTTTTATGGTTAAATATCTACACCACCCTAACTTTGAGTCTGAACCTAAAAGAGGATACCCCTCTTGAACAACCAGATAACAACTTTGTGCCACAAGATCAACCATTAGTAATAGAACCATTGGCCCCCCTTGTTGTATTGATTATTCTATGCATCTTGATACCTTCTAGATTCACGTCTACATTAAAAGCAAAGCTCATCTTTCTAGCTAATCATTTTACTACATTGGACATTCTTAATAAGAAACAGGTTAAACGATTTGGATTCCATCTTAATCCTTTTGAACGCTTCTCAATCAGCCTCCCATACCATAAACACATTTAGTGTGAAAGGGTACACAAGATAAAACTTACATTCAATGATTATACCCTAAAGGATGTTGAACTTTCATGATTTCCAAATCTGATAATTACTTTCTAATGATTATTTAATCAAATCATCCCATGTCACATTCAACATTAAGCAATTATACATAGAAAATATCAACAGTAAAATAATAATGACAGTAGAGTCATGAAGAGACGGCCAAACACAAGAGACACAAATTTTTACCCTGGGAAAACCCTAACTAGGGAAAAACCCAATGACCTTTTCTTACAAAAATTGTCCAATTCAACAAGAGATAAAATCTTATTTTTCCAGTCAAATAAAGTCAAACTAACCAACATGCAAGCCCAGGTCAAACATAGTTATTTTTAGCCTATTGTAATAGTTGGTCAAATAGGTCGAATTTCGACCTCCTGAAACTGCCTCAGAAACCCTAATCAACTACGGTCAAATTGCCTCAAGCCTGCAGTCAAACACCCTCTGAATTTTGGTCAAACTGTGCCTCGAACCTACGGAAATCATTCGAAATTCAATCAAACTTCTCCACAAAAAACTTGGTCAAACTACTAGTTAAAATGAGTCAAAGGTTGGTCAAACTTTGCTAGTCAAACTTGATAAAACTTTGATCTACTTCTCTCCATTCTCCTTTGCATGTGTGAATAGAAATTAGAAGATCTTGAGGTGATCCCAATTGGTCTTCAGGTGAGGAAGTCAATTGGCAATATATAGTGGCTGAAGGAGCCGAATAGGTGTGTTTTTTCAATGAGCCGACCCGTACTTCTTGGAGGGCCGACTTGAAACCAAATTTGAATTTTTCATTTTCTTTTATTTGTAGGCTAATATAAATTATGAATGCCAACCGCAAGTACCAAAATTCAACACTCCCTCTTAGCTAGGGAGGTATTCTCTTTGACATTTTCAGATGTTCTCTCATTGAAAAATTTCTCCATCCTAAGAAAAGGTTGAATGAGCTAGCTATGTTGATGAATCCATCCACCTAATGTTCTATTCCAGGACCATGTGAAAGCATCCTACATCAGCATCATGCAAAGGAATGTAGTCACCCACTACACACATCCCCTTTACAAATGGATCCAATCACCTACTAGCCAATCTAATAGCTTCTTTTGTTCATCAAAGAGCTACACATTAGGCTCCAATCTTCACCCAATCACACAACAGTCAATTTCCTTCTTGTATGCTGCTCTAGGGCTACTTTGGACACTTTCTTGTTGCCCTCCACCAACCACCAAGTGCCCGATACTTTTGTCACAACTCCACTGTGAAATCTACTCCTAGTTGGGGTTTCTAGCCACCCAAGTCAACCCCAACACATGGCTTCCACAAGCTGCAACAAATCTGATCCAACCTAGTCTAAACCTAGACCCAATACAAGTCAAATCTGGTTGCAAATGTATCCCAAGTCTGGTGTACAAATTGTTGTATGACTATGACCTGGTAGGGCATAACTGTGACCCACGTTAGCCCTACAAAACACCCTAACAGTGCCTTCTCTAGCTACAACTTCCTTTTATGAGACTCCTCTACCTATACGTTGCTGATCTAGGCACATACTAACCCCCAAATAGCTCTACGCACCTATGTTCTTAGGTGTTATGTCCTGCGGCCTACCCACAACAACCTCCAAGGCTTACAGTGTCATGTCCCTTCCTAAATTATTTTGGAACAAGATTAATTTTTGTATTATGGGGCCAATTTTGGAGCTAGTGGACCCCATTCGATTTGATTAGGAGATTAGACTTAGGAAAAAGTTATTTGTGTTGTGGATAAGTTTTGCATGGAGGTGGTTAAGTGAGGGCCCACGATGGAGGATGAACTGGAGGAACAAGTGCTCCACAAAATCTATATAAGGAAGGCAGTTCTCCTCATCTCATTCATCTTTTTGGTATATCGATTTCTCTTTGGTTGCTCAAGCTGCTTAGCAGAGTCACTCGATGTTTAGCACGAGTTCTTCAAGCGAAGAGCTCACCCTTTCTTTGGGGACTTCGAGTGCCACCCTAGGAAGATTTTATTCATTTCTTCAGGAGGAGGATATCATTGTGATTTCCAGTAGTGGCATTCACTTCCAGGTGGTGCATATTACTAGAGGATACAGTGAAAAGGAGGTCGAGTTTGCTTGTGGTGTCTTGTAGTGGAGTTTGGGTGAGAGATTTTCCGTAGAGGAAGCAAAGGAGGATTGTTGACATTTGGGAGAGTCTGGGAGCTGGTGGAGCGTATTGCTTTGTAGGGCGACTTTCACACTTCCTGGGCCAGCGCAGAGGCAGCACTGGGTGCTCACGTGGTGGGTAGAGTATCAATCCTTGAAGCTAAGCTTTACCGTGGAGGTTTGAGGAAATACTTGGAGTGGTGTTTGCTTCATTTTCAAAACTTGCAGGAGGATTTTGTGGGTGTTCTTGCAGACTATATTCTTGGGGCAATTTGGACGGCGTAGGCCATAAAGGAGGCCAATTTAGGAGGTTGGATTCAGGCCAAACCCTTTCTAGGTTTCTATGGGTTTTGGCCAAGGAGCTTGGGGCTGAAATTTCATCATTTTCTGAGCACCGGAGACGGGGTTTCTTGCAGTTCCTTTCCAGCCAATAGTGTAGTTACTGGGAGACAGCGCAGAGCATTAGAGGAGCAATCATTTTCCAGCATTGATATTATTGTTTATCACCCGAGTTCTGTCAAGCTTGCCCTTGAGGCAAGCCCAGGTACACTTTCAATACTATTGTACTTGCTCCATTTCATTAATAAAATGGCTCAACTGGTTCTCATTTCTTAAGTGTATTGAGCATTTGCTGATCGTTTTTATTTTTCTGTGTATGAATCGTATTTGCTTTTGCATATTATTGTTTGTTTAAGTTTGGAACATTACAGTGGTATCAGAGCTTAGATTCTGGCTCAGCCGTGGGAATAATTTTCTATGAGTGAGGAGGACTGGCAGAATATTACTTACAAGAGGCAGAGGTTCCAGAGCAGGGAAAGGGAGTTGGAGATTACTCCAGACACAAAGGATCATGGGAAGACTATGGCAACAGAAGATATGGGTGACCCCAAGAGTAGGGAGGAGATGACCTTGGATAGTCTCTTGAAGGCTTTGAGTGATTTGGCAAAAGGGCAGAAGGAAATGATGGATGAGATCAAAATGTAGAACCGGGAGCGGAGCACTCACCGGGAGTTTGTAGTGGGAGACACTTCAGGGGCCTCTCAACAATTCAATCACCTTTCACCTACTGCGTAGCGGCCATCCTCGAGTGAGCCAACTCGAGTTACTTTACCCTCTTTTATACCTTTGGCACAGGGTGAGATTGGTGGAGGAGAGGATCCATCATTGATGGGGGAGCATTTCCAGGAGTGGCAGCCCATGGAGCAGACTTGAGAGAGGCTGTAACTTTAGAGATTTTTTCAAGCTCAAACAAAATGAGAAGGGGAAGGTCTATGGCACGCAGAACTATGAGCTTGCACCGTTCTATTGGAAAAATGTACTTTCCTACATATGATGGCACCACTAAGTGCACAACACGTGCTTGGGTAGAGAAGTTGGACACATACTTCCAGCGAAACCGGATGACAGAGGTAGAGGCCATCAAGATGGCCACATTGCACCTAGAGGGGAAGGCACACGATTGGTGGCTTCATGGTTTCTCCACTCTGGGGCATGCTAGCATAACTTCCTATGAGGACTTCATGCGGAGAGTAGTGGAGCACTTTGATCGGAAGGATCCAGAGGCTCACTTCAGGGAGTTGACCCAGCTCAGACAGATGGGACATCCAGAGCATTATATCTCGGATTTTTTGAGGGTCTTAGTCACGGTACCTTATCTGTTAGATGCAAGGAGAGTATACCAATTTCTTCTATTTTATATTCATCATGACTATCATAATATGCCCTCCCTCTCAACTGGGAAGATGTATTCTTTTCTTCTAATCATGCTCCCTCTGAACTTGGGGAGATCACTCAGTTCCTTCTTTTATAACATCGAACAACCTTTCATGGCTGCATTCCTTTTTACAACATCAAGCTCATCTTATTCATATAACTTCCTTCATCATGTTTTATACTAACATCTTCAACATCTTGAAGATTATGTACCTGCAAAACTTCAGTAGCAAGTACAACCAAATACAAATATGTAGAAGCATGAAGTTAATTATGTCAATACAATAGAAGCATCAAAACATTCAAACTTTTGACATCAAATACCTGAACCTAGTTACGAGACACATATGCTAGACATCAACTTCTTGCTAGGGTTTTGTCATAAACCCTAAAATTCAACATCAAGACTTCGAGCAACTCAATAAAGATATCAGTCTCATTATATTTAGGGCCTTAATATTACTATCAGAGATATATGGCGGACTCTTTTATGATATATCGCAAACCCTAGAATCCATCTATGAGACATAAAGCCTTAGATATTAGTTCTACAATGCATCTAAGGGACAACAATTTTCAAAATTTATATGTTAGATTCTACTAGGGTTTGTTGCAAACCCTAGATTTTATCAACAAAACTAAATCATATTGGAAACCATATCATTATGTCCTAGAATATCAATCTTCTACTAAAGTTTTGTTACAAATCCTAGAATTCAAAAACTATGAGCATCAATAATTAGGTTAGCATACTCACATATACATATTTAGGATTTTATAATCATGCATTAGCATATCACAACAATATCTACTAGGTAAACCCAAGACACAAACATCAATAGATCAAAATTAGGTATAACAATTTCATAGAAAAGGGTTTTGATTGGACTAATATACACCTAGGGTTTCATTCCTACAATCTTATTTACAAGGGCTTTGTTCACAAACCCTAATTCACCAAACCTTAAAGATCTAGGGTTTCAATCCATAGCATAGACATTAACAGCAAACCCTAAAGGGCTAGGGTTTCTATCATAACAATACCATAACATCAAAAGAATAGGAATTCTAGATTTCATCAACAACCCTAAGTAGACTAGGGTTTCATAATCAATATTAACACACCCTTAGGTTAGGGTTTTACAATGAACCCTTTTAAGGTTTCACAAGAATAATAATATAATGAGGGTAGATTCAATCTAATGATTAATCACCCTAACAAGAATCTTTATGATTCAAAACCCTAGACATAACGATGTCAGTAATGTAAAGCAAATTTGAAAAGATGAATGACCGTACCTTTTGCATGAAGAGAACTTTATAACAAAGCTTATAGTTTATGACATACCTTGAGGTGTTCCTTAACGATCCTTGTATGACATCAATTCTTGAAGGACTTTCTTTGCAACATAACTTCTTTCATGCTTCAAGTTTATCCTCTGAAGTCTCCTCCATAACTTTTGTGTATTCTGCAAGCTTTCATAACCAAGGAAAATATAAATAAAAGGTTATTCGCATACACTACAAATACATCTTGATAAGAGAGAGAAACCAAATATAAAAGATAAGACAAGGAATAAGATACTTATCTTTGGTAAAATGGTAAGGGTTCCTCTTAATCCAACCTTGAGGGATACCTACAACTTTATCAAAATAAAAGGTGTTCTAACAAGACCTGTTAGACCTACAAATTCTGGAGATCAAAACATAAAGGAAAACAATTCAAAACTTAGAATAGAAGGATATGCAAGGGATAATGTCCCTAAGAATCCCTAGCAAATAAGTCTTTGACTTCGGATTCTTCCATCTTGTTCTTCTTTGGTCGCCCTTCATCAGCAACATTTGCATGTTCCCTTTCTCTCTTCTTATTACTTGGATTCTCTGGACAATGGCTTTTGTAGTGACCCATCTTGTGACAATTGTAACATTCAATCTTGGATATGTCAACTTTCTTCTTTGGTCTTTTGAACTTCTTGAAGGTTCCCTTCTTCTTGTCATGAGCGAAATAGTCATTAGAGATATTTCCTTCTTCATCCTCGTTGTTTACTAATGATAATTGAGCTTCTTCTTGACTGCATGCATTCCACATTTGCTCAAATGTTGGTGTATCTTTCAACTGTTAAGTCTTGATGCAAAAGCACTCCAAGATTTCAGTAGACCCAGAAGAGCAGTAATTACGAGTTCCTTTTCTAGTATAATTTCATCTTTTGCTTGAAGTTCATCTCATTCTAGATATCCTTATAAAGAAGGATGCCACAATATCCTCTTTCGTCATCTTGATAGTTCTTAATTCATTCTTGAGACTTGCTATTTGACCAATATTCATGATAGTGAATTATTTAGATAGAGCCTCATACATTTCTTGAGCGGAATCTATATTGGATACAAATGGAATGAGGTTGTCCTTTACTCCATCCATTATTAGGTTCATAGCCAATATTTTTGTTTCTCTGAACTTTGCTTTCTCAGCTTCATCTATAGGCTTCTTGATTTTTCCTAGAACCAGATCCAAAATTTTGTTCTTTTCGAGGATAAGGTCTATCCTCCTTTTCCAAGCCCTATAGTTGGAGACTCCTTCTAGTTTGTTTTCTCCCTTCATTAAGTTTGACACAGTTCCTGTAGATAGTAGATTTCTCCTTTTATATAGTCCTTTTTCCTTAATGACCTTCTATCAATCTCATTTTCTTCAATGGATCTTCAAACTGCCCTTTTCCTTCTTCTTCACCTTAGCTCTAATACCATGTTAGAAAATCAGAAAGGCAAAAAGATTTTCTCTTGTTGATAATTGGTTGTGATTTCCTTAAGTTATTAAGTTCAAACAATTACCAAATCCAAAACACGAAGATCAAGGACACCAGATGTAGGTGCAAAGTTAAGGCAAAACCCCTATATAGGGGAAAACCCAGTCAAGAACTCTTCCTTAAGTAATTCAAATTAGATAGACCAAGACCCTAAACCAATAGACCTTCCTCCTCCACCAAGTCAATCCTTAAACTGTTTTTCCAACCTTCAAAGATCAATTGCAATGATACTACATCAACCCTGCTTCAATAATGCATCAAGGACAAATTTTCAACCCTATTGTATCATAATTTCGGCCCAACTTCAAGACTGCAATTTCGGCTCTCCAGCGACTTCAGTGCCTTCACACGTGTGAGATAAGAGAGGGAAAATTTCAACTTTCTTAGCAAAATAACGACCTCCTTCTCCTTCGCTAACCCTTTCCTTCTTCCTTCTTGAATTTCGTACTTTTACTGCTTCCAGCTACTGTAATTCGAACTTGTGTGAGATGATCTTCCAAATGAGTCAAGTTGCTCCAATATATAGTGAGTTGGTGAGGTCGAATTCCCCAGTTGAAGCTGACTTGCCCTTCCTTGAGGCCGACTTGGTGGAGGAGGCCTAATTGACCTATTTTACATTAAAATAATTTTATTTCTTAACAAATAATTCCCAAGAAGGGTTATTTACATTATGACATGGACAAGGACACTTGACATAAACCCTAGAATCCTTCAATGGAGGCTTTGACCTAAAAACAATTAACCCACGCATGAAACCCATGCTTTAATAAGTCAATTAATTTAATAATAAAACTTCTTTTTCTTTGTTTAGAGAATTTTCGGCGAAATCACATAAATGATCTTTTGTCGACGCGTTTCGAACCAACCAGTGTGGTTCATCATCAGGACAAGTTGAAGAAACAGATCCAGCATAGCATGCTAAATAGTTTGAGCAGAGATTCCAACGGCTAACTTAACGGCTAAATCTGACTAAAGGACCCAGGTCCAAATTAATTTAATATTGTTAATATTTTAATATTATTAT
>APFE031063589.1:78824-104072 GCA_000404065.3 Pinus taeda
GATTGCTAATCTGTGGAATATAATAAGAAAAAGAAGTAAATTGTTATAAGCATAGAACATACCATAACTTAACACATACAAAGAATATAACACATACCCAACAAATATTGGAGGTTTTTTGGGTTGTACCTTGAAGAGGAAATCAATTTGTGGAGACCATTAGAACTATTAAAGCTCAAAAATCCCTCTATCCCAATGTTTTTTAATCATTTCGGCACAAATGCTTTGCTATGGTAGCAACACCAAGTAATTAAAAGCTTCTTTCCTTAAATGGACCAAGTGCAAAGTCTAATTTATATTTCTAGGATAGCTATCCAGTCCATACATATCATGACTAAGTTGAAAAATCCTCTTAATACCTTGTGGAAATATTTCAAAGGGTAATGGGACCAAGCGTGGAAGTGGGACAACCAAAATCCAATGTAGATTTTGTCTTGCTATTTTGAAAGGCAATTATGCCAAGGTTAAAGGGCTTTCCAATGAGTAGGACAAAGTGGATATCGTGAACCATGATCATTGTTGAGTTTCACTGTTAATGAGCCATATTGTTTTATATCTTAATTTTATAGATTCACGTAAATTTCATTTCTATGTTTAAATTTATTTATTTATTTTAATTTAAGTCAAAAATGAATTATGTAACCTCCACACCAAGTCGGCCTCAAGGAGGCAATTCGACCTCATCGGAAGGCTATATATACAAGACGGTTCAACTACATTTGGAGCATCTCACTCTCTCTCATATAGTTCGATATCTGAAGCTGGAAGCTGGAAGCTAGGAAAAGTGTGAAGGTGAAGAAGGAGGCTAAAAGGAGTGCGAGTTTGGTCAAGAAGGAAGGGAAGGAAAAGTTGAAGTTTTGGTATCTCTCTCTCTCTCTCTCTCTCTCTCTCTCTCTCTCTCTCGTGTGGGCTAGCTTAGGAGATCAAAGTCTCCTTGTCAAAGTTGAAGTTGCTACTAATTTTGGAAGTTGCCAAGTCGAAGTTGTTGCTGCCAAGTCGAAGTTGCTAAGGTCGGAGTCTGAAGCTGCCAAGTCGAAGTTGTTGCTGCCAAGTCGAAGTTGCTAAGGTCGAAGTCTGAAGCTGCCAAGTCGAAGTTTCTAGGGTCGAAGTGCTGCTGCTACTAGGCCGAAGGTTGGATTGAAGGAGGGGTTGGCTTGGTGTGGAGGAGATATTTGTCTAGGTTGAAGAGTCTCAAGGAAAACAATTGAAGGAAGAGATTTTGACTGCGTTTTCCCCTATATAGGGGTTTTTCCCTGGCATAGCGCCTACATCTTGTGTCTTGTGTTTTTTTTATCTTCATGCACATATAGTTTGGTAGTTGCTTGATGAAAGATAATATAACAAATAAGTAAAAGAAGCCAACATAATTCACAAGTAATTATCAAGAAAGAGAAATCTAACCCTAATCCTTCTAGCACTGATTTCTCAACATGGTATTAGAGCTAAGGTCAAAGAAGATTGAAGATCACTTCATTGGCTTGAAGGAAATGATTACTCCCTCTATGATAAGAATGGGATTCAATACTACAGGAAATTGTATCAAAAATATCTTCTACTACTTATTCAACAAAGTCAAAATTCAAGGGTTCTTGGCTACGCTTACAAGTTCACTTAATAATGATAATGCATGGATTATTGACAGTGAAGCATCTAGGCATATGACAAGAAAGAGTAAACAACCTCACACTCTATCAAAGGAATCATCTTCTCATACAATGGAATTGGGAGATAACAAAATCTATTAGAGGCCTAGAGAATTGTGAAGGAGGAAAAAAACAGTTTAAGGATCTATTGAAATTAATCTAAGGAACCTCAAGAGGTTGATTAAAGAATCATATAAGGAGACCTTATAAGGAAATAATATTACTATCTTCAAGGACAATGTCTAACACAATAAAGGAAGAGAACAAATTACAAGAATTATTCAATTACAATAAGAAGATGGATCTCATCCCCTAAAGGAATAAAGTCTTGGATCTAGTAAAAGGAAAAGTGAATAAGTCTACAAAGAAATCAAGAAGTCTAAAGGGCCAAGACAGAAGGGACAAGGATCAAGAAAACTTTGCCAAAGAAGTTCCACCAAAGAAGAACATGAATCATGGAAGGACCCAAAGTCAAAGACCTATTTTCTAGGAACTCTTAGGGACTCTATCCCTTGCATATCCTTCTACTATCCCTCAAGCTTGGAAGGAGCCCTTACCAACTTCCAAAGATAAGTATCTTACTCCTTGTATTGTCTTTTATATTTGGTTTCCCTTTCTTATCTAAGTTTGTTTATATTAATACTAATCACATTTCTAGTCATATTTTTGTTTAGAAAAGACTTGCTGAATACTCAAGGGACTTGGAAGAAGGCTTCACAAGACAACGCATTGAAATTACAAGGTTTGTTAAGAAACAAAGGTATGTCTTAAACTATAAGTTTTTTTTCTCTTCATACTTATTCTTGATAAACTATTACAAACATCATTGTGTCTAGCCTTCTTGAATCTTATATATTCTTGTTTGGGTGATTCATCATTAGATAAATCTACCCTCCTCATATCTTTGATTACTCTTGTGGAACCCTAGAAAGGTTCTTTTTGAAAAACCCTAATTTAAGGGTATGTCGATGTGTGAAACCCTAAACTACTTAGGGTTATTATTGAAGTCAAAAGAAAAATGTTTGATGCTTTGATGATGTCATGTTTGGGGTTTTGGTATGGGTATGCAAACCCTAATTTGCTAGGGTTGAATGGCAATGTCTAAAAGCCTGAACCTTCAGAAGTATTAGTAATTTAGGGTTTTCTATGTTTTGTATTGAAACCCTAGATCATTAGGTTTTGGTGGGGTGTATAAGAAAGACCCTTATAATGTCCTAGAAATCAAATCCTTGGCATGTGTGTGTTTGTTCGATCAAACCTAGTCTGATCAAGTTTGTTATATGTCTAATTTTTATTGATATTTGTGTCTTTGGATTTGACTAACACATGTTATGATATGCTTATGCATGATGATGGAATCCTAGATATATGAGTTGACCTAATTGTTTATGGTCATGAGTCCTAGGGTTTGGAATTAAGCCCTAGTCAAAGTTTGATTGTTTAGGATGATAGTATTTGTGAATCCTAAGGTTTTTGTAGTTGAACCTTAGTAAAATTCCAAATCTCTGATATATGATGACAATGTGATAATTTGAAGATTTTTGTAAGATTGTTAAAATCTGAATTCTAGTTATGATTGATGTTTATTGAGAATTAATAAAATCTAGGGTTTACAACAAACCCTAATGGAAGCAAGTCATGTTGTTGATTGAGTTGTGACTAGTTTTGATTGTTAAAACTCATAAATGAAATCTAGGGTTTGTATGAAATCCTAGTAGGAAGTCTAACATATGAATTCTAAAGTTGTTAGATACATTGTAGGCATATATTTGTTTGAATTGTTTCTAAGGTTTGCAATATGTTATAATAGGGTATGTCATACCTCTAGAAGAAAATTTGAAACCCTAGATGTAATGAAGGTTGTTATGAAATGCTCAAAGTCTTGATGAAGTAGTCGACGGTTTATGACTAAAACCCTAGCAAGAAGTTGAAGATTGTGTATCTCTTGTTTATAATTAAGTTTGGGCATCTAATATACAAATTTGAATGCTTGCATGGTTTTGATATGGTTAACTTCATGCTTCTATAGATTTGGTTTTACTTGCTATCTAAGATGTGCAAGTACATAATCTTCAAGATGGTGAAGATGTTCGTTGATATGATAAGCATGATGTGAATGATGATGGTCATGATAACTCTGATAAGAAGGATGGAAGCAATGAAGGATTCTCCAATGTCATAGAAAATAAATGGAACTCCCTAAGTTAAGAGGGGGCTTGGATGAAAGTTGATCCCCCTAGGTTAAGAGAGAGTGGTGGTACATTTCTTGTATAGGAATGATTAGATCCTTCCTGATTAAGAGGGAGTGATGGGTATGGTTCTCTACTTCATGTGCCATGCACTAGACCAGGACTAACAACCATATGTCTTAGTGAAGGCCATGAGTGAGAGAAGAAAAATGGAGAATATATTTTGAGGGGTTCCAGAGATAAGAAGAGCCGAATCTATTTGTAGAATATGTTGTTGCATGAGAAGTAGGAAAAGAAGTTGCATCATTGAGGAATCTTTGGTCAAGATTCATTGGAAAATCTCTAAGTCCTATTATGAAAATTTGAGAAGTAACATCAAGTTGTCTAGAAGACCCCAGAGGTTTGTATCTATTTATGTACATTTAAAAGTTTGTTACTAATTGGGGTTGTGTTTGTACAGGTAAATCTCTCGTAAGTTTGATCGCAAGTTTTACATGCCTAGAGTTGTCGATCAATTTGATTGGGAGAGAATTGGTGAAGATTTGTTTGACCGGGGAGGATTTGTTGCCGATTGGAATAATCAGGAAGTTGAGGCTTTGTGTGCGAGACATTGTCTGGGAGGATACATGGTCGGCACTATGTGTTGATATCTAGTTCCCGAAGTAGGGAGGGTGACATTGGTCATGGAGCTCTGACCTCGGATATGCACCTAGATCCTTGGGTTGATGGTTAGTAAGCAAGCCTGATGGTACCTAGAGAGGTTGAAAGTTTTAGTCCATCTTAGTCCCACTTGAATAGATTGCCCTAGTCAAGAATCTAGTATGTGGGATGGTGGTGCCTAACTATTGAGAGACCTTGGATAGATTTCCCTGGTCAAGAATCTAGTCCATGGCATTGTGGTGCCTAAATTCTTCATAGTTCATATAGTTTGAGATCTTTCGTATGAATACCTCCCTAGTTAAGAGGGAGTGTCGAAAAATGTAACTAGGTTTGGTCTTCATAAAATGTATTTGTCAAAAGAATTTTTATTATTGTTACAATGACTTATTAAAGCATGGGTTTCATGCTTGGGCCATCATTTTATGAGTCACAGTCCCCATTGTGGACTACTAGGATTAATAAAGAATCATTAGAGTCATTGTATATTTGATGTGGCCCTTCTTGGGCTTTTGAACAATGTAAAAAGAATTGTTTTTTTTTATCTTCATGCACATATAGTTTGGTAATTGCTTGATGAAAGATAATATAACAAATAAGTAAAATAAGCCAACATAATTCACAAGTAATTATCAAGAAAGAGAAATCTAACCCTAATCCTTTTAGCACTGATTTCTCAACATGGTATCAGAGCTAAGGTCAGAAAAGATTGAAGATCACTTCATTGGCTTGAAGGAAATGATTACTCCCTCTATGATAAAAATGGGATTCAATACTACAGGAAATTGTATCAAAAAGATCTTGTACTACTTATTCAACAAAGTCAAAAGACAAGGGTTCTTGGCTACGCTTACAAGTTCACTTAATAATGATAATGCATGGATTATTGACAGTGAAGCATCTAGGCATATGACAAGAAAGAGTAAACAACCTCACACTCTATCAAAGGAATCATCTTCTCATACAGTGGAATTGGGAGATAACAAAATCTATTAGAGGCCTAAAGAATGGTGAAGGAGGAAAAAGACAGTTTAAGGATCTATTGAAATTAATCTAAGGAACCTCAAGAGGTTGATTAAAGAATCATATAAGGAGACCTTATAAGGAAAGAAGCTTACTATCTTCAAGGACAATGTCTAACACAATAAAGGAAGAGAACAAATTACAAGAATTATTCAATTACAATAAGAAGATAGATCTCATTCCCGAAAGGAATAAAGTCTTGGATCTAGTAAAAGGAAAAGTTAATAAGTCTACAAAGAAATCAAGAGGTCTAAAGGGCCAAGAAAGAAGGGACAAGGATCAAGAAAACTTTGCCAAAGAATTTTCACCAAAGAAGAACATGAATCATGGAAGGACCCAAAGTCAAAGACCTATTTTCTAAGAACTCTTAGGGACTCTATCCCTTGCATATCCTTCTATTATCCCTCAAGCTTGGAAGGAGCCCTTACCAACTTCCAAAGATAAGTATCTTACTTCTTGTATTGTCTTTTATATTTGGTTTCCCTTACTTATCTAAGTTTGTTTATATTAATACTAATCACATTTCTAGTCATATTTTTGTTTAGAAAAGACTTGTTGAATACTCAAGGGACATGGAAGAAGGCTTCACAACACAACGCATTGAAATTACAAGGTTTGTTAAGAAACAAAGGTATGTCTTAAACTATAAGTTTTTTCTCTCTTCATACTTATTCTTGATAAACTATTACTAACATCATTGTGTCTAGCCTTCTTGAATCTTAAATATTCTTGTTTGGGTGATTCATCATTAGATAAATCTACCCTCCTCATCTCTTTGATTACTCTTGTGGAACCCTAGAAAGGTTCTTTGTGAAAAACCCTAATTTAAGGGTATGTCAATGTGTGAAACCCTAAACTACTTAGGGTTATTATTGAAGTCAAAAGAAAAATGTTTGATGCTTTGATGATGTCATGTTTAGGGTTATGCTATGGGTATGAAAACCCTAACTTGTTAGGGTTGAATGGTAATGTCTAAAAGCCTGAACCTTAAGAAGTATTAGTAATTTAGGGTTTTCTATGTTTTGTATTGAAACCCTAGATCATTAGGTTTTGGTATGATGTATAAGCAAGACCCTTATAATGTCCTAGAAATCAAATCCTTGGCATGTGTGTGTTTGTTCGATCAAACCCTAGTCTGATCAAGTTTGTTATATGTCTAATTTTTATTGATATTTGTGTCTTTGGATTTGACTAACACATGTTATGATATGCTTATGCATGATGATGGAATCCTAGATATATGAGTTGACCTAATTGTGTATGGTCATGAGTCCTAGGGTTTGGAACTAAGCCCTAGTCAAAGTTTGATTCTCTAGGATGATAGTATTTGTGAATCCTAAGGTTTTTGTAATTGAACCTTAGTAAAAGTCCAAATCTCTAATATATGATAACAATGTGATAATTTGAAGATTTTTGTAAGATTGTTAAAATCTGAATTCTAGTTATGATTGATGTTTATTGAGAATTAGTAAAATCTAGGGTTTACAACAAACACTAGTGGAAGCAAGTCATGTTGTTGATAGAGTTGTGACTGGTTTTGATTGTTAAAACTCATAAATGAAATCTAGGGTTTGTATGAAATCCTAGTAGGAAGTCTAACATATGAATTCTAAAGTTGTTAGATACATTGTAGGTATATATTTGTTTGAATTGATTCTAGGGTTTGCAATATGTTATAATAGGGTATGTCATACCTCTAGAAGAAACATTGAAATCCTAGATGTAATGAAGGTTGTTATGAAATGCTCAAAGTCTTGATGAAGTAGTCGACGGTTTATGACTAAAACCCTAGCAAGAAGTTGAAGACTGTGTATCTCTTGTTTATAATTAAGTTCGGGCATCTAATATACAAATTTGAATGCTTGCATGTTTTTGATATTGTTAACTTCATGCTTCTATAGATTTGGTTGTACTTGCTATCTAAGATGTGCAAGTACATAATCTTCAAGATGGTGAAGATGTTTGTTGATATGATAAGCATGATGTGAATGATGATGTTCATGATAACTCTAATAAGAAGGATGGAAGCAATGAAGGATTCTCCAATGTCATAGAAAATAAATGGAACTCCCTAAGTTAAGAGGGGGCTTGGATGAAAGTTGATCTCCCCAGGTTAAGAGGGAGCGGGGGTATATTCCTTGTATAGGAATGATTAGATCCTTCTCGATTAAGAGGGAGTGATGGATATGGTTCTCTACTTCATGTGCCATGCACTAGACTAGGACTAACAATCATATGTCTTAGTGAAGGCCATGAGTGAGAGGAGAAAAATGGAGAATATATTTTGAGGGGTTGCAGAGATAAGAAGAGCCACATCTATTTGTACAATATGTTGTTGCATGAGAAGTAGGAAAGGAAGTTGCATCATTGAGGAATCTTTGGTCAAGATTCATTGGAAAAACTCTAAGTCCTATTATGAAAATTTGAGAAGTAACATCAAGTTGTCTGGAAGACCCAAAGGTTTGTATCTATTTATGTACATTTGAAAGTTTGTTATTGATTGGGGTTGTGTTTGTACAGGAAAATCTCTCGTAAGTTTGATAGCAAGTTTTACATGCCTAGAGTTGTCACTCAGTTTGATTGGGAGAGATTTGGTGAAGATTTGTTTGACCGAGGAGGATTTGTTACCGATTGGAATAATCAGGAAGTTGAGGCTTCGTGTGTGAGACATTACCTGGGAGGATACATGGTCGGCACTATGTGTTGATGTCTAGTTCCCGAAGTAGGGATGGTGGCATTGGTCAAGGAGGTCTGACCTCGGATATGCACCTAGATACCTGGGTTGATGGTTAGTAAGTAAGCCTGATGGTACCTAGAGAGGTTGAAAATTTTAGTCCATCATAGTCCCACTTGAATAGATTGCCCTAGTCAGGAATCTAATATGTGGTATGGTGGTGCCTAAACTATTGAGAGACCTTGGATAGATTTCCCTAGTCAGGAATCTAGTCCATGGCATTGTGGTGCCTAAATTCTTCATATTTCATATAGTTTGAGATCTTTCGTATGAATACCTCCCTAATTAAGAGGGAGTGTCGAAAAATGTAACTACGTTTGGTCTTCATAAAATGTATTTGTCAAAAGAATTTTTATTATTGTTACAATGACTTATTAAAGCATGGGTTTCATGCTTGGGTCATCATTTTATGAGCCAAAGTCCCCATTGTGGACTCCTAGGATTAATAAAGAGTCATTAGAGTCATTGTATATTTTATGTGGCCCTTCTTGGGCTTTTGAACAATGTAAAAAGAATTGTTTTTAGTCAAAAATGAATTATGTAACCTCCACACCAAGTCGGGGTCAAGAAGATCAAGTTGGCCTCAAGGAGGGCAATTCAACCTCATTGGAAGGCTATATATACAAGACAGCTCGACTTCATTTAGAGCATCTCACTCTCTCTCACATAGTTCGATATCTGAAGCTAGAAGCTGGGAAAAGTGTGAAGGTGAAGAAGGAGGCTAAAAGGAGTGCATGTTTGGTCAAGAAGGAAGGGAAGGACAAAATCGAAGTTTTGGTATCTCTCTCTCGCTCTCATGTGGGCTAGTTTAGGAGATCGAAGTCTCCTTGTCAAAGTCGAAGCTGCTACTGATGCCGAAAGCTGCCAAGTTGACATTGCTGCTGCTGATGTCGGAAGCTGCCAAGTCGAAGTTGCTAGGGTCGAAGTGTTGTTTCTACTAGATCGAAGGTTGGATCGAAGAAGGAGAGTTTAGCTTGGTGTGGAGGAGATCTTTGTCTAGGTTGAAGAGTCTCAAGGAGAACTATTGAAGGAAGAGATTTTCATTGGGTTTTCCCCTAGATAGGGGTTTTTCCCTAGCATAGTGCCTACATCTTGTATCGTGTGTTTTTGTGATCTTCATGCACACATAATTTGGTAATTGCTTGATGAAAGATAATATAACAAATAAGTAAAAGAAGCCAACATAATTCACAAGTAATTATCAAGAAAGAGAAACCTAACCCTAATCCTTCTAGCACTGATTTTTCAACAATATACACATGCTATTATTGCTTGTATCATCTGCTCACCAATTACCAATACACTTGCCAAACAAGCTTGATTGCAAGCACGTTGCATTCAATTACATTTTATCAAGTACAATCTGTAAATGGAGTTGGTGTTGAAGAAATTTGTGTGGATGCCAAAAACTCAAAAAGGCAACATTGTTTAGTGCCTCCACAACCATCATTTTACTCAAACAACCCTATTTACTATTGAAATTATATTTTAAACCATTGGGTCTTTACATGTTATGTGCATAATATCAACTTTTACAAGTCCTTATAAGAAGAATACTTACAATAGAAAATAATGACATATGAATGAAACAATGGAACATAATAACATATGAATAAGAAGTCAAATTATATTTTAAACCATTGAGTCTTACATGTTGTGTGTATAATATCAACTTTTATACGTCCCTATGAAAAGAATATTTACAATAAAACATAATGGCATATGCATGAGAGCTTCTAAGTAGAATCCTCAAGTCATATGGAGAATGTATTTAAAATAGATAATAACTCAGAAACATATAGATTATTAAAAAGTTAGAGATCTTAAAGCAAGAAAAGAAAAGGGTATAGTAAAATCCTTTCCTTGATGAGTTTGATGAGTGAGCATCTTGAACTCTCTTACAACCATAGTACCATGACCAACACACAAGCTTTGATTTCTTATGTTACGCACTTTGACCTTTCCCAATTCAAGGAATGCTTGATATGATTTATAATATACCATGACCCAAAATACCCCTTACTGAGCTCTCCTGTAATTTCTCCACTGTTGCATTAGATGCATAGATGCATGCTTCCAGCTTTGTTCTAATCATAAGCATTTCACTCACCATAGTCATCCATTCTTTACCATTGTTGTAGTTTATTAAAGAAACCCAATTTTCATATTTTAAGAATGTCTCATGACAAGCTGGCCCATTTTTTATTTGAATGTTTACAACTTACCTCACTCGCCCAATTCAATTGCTGTTCCTCATGAGAACGGAGGGGGTTCTCTGGTCCCTGGGGGAGACGGCTGTTTATTTTGAGTCTTAGCTTTTGCAAATTCTACAAAAATAACCCTGCCATCCAAGAACTGCAAAGAGAGAAAATTTCACAGTTCTATATGAAGATCAACCTTAACAAAAACAAGTCTACACAACTATTTGACCGATTAAAAACCATGCTTTATCAAAATATTTGCGTAATATACCTTGCCATCCATTCCTTTAATTGCTGCTTCTGCTTCTTCTTCAGTTTTATATTCAATGAAGCCAAAACCTTTTGATCGTTTAGCAACTCTATCCATCATGATTTTGACTGCAGCAGAACATGTCCACTAAGCATATAAAATGCGGAGAACATTCTTATACAAATTTTCGTTGGATAAAAGCACACAGGCATACCTTCTACAAGTTCACCAAAGCGTGAAAAATATTTTCGTAATCTATCTTCTGTAGTAATATACGAGAGACCTGCAATCCACTACATTCATAATTATTCTAATGAAAGGTAAGATGATATGTATTACATAATGCATTCAAATATGCGTACTTTCAGAATGTTTCCTACTTGTACTCTAACAAGAATAGGAATGAAATCTCATTTACTCTCCTTATTGGACCCTGAAAAAACATTGTTTCTAATACATTCTATCATATCAGTTATTAATTGAATATGTAAATATTAATACCGATTATAAGACTTTGACCATATCATTATTGAATAATTATTGAACAAGTGTTGACGTTTTCATTAGCATTAAAAACAGCATTTGACTTTAGATCTATTAAGCAGGAAGAAGGATATAAAAAAGTGAAATGCAAATCTCTTAATGTGTAAAAGATCCCAAATTAAAATGGATCTACTTCAGTGTGCATATATATATAGATATCCTTTGTTTGGTATATGACTTCCACTAAAAATTTATTGAAAAGCAAAGTGCATTTTACAACCTAGTATTGAAGAGATTGTAACATTTATCCTATATATATAGATATCCTTTGTTTGGTATATGACTTCCATTAAAAATTTATTGAAAGCAAAGTGCATTTTACAACCTAGTATTAAAGAGATTGTAACATTTATCCTATGTAACGACGATCTCAGTGTATGTTAGCTAGATATAATATTTTATACAAATATATATATATATATAACAACGTAGAAACGAAATCACATAAACTAGAGATAGAAGGTAGAAATATACCTTCTACAAGTTGAGCAAAGCATGAAAAACAATTTCTTAATCTATCTTCTGTGGTAGTAAATAAGAGACCTAGAGATAGAAGGTAGAGATATACCTTCTACAAGTTGAGCAAAGCATGAAAAACAATTTCTTAATCTATCTTCTGTGGTAGTAAATAAGAGACCTGCAAACCACTACATTCATAATTATTTCTTAATCTATCTTCTGTGGTAATAAATAAGAGACCTGCAATCCACTACATATATAATTATTCTAATGAATGGTAAGATGGTATATATCATATAATGCAATCAAATATGCATACTTCCAGTATATTAGCAACCTGTAATCTATTATATGAACGAAATCTCATTTACTCTCTTATTGGACCATGAAGAAACATTCTTTCTAATACTTTCTATAGTATCACTTATTAACTGAGTAGGTAAATAGAATATTGCAAATTAAATGACTTCGACTATATCATTACTTAATAATTCATTAACATTTTCATTGGCATTTAAGTCAGCATAGATTCATATTAACTTCAACTCTATTCAATATCGAGAGATCCAAAAAAAAAATGAGATGCAAATCTCTCGATGCTTAAAAGATCCTCTACCCTTTGTTAGTTTATGGTAGGTGGTCTAGTTTTTAGATGATGCTAAGAGGCGAAGGAACACTAGATCTCCAAAACCCAAAAAAGGTTTCGTGAGATAAGCTTGGGAAACACCATAATTAAATTAATTTGCCATAATTAAATTATGGGAAAAGTGGTAAATTAAAGATAATTAATTAAGGATGATTGAGATTGCTCTAGAGACTTTTATTGATGAAGCCTAATTGATCTTAGTTATCGATGGAGATTAAATCATGGTCGTTGAAGACTCAATGAGAGATTATAAGCGCAGGTCGAAGGGCTTGGAGATAGCATCGGAGTCACTAGAGTGATCATTGTAGCAGATTGAGCTATCCAGTTCACAGAGACAATGAAGACGCAGTTCATGCCAAAGGGAGCAGCAAATAATTTGGGAGCATAATTCCGAAGAGTTTCCCAGTGATTTTTTAATGCTGGAATGGCAAGAAAAGGGAGGTTGAATACATTTGCAGAGGAGGTTGTACAAGCAATGGGAATCACCAGAAACCCCAGTGTGAGTTGTTGGAAGAGGGTCGATTTAGTTACTGGAGGCCGGATTAGCTTCTAGGAGGCAGGGCAAGTCACTTCCAGAGGCAGAGGGAGGAATGACGACTCACCCTGAGCTAGTTTCCAGGCAGTGCGAGTTTATCCGGAGCCAACAGTGCAAGTAGCCAGTGTGGGGTTCGAGCAGTCCAAAGGAGGCCGAGTTGATTAGCAAAGGAGACCTTTGATCTCCAAATTATTTGCCAATATATTTCCAAAGGAAAGCCAGTTGGGCATCCAATTGTAATAATTTCCAAATTGTTGCATAGTAAAACAAGCCCTCATCTGTTGCACCGATTTTCCCTTCGGGGTTTTTCTGGGGACGTTTAGTCCAAAATATTGGTGTCATTTTTATTATGTGTGCATCTATTTCTCAGTTCCTGATTCTATATTCCACAGCGTATTTTTATTGTGAAGAATGCATCAGTGATTTATTCATTATTTGTGGTAAACAACTAAACTGCTAATAAGTTAGAAGAATAAACTCCAGTTGGTGCATTCAAGGAGATTGCACATGGTATCAAAGCATTGTTGGTCAGATTAGAGACTCAGAAATGCAGGAAGTGAAATTGTGTAGTTTCAGAGGGATATTTGAGCAAAATATTTCTAGATCTGTGCAGGTCAGCCAAGCAGTGTGAATTTCCAGGCAGGAAAATCAATTTCCAGAACCAGAGAGGAAAAGTTCGAATTGTCTAGTAACAGTTCTAGCAGGTAGTGGATTTGACGGAAAGAGAGTTCTAGTGAAAAGATTAGTAATTTCACAGAGTAGATTTGGGCGCAGAGATTTATAGAAAGGGTTTGCATTTGCAAACCTACACAGGGCAGGAAAAGAAAAGCACACAAGCGGAATCTCTAATTTATTTCTCAGTGGGTTTCCAGTTTTCCAGTGCAACAGAAAGTCGTAGGAGACTTGTTAGTCCAACCAATACGAGCCTCAAGATTATCAGTACGTGTGCCAGATTTTGCAGAAGGACTTCTGGAAAGTAGAGCAAGTTACCCAATAGAAACAACTGGCAGTTTGAGTTCCGGGAAGGACACTAGAGGAAAGTGCAGGAGTAGATCTGCACATTTCCAGAGGGAGTGTGAGTGTAGGAAGAAAGTCAGGTTGAGCTGCCAAAAGGAGAAGGAAATTTCCAATATATAGATCTCCAGTTTGTTTGAGTTTCGCGGAGATGGTTTCAGCAGGACTTAGAGATCAGGATAGACTTGACAGAGCCTCAAACTTTGGCGTCTGAAAGGCCAGAATGCAATTCCTACTAGATGAGCATGGCCTGAGGGAGTTCGTAACAAATGTCATGGCAGAACCAACAGATGCACAGCAATTGGAAAACTTCAAGGAAGATATGGCCAAAGCCAAGAAGATGGTCCTAGACAGGGTTCGGAATCATATTGTCCTACATATTTTTGAGAAAAATACGACAAAGGACATGTGGGATGGCATTGTGGAGCTATACCAAGATCCATCTGAGAATTGTAAAATTATTCTCAAGGAGAGGCTGAGGACAACAAAGATGCAGAAGGGTGACAACGTAACTTCCTATCTTGTTAGGATTCAGAGTGTCTAAGATGGACTTGTAGTGGTTGGAGAGAAACCAACAGATGATGAGTTGGTGCGCACAGCTCTCAATGGGTTCTCCAAGGAGTGGCGTGCATTCGTCCAAGTCATTTATGGGCAAGACACACTTCTAGGTTGGGAGCACCTATGGAGTGACTTCACTCAGGAGGAGCTAAGGCTCGGCCTGACAGAAGGTACTATAAGCAGCAGTAGCAAGGGGCTGAAAGTTGAGCAGGAAGAAGAAGAAAACGTACCCTTTGTAATATTCCTAATTAGCCATGGCTAATTGGAATATTCGATTTTGCTCAGTTTTTCCTTCTATAGTTAGTTATGAATAAAAAGGTGAGTAAAGGGTGACATAACTCACTTTTAGAATAAAGTCACTCCCTAGTAGCACAACGTTGTGACTTAAAGGTGAGCCAAGGGGGGCCAAAGGGGGAGGCAGAGATGGAGCCCACGTAGACACTTGGAGGCACTACACAGAAGTAAAGAAACAAGTGGCAAGAGAGGAATTGCGTTGGAGGAGGTGGACCTTGGGATTGAGAGAGGCAAACACTATAAAGGAGAGAGGAGCCTCCTCATTTTGGCATTCGATTATGTGCATTTGAGCTAGTCACTTTGACTTAGAGCACGCTGGCTGTTTAGCTAGTCTGCAGCACTGTTTAGTGCATTGAGTGTCTCCATTCGGAGATCTCACCCTTAGCCCCGCAGGACTACGAGTGCCTGCTTGGGCAAGGTATTTCCATCAGTATTTTTGCAGTAGTTTCATCAGCGTTTTGGCAGGAGGATTGAGCATCTGGGATGACTGCGCAGTCTTGAGAGGGATGACACAGTTCTTTCTAGCAAGAGTTCTGGATTGAGGTTTGCAGAGGGATTTGTGCTGGGGGATCGAGCAAGGGATCAACCCTTGCACATTGGAGGATTTTGGCTGAGTTTCAGGCTGAGTTTTGGTGGGTTTATTTCAGTGGCAGCGCAAAGCCTTGGGGGACTGCGTGGGTCCTCAAGGGGGCGATTTTCGGGGGTCGGCCATTTCAGAAAAGCTTTCTGGGTTTTTCTAGGTTTCTTGAGTAGAGTCTGATTCCAAAGTTTCAGCTTTTTCTGAGGAGGGGAACAGCCCCAAATCCTCATTTGTTTTCTAACAGCAGCAGTAGCACAACAGTTCTCCAGCAGCTTGGATGCAGTTCAGAGAAAAGCCATTCCTTTGCTATTCTGAGTGTATTTCTTCACTTGCCTTGTGCAAGTCGAGGTGCCATCTTTCTGATCACCTCCTGTACTCATTCTATTACTCAGTATAATAAAATGCCTTAGCATTTCTTGTTGCATTTCTTGAGTATCTGCATATATTTCATGCTTACATTATTATATGTTGCACCATTGTTATTTTTATTCCCGGTTATTACATCATTTATACGTATCTGGTTGGAGTTTTGCTGGGGTTTGGGGAATATCTCTTAAACGGGATATTACAGTGGTATTAGAGCATAGATCTGGCTCAGCCTGTGGAGCTAGCAATCTATGACACCGGGGGAAAAGCCCTACATTTGTTACAGAGGTAGGAGATACAGAGACCCTGGACATAAGTTGGAGAATACCTAGGGGGAGGGAGACTGGTGGACGCAGAATAGGAGGAGCCTGTGGTGGACGCAGAACAGAAAGAGCCTGTGGCGGATGCAGAGCAGATGACAGATGAGGACAGGAAGAGATTTGCAGATATGCTCCTCAAATCAGTGCAGGATCTGTCGAGGCAAATTGAGGTGATGGGGCAGAGATTCACAGCAGTAAAGGCTAGACAGCATGAGAGCCCACGGATTTTCCAGGTTGGTGAGGGATCGGGTGCATCCCACCATTTTCCATAGCAATGTGATACTACTCAGCAGGTGGCCTCACACGCCCCTACACACTCTACCATGCCCACTTTCTTAGGAGCAGACACGGGGGCCAGAGCCCACAGGAGGCGGAGCCTAGTCATATGGGCGATTATTTTGCAAAGTACCAGGCGTATGGGCAGGAGTTCAGGGAGGCTCTCTCATTCAGAGACTTTGTTCAGCTCCAGGGGGATAGTATACCCCGCAACCATCACAGAGGATACCGACATTATCATGATGGTGACACCCACCATGCAGCTAGTACATTCCACTTGCCTTCGTTTGATGGCTCATCAAACAGTTCGGCAAAGTCTTGGGTGGAGAAGCTAGACATTTACTTCCAGCTTAACCAGATGTCGAAAACAGAGGCCATCAAGGTGGCGACATTACATTTGGATGGTGAGGCCCAGGATTGGTAGTTCCATGGGATGGTTACACTCGGACACTCCCCAGTGACGGCATATG
Source organism: Pinus taeda (assembly GCA_000404065.3). Taxonomy (NCBI): domain Eukaryota; kingdom Viridiplantae; phylum Streptophyta; class Pinopsida; order Pinales; family Pinaceae; genus Pinus; species Pinus taeda. Next base: position 95,583 of record APFE031063589.1, read on the forward strand.
CCAAGTTCACCAGGAGATTGATAAAGAGGTTCAACTGGAGGGATCCAGAGCAACACTTTGTTGAGCTAACAAGGCTCAAACAGATCGAGAGCCCAAAGACCTACATTGCAGATTTCTTGAGGGTTTCAGTGATGGTGCCAGATCTATCCACAACACGGAGGATCTACATGTACATTGAGGGGTTAGCAAAGCCACTTCGGGGTTTAGTCAGATCCACTAGACCAGCCACACTCCAGGATGCTATCAACTGGACCCGGGATTTACAGGATGTCTTACCTAGGACTCAGACACCTTACCCCCAGAGACAGACTTTCCAATCTAAGGGGAAGGATGTGAGGATTCCACCTCCAAAGGGGAATCCAGGACGAGCACAGATTAACGATGATGCCAGGAGGGAGTTGAAGAAGAAGCGGTTGTGCTTTACCTGTCAGGAGTCGTGGGCACCGGGACATAAATGTGCTACTGGCAAGGCACATTTTATTGAGGTCTTCTTCGAGAGCAACGGGGAAGAGGATGACGAGGATGATGTGGAGGCAGGAGATAGTCATGTCGTGTAGGATCCTTTGCCACTTCCACCGCCAGTAGCAAGTGGTGCAGCTTTTGCACCTACCGGAGGGGCCCTTGCAACATTGTGAGGAGTTCCTAAGTATTTGACGTTGCGCGTACGGGGGACACTACATGGCCAGCGAGTATCTGTTTTGGTTGACAATGGGGCAACCCACAACTTCATCGATGCACAGATGGTTGAGCGAAGAGGTATACAAACAGAGAGCTTCGATGGGTTTTTAGTTTTGGTCCCAGGAGATCAGACCATGATGTGTGCTCATTATGTTCCAGAGCTATCAGTGACAATGGGCACCTATACACTCACTCACCACTTTTTCGTGGTCGATATTCTGGACACCAACATGATACTGGGTGTTCAATGGCTTATCACTCTAGGGAAGGTCACGACAGATTGGAAGACCCTAGAGATGGAATGGGATGATGAGAAGACAGGGAGGCATGAGAAGATACGGGGACAGCACACATATCCGCCTCAGACTGTTTTGGCTCATCGGATGGAGGCAGTCTTCCGGAAGGGAGACATGGAGTGGGCAGTGGAGTTGCGTGCATCAGAGGCAGGTACTACAGGGCAGACGATACATCCAGAGATACAGTCCATCCTTGACCGGTATGCCATAGTGTTTGGGGAGATTCCGCCAGGACAGCCACCGACCGGGGATTTGAGCACACCATTGAGCTTGAGCAAGGTATACAGGCAGTGATTACTACCCCCTATAGGCATCCCAAGGCCTATCGGGATGAGATTGAGCGGGCCATTCAAGAGTTGTTGGCTCTTGGGCACATTCGGCCGAGCACGAGTCCTTTTGCTTCTTCTGTGGTATTGGTGAAAAAAAGGACGGCACATTGAGGATGTGCATTGACTACAGGGCCCTGAACAAGAAGACACTGAAGAACAGGTACCCCATACCCAGGATTGATGAGTTGATGGATGAGTTGAGAGTAGCACGGTTCTTCTTAAAGATTGATTTGAGATTTGGGTACCATCAGATTCGCGTGAGGGAGCAGGGCATTCCCAAGACCGCCTTCAGGTGTCACTATGGGCACTTTGAGTTCTCGGTGATGCCCTTTGGGCTAACCAACGCCCACGCTACAATTCAGTCCTGCATGAATCACATCTTCTGTAGTCACTTGAGGAAGTTTGTGTTGGTGTTCTTTGATGATATCCTCATTTACAGCAGGACTTGGCAGGAGCATCTCTAGCACATTGAGACAGTGTTGTGTATCTTGCAAGAGCAGCAGTTCTATGCCAAGCTCTCCAAGTGTGAGTTTGGGTTGACAGAGATGTACTTGGGACACATCATAGGGGTTGACGGAGTGAGAGTCCACGAGGAGAAGATCAGGGCCATCAGAGAATGGCCGGAGCCGAGGAACATGACAGAACTTCGGGGATTCATTGGCATTTGTACTTACTACAGGAAGTTTGTCAAGAGTTTCTCACAGCTTGTTGCACCCTTGACAGATCTGACGAGGAAGGGGGCATTCAGCTGGTCGGATACAGCGCAGCGAGCCTTTGACAGGCTTAAGGAGGTTATGAGCAGCTGCCCAGTGCTTGCATTTCCAGATTTCATGCAACCATTTGTTTTGGAGCGTGATGCGTCGGGAGAGGGGATAGGCGCAGTATTGATGCAAGGAGGTCACCCTATAGCCTATGAGAGTCGGAAGCTCCTTCCGCACGAGAGGTTGTATCCTATATACGACAAGGAGATGTTGGCCATCATGCATGCATTGGCCAACTTCTGGCAGTATTTAGTGGGTAACAAGTTCAGGGTGAGGACTGATCACAACAGCCTCAGGTTCTTTTTGGAGTAGAAGCAGCGATAGGAGAGGCAGCAGAAGTGGATCAGTAAGATCCAAGCATATGACTTTGACATTGAGTATGTCAAGGGTAAGAACAACATGGTAGCAGATGCCCTTTCACATAGACCAGCGACGTTGTCTCTTATGATCTTGGACACATACTGGAGGGTTCGACTTTTAGTAGAGTACTCCAAGGACAGGTTTGCGTGTGAGGTTCTGGATGGGCAGGTGGCGGATGACAGGTACAAGGTGGTCGATGAGATCATCTACTACAGGGACAGGATCTTCTTGACTGAGGGATCTTAGCTCAAGAAGAAGATACTTCATGCTTCACATGATTCACCTCTGCCCGGCCATCAGGGGTTTGCCAAAACCTACAAGGCCATTAGAGAGAGGTTCTCATGGAAGGGCTTCAAAGAGGACATACTCCAACATATCCGGGAGTGCGATGTTTGCCAGTGGAACAAGGGGGAGATGAGCCATCCCGCAGGTTTATTGCAGCCTCTTCCCATTCCGGAGGGGAAATGGGAGTGTATTTCGATGGACTTCATCACAGGGTTGCCTGCGGTACAGAGCAAGAATTGTATCTTTGTCGTCGTTGATCGACTGACAAAGTATGCACATTTTTTTGTCATATCCGCACACTACACAGTAGCACAGGTGGTCGAGCTGTTCTTCAAAGAGGTCTTCAGGCTACATGGTCTTCCTAAGATTATCGTCAGTGACAGGGACAGTCGTTTCATGGGCGGGTTTTGGCAAGAGCTTTTCCGATTGGTGGGGACGGAGTTGACGCCGAGTACCAGTTATCACCCACAGACGGACGAGCAGACAGAGATAGTTAACAAGTGGCTGGAGAGCTACTTGCGTAACTATGTCAGTGGGCCGCAGCGAGCATGGCTGAGATGGTTGCATCTGGGGGAGTACTGCTACAACAATACACATCATATGTCCATTGGTATGTCATCATTCTATGCTTTGTATGGATATCATCCTTTGTCTTTTGCTAACGTGATGTTTGGTGATAGCAAGGCTCCGAGAGCCAAGGTTTGGATCCAAGAGAGTCAGGATATTCTCCGAGCTCTCAAGGACAATATGGCTACAACACAGAACCAACAAAAACTATATGCTGACAGGGGTCGGGTGGAGAGACAGTTTGAGGTAGGGGACTTGGTCTACCTGCGGTTACAGCCATACTGACACTCGTCACTGAAGCAGAAGGGGGCTGAGAAGCTCAAGCCCCACTTTTATGGACCATACAGGGTGATACACAGGATTGGACAGGTTGCATATGAGTTGGAGCTGCCCCAAGGCAGCAAGATTCATAATGTTTTTCATGTATCATGCCTGAAGAAGGCATCAGGGTAGCAGGTGACAGTGACAAATGAGCTACCACCCATAGATGATGATGGGCATTTGGTGTTGCAGCCAAAGGCTATTATTGATACCAGGGAGAGGCAGCTGCAGAGTAGGACGGTCCGAGAATCCTTGGTGAGGTGGAAGAATTTACCAGATGAGGATGCCACTTGGGAGAGCAAGAAAATTTTGCAGCATCCATCACTTCAATTGCTTGAGGACAAGCAACATTTTGCCGGGGGAGACTGTAATATTCCTAATTCGCCATGGCTAATTGGAATATTCGATTTTGCTCAATTTTTCCTTCTATAGTTAGTTATGAATAAAAAGGTGAGTAAAGGGTGACATAACTCACTTTTAGAATAAAGTCACTCCCTAGTAGCACAACGTTGTGACTTAAAGGTAAGCCAAGGGGAGCCAAAGGGAGACGCAGAGATAGAGCCCACGCAGACACTTGGAGGGACTACACAGAAGGAAAGAAACAAGTGGCAAGAGAGGAATTGCGTTGGAGGAGGTGGGCCTTGGGATTGAGAGAGGCAAATGCTATAAAGGAGAAAGGAGCCTCCTCATTTTGGCATTCGATTATGTGCATTTGAGTTAGTCACTTCAACTTAGAGCACACTGGCTGTTTAGCTAGTCTGTAGCACTGTTTAGTGCATTGAGTGTCTCCGTTCAGAGATCTCACCCTTAGCCCCGCGGGACTACGAGTGCCTGCTCGTGCAAGGTATTTCCATCAGTATTTTTGCAAATGTTTCATCAGTGTTTTCGCAGGAGGATTGAGCATCTGGGATGACTGCACAGTCTTGAGAGGGATGACGCAGTTCTTTCTGGAAAGAGTTCTGGATTGAGGTTTGCAGAGGGATTTGTGCTGGGGGATTGAATAGGGGATCAGCCCTTGCACATTGGAGGATTTTGGTTGAGTTTCAGGCAGAGTTTTGGTGGGTTTATTTCAGTGGCAGCGCAAAGCCTTGAGGGACTGCATGGGTCCTCAAGAGGGCGATTTTCGGGGGTTGACCATTTCAGAAAAGCTTTCTGGGTTTTTCTGGGTTTCTTCAATAGAGTCTGATTTCAGAGTTTCAACTTTTTCTGAGGGGAATAGCCCCAAATCCTCATTTGTTTTCGAGCAGCAGTAGCAGCACGGCAGTTCTCCAGCAGCTTGGACGCAGTTCAAAGAAAAGCCATTCCTTTGCTATTCTGAGTGTATTTCTTCACTTGCCTTGTGCAAGTCGAGGTGCCATCTTTCTGATCACCTCCTGTACTCATTCTATTACTCAGTATAATAAAATGCCTTAGCATTTCTTATTGCATTTCTTGAGTATCTGCTTATATTTCATGTTTACATTATTATATGTTGCACCACTGTTATTTTTATTCCCGATTATTACATCATTTGTACGTATCTGGTTGGAGTTTTGCTGGGGTTTGGGGAACATCTCTGAAACGGGATATTACACCCTTGTAGGTAAAGGTAACGTGAAGAAGGGTCCCAATTACGGACATAACTTAAAAGGAGGAAATAAGAAGGACTTGCCGAAGGTCAAGTGCTTTGAATGTGGTGAATTTGGTCACTATGTCACCCAATGTCCCAAAGGAAGAAGGACAAGAAGGCGCAACAGTAGACAGTAGCTTCGGTAGAGATCAATGAGTTGACCTCTAGATTGGAGGAATTTGCATTGAGAGTAGCGATACCTCAAGATGGAGGGGGAGCATGAGGCTTCAGAGACCAGTTTGGGTAGGTCCATAGGAGAGCAGCAGGAAGTCTAAATTAGATCTAGTTGTTGTTCACATGGATCAGTACCTTTTCTATAGGGGCCCACAATACAGAGTAGCAGGAGGATCGAGATGACAACAAGGCACAGTCAGATCTTGAGGGACAGTGCAAAGCTAGTTGCAGTGAGATGCGTGAGCAACAGTAACAGAGCTAGTTGGCCACAGTCAAATGGTCAGTAGACAATGCAGAGCTAGTTGCAGCCAAAGCACTCAAGGGACAGCTATAGAGCCAGTTGCAGTGACACAATAGATTAGAGACTGATTCGGATATAGTTAGTAGCAAGTGGATCAGAGTATACGCAGTGGTTGATGGACAGTGTTTGCCAGTTGAGTTGTTCATAGTGATTTTCAGTGACAGGGACTCTGATTAGTTGAGATGTGAAGAAAGGAGGTATAACAGATGTCAGGCATCAGCAGAGTGGAGCAGTCCAACTACAGCATGTTCCCACAAAGCAGCAGATTGCAAATACTCACGAAAGCTCTAGGGAGGGTTAAGTTCATTTATTTCAAAGAACAGATGGGTGTAGTGTTGAACACCTTCCTCACTAAGAGGGAGTGTTAGTTTATGGTAGCATCGAACATCTGTTCTAGTCTTAAATGATGCTAAAAGGCTAAGGAACACTAGATCTCCAAAACCCATAAAAGGTTTCGTGAGATAAGCTTGGGAAACACCTTAATTAAATTAATTTGCCATAATTAAATTATATCCTAAGTCTAACTTAGGAAAAGTGGTAAATTAAAGATAATTAATTAAGAATGCTCGAGACTGCTCTAGAGACTTCTATTGATGAAGTCTAATTGATATTAGTCGTCGATGGATATTAAATCATGGTCGTTGAAGACTCAACGAAAGATTATAAGAGCAAGTTGAAGGGCTTGGAGATAGCATCAGAGTCACCAAAGTGATCATTATGGGAGATCGAGCTACCCAATTCACAGAGACAATGAGGGCGCAGTTCGAGCCAGGGGAAGAGCATCGAAGAGAGGGAGTAACAGATAATTTGGGAGCATAATTCTGGAGAGTTTCCCAATGTTTCAGTGGTAGTAAAAGGGAGGTCGAATACATTTGTAGAGGAGGTCGTACAAGTAGTGTGAATAGCCAAAAACCCAAGTGCAAGTTGCCGGAAGATGGTTGGTTCAATTGCCGGAGGCTGGATCATATTCCAGGAGGTAGAGAGAGACACTTCTAGAGGCAGAAGTGTTGATTTGTGTAGCTTGAGAGGTAATCCAAGCCCTAGGGTTTAGGGTTTGGAGGGCAAAGCGCTACAAGGATCACTTGTGGGCTTGGAATCCAAGTATGGGATTTTGCACCAAATTGTGTTTTTGGCATTTTTGTGAGCACATTTCTACATGTGATGGTATGAGACGATAGAGGGCAAAAAGGAGAATCCAACGCTTCGAGGATCGTCAAATTCCGAGTTGTAGAAATGGGGAAATGAATTTTTGAAGTTGACAAATAATTATTAGTATTCAAGCCATGTAAGCTTGAAGTAAAATTGTCCAATAGATGTGTCTCTTCATGAATTCGTGGAGCCCATTTATTGGTGTATAAATAAAGGGTGAATTGGAGTCATTAAGGTATCCATTTGTGAAACACTCACACTTGAGAAAGACTCGTGAGAGAGAAGAAATCCTCTGCCCTAGTCGTAGTAAGGAGGAGACAGGACAGCGTGGGTTTTGAGGTATTTTTCAGGGTTATTTTGAAGACTGAGTTGTTGTGACGGGAAACCAAGGCAACTCCCTAGAGGGCCAATGTAGCTCCCTAGAGGGCCGAGGCAGCTCCCTAAAGGGCCAAGGCAAGAGAAGGTTGTTTCAGCCTGCATAGAGGGCTCTTGGGCACAGAAATCTTGGAGGAAGGGCAGTGTATGTTGTTGTAGGTGGGACGTAGACCCTACCTCATCTTTGGAGGGCAACGTGGAGTTGTTTAAGGGTTGTCTATGCCCAGGACAGCAGCCAAGGGTGCCAACATTTCTCCAAGACCAGGCCACAACCAAGGAGGGTTGCTTTGGTGGATGATTGGGGGCTATTACAACAGCTAAATGTGCCCTAACCAGTCACAGATATAACAACAGTAATGTAGACTTGGACAACATTGTTGATGAGTGAGGTATCCGCCTTTTTGGGTTAGTTTGGATCAGTTTGATATTGCAGCCTGTTGATGCCATGTGAAGGATCTTCCATGGTGGCGAAGAGTTCGTCCTAGGAGCAAATGCAAGAATGAAGTATTGGGTTCCATTGATCTGGTGGAGGGTAGTGTGTTGGCTACCCAAAGTAGCCCTAGACTAGCAGTCTTGAAGTGACAAATGTAGTTGAAGATTGGGTGAAGTTTGTAGCCTTATAAGTAGCTCCTTAATGGACAAAAGAGGCTACTAGAGGACCGATTGGAGCTCAGGAATTAGGCCTACCTATAGAGCAGATTGGATCAGCCCGTGTACATGCTACAGAAGTGACTTGCAGCAGTGTTAGGTGGCAGCCCTCCTGGAGGCTCAATGTGTTGCGCTTTGAAGGACAAAGGGGCAGCTAGTGAGCAGTAAAGGAGTGAAGGACCAGCAGTACAAGATATGACATAGAAGTTGCAGCGAAATTTGTCATTGTATCTTGTATACATAGATTGTTGTATTATTCAGATTTGGTTTAATATAACAAAGATTGGTGATTGTACAATATTGTACAATTTTATCTCTAATAATAGTCATATTCACCCCATTAAATAAATTTATCTCTTAAATAGCCCTAGAAAATTTATATTAACAATAATAATTAAAATTGTGCTAACCGACACCAAGAACAGTCCCCACTGTTAGCGTCAGTCTTTCCAGCCTTCCTCCAGTGATCAAATATGCTCTTACAAAGTGATTTTGAAGTGTCAAGGTCAAATTTTGTCATTTCAGTGAGTCTTCAAGCAAAATTTGGTCACTAGGCATTAAGTCTAGGGTTTGCTCTCACTCTTTTCAAAGTTGCCCAAATGCCAACCTATGTCACTATTCAGCTGAGCCTATCATC
>APFE031063589.1:106908-147154 GCA_000404065.3 Pinus taeda
ATGACTTACCTTCTACACAAATTTCAAAAAAAATTGAGCATTTTTGGTCATTTGTGAATTTTTTGGGCAAAAAATAGGTTTTCTTCCCCAACGCGTAGCGCGCCGCGCGCTACCCTGAAGATGGGCAACTCCTTTTCATGAAAACTTAGCATTTTTGGATTTGTCATGCAAAAATACACTTACTCAGCAATTGCCAAGAAATTTTACCAAGTTTTGAGCCTCTAGAAGGTCAAAAAACAAGCAAAAAATGACTTTCTGCCACCTTTTTGACACACAGGAAGCAGTCTTGGGAGATTGCAATTTTGGAGGGGCAAATGACCACCAAATTCAGAAATTCCACTTGGGTTGGAAAGTAGACATCCAGACCTTTCCAACAAGCCCACTTTTGCCTAATTTGGACTTCGAGAAGTGCCTCAAAAGTTGGCTCAAAGGCGTGCTACGCGTTCAGGATTGGGGCGCTACGCATCAGCACATTTTCTCAATTTTTCACCTACAGCTCAGCAAAACGCAGTTTTGACTAGGTTTGACTTTTTTGAGTGGATTTTGATCCTCCTTGATGTAAATGATGTAATTTTATGATACTTTGACACTTATTTATCTCTTCTAGAAGATTCATTCATGAGATAGGCAAAAATTAAATGAATGAATTGGTTTCCTAGCTTATAGAGGCAAGTTGTTTTGACTGCCTAGATTTTAGTGCTCAGTTTGGAATTGGTTGAAACAGCTCCTAGGATAGTGAGCTCGACCCCTAGAGGCAAAGAAAGATGTCAGCTTGCCTATATTATGTACTTTCTTAGTCATTTTCATGGTTGGACTCTTGAGAGAGAAAGCTTCTATTGTATTACTCATTGTATCTCTGCATTTTGGCAAAGGAAGAAAGACCAGGGTTTTGCAGTCTTTTTTGGGATTCTTGTGGTTACATGTATTGATGGTGTGTTTCTCTATGTACTTGTAAGTTTGTTATGTGAATCATATTCTTACTTTTTCTTCTGAAAATTAGGCAAATGAAGTGTTAAGGTAGAATTCATGGTTGCTATGCTCTACCTTTAAGTTTGCTTAATATCAATGTTTTCAGCTGTTTAAGGAGAATTCAAGGTGATTGCTTGCTCTCCTTAGCTCCTCACCAGTCATTCTCATCCATCCAAATCTTTCAAAGGCATCAATACAATCTCCTACCTCGCCCCAAAGAACCCCCTGCAAAAACTGTGTCCAATCCCCGCACCCAAAATTGCCTTTCCCCAATTTTCCACCAAAACCCTAAAAATCCCAAATCAAACCTTTTTTATCAGTCTACTAGCCTAAAATCAGTGTTCTTTATTGGTTATCTCTGCCCGTTGAAGATCTTTGCCGAGATAGACCGGAGAGAGCCGTCTCTTGCCCGTAGGGCTAGCTACGAGGCTAAGTGGATTGATGTTGCCTTGGAGTTTACCTTTTTCAGCCTGAGGTGAAATTTCAAGCGCTAACACCCACATCAATCATTATATATCCTTAAATATTCCATTGCCTAATGCACACCAATCTTCTCAAGAATCAGGGCGTTCCCCTGAAGATGGACTCACATAGTAGTTTGAAACGTTGGGTTTAACAAAACTTTGAATAAGTTATTCCACTCTTTTTCAAATTGTACAATTTTGTTAAAAAGTGTGTATATTTGTGCATATGTGATTTACTGCTTTATATTTCCGCTATGCAAAGTAGTTCTTATTGAGATTCTTGGTTTGGTAGCGTCAGAGATTTTAAGATTCTAACCTAGACCTAAGATTGTGGAAATTCAACATGGGATCAGAGTGTGTCTGAGCTACTTTGGAAGTAAGTAAATCAAAGTTGTGCGCAGCGAAGTACAACATTAGAGGGAGTTGGTCACATTGTAAAAGAAGGGCTCACTACAATGTCGAAGTTGCAGGCAAGTCTTCGGTATCAGGACAGGTTGTAGGGGTTGTCCAACTATAGTCCTTGGAAGGGAAGGATCAAGTTGGTCTTGTTGACCCTACCACCTACAGCTACCTACAAGTCAGTGGCAAAAGCCTTTAACCCCACAAGGTGTGGTTGGTGGCAGGGAACTCAGAGAAGGGATTGTCACACTAATCCTGACTCTCTCCGTTTGAGCTATCTTAGGTTAGCTAAGGGAGGTGGTCCCCAATGAAAAGTGAAGTTAAAATATGTGAATTTCTATGAGAGTGTTATAGTGAAAATGGATTACTTTTAAGGATTTATGAACAAATATGAAGTGAGCAACTTGAAATAACAATGCCAATTATTAATATGATTAAAAACCATAAAACCAGTGCCCTATAAGGAATTTGCTCAACAATTTAAAGATATATTTGCTCAAAGTAAAATGCAATCTCTCAAAAGAGAAAACAAAGTCACCCTGAAATGTAAATAAGAATTGTTAGCACAAGATATGTAAGATACAAAATTCTTTTGAGATAATCAACTTTATAAATCAAAACATGTGAAACATATCTTGCCAAAAGCCAAAAATTAGTAATTAACTTGGAAATGTAAAATAAAGGAAGGGTTAAACCAAGACATCAATATGCAATTAGACTTGAAACATGAAAAGAAAACACTTGTTTGAAATGTGATTACAATACTTGCTTTTGGAATACACTTTGCATATGAAAATTCAAACCATCAAGAGACAAGTAAAGTAAATGTAATGGAAAGTGCTCTTGGTTAATTTTACTAATTAGCTCTACAACACGATTACAATTTAACTCTTCAATCCTCGGACTTCACCCTCGCCCAGTGATATGGATCTCACAGTGAGTAGTCAATAAAGGAGTAGAGAATCCCTAAGATGTCTACTTCAACCAACTTATGTTGGAGGTAAAATTTTAATGAGGCTTGGGGCCTTCCTACACTAAAATTCCTAGATGAAATGCAAATTGTGTTAATTCCCCAAATTAAAATAATGATACATGCAAATGCTTCAAAGAGATTGATTTGCAATGCTTTATAATGAAATAGTGTTCAACATAAGTTGCAATTATTTATTTTTTTTTGTAAACTATTGCATTTCTATTATCTATATCAAATTTGAAAGTACAAATTTAGAAACCTCAATCTGCCCAAATGGGAAACCGGATCTGTTGGTTTCTCTTCATCAAACATTCACTACTGTTTTTCGTTCTACATACTGTCATTAAAAAACTTGCAGGCCTTTAAACCTTTAAACTCCAAATGTTTCCAAAAACTATTCCTTCAGAGATCTTCTAAAGGACCTATCTTTACTACTACTGCTTTGACATGCAAACTAATATCCAGGAAACAGAGCATTAGCATCTAAAATCAAAAAAGACAGATGACAAGCCTCTTAATTCCACGCGCTTCCTCTTTTGATTTCATTGTTGTCTTTAGTCTTCACCAGCTCCTTCAGCATCTCCAAAATCTCCTTGATTTGTTCGTTCTGTAGACGCAGCACCCCTTCAATATTCGCCACCTCCTTCTTCGCAGTCGACGCTTCCTGAGCCATTTCCACCATCTCAGCCGCTACTTGCTCCATTGCCTTGGCCAAGAGATGCTTCAACACCCAGTACGTGTGAAGAGCTCGGCGGTAAAGGGTTAATCTGCCTCTGGTGTTGCCTGGGTCAGGCAGCTGGGTTGTCCATTCTTCCATCTCCGGGTCAGACGGTTCCTCCAAGACTCTGTCTTCCATAGCATCAATGATTTTCCATATGTCCTCATTTGTCTCGAGGTTGTACGCCTGTTCTGCTTCATGCACCGCCCTGCGGATAGATTTCTTTCCCCTTTTTCGCTTACCCTGAGGCTGATTCCCGTCCTCGCCTATGTTAGCTTGCCGGGGTCTACCCCTGCCTCTTTGTTCGCGAGCTTTCTTTCTTCCATCCTTTCTACCTCGCTTAGTACCGTCGCTGCTCTGTCCTGTTTCGAAAGTCTTTCTCCGATATCCCTCATCCTGGTCATTCTCCATTTCGTCTGAGCTTTCAATTTCAATTTTTACTCTGCGCCGTTCAAATTGCCTCTCTCTGAATGCCTCCCTCTCTGCCTGGATACCTTTATCCCAGTTCTCTGCCATTTTGGTTCGATTGAGGCGTTGATTTTGGTTCCTCTGCCACGTCTCACCTTTCTTTGTCACCTTCTTCAACTTCTTGCTGTCTTCCATCCTTCTCTTGCTCCGCCTTATAGAATTCTCGCCACCTTTTCGTTTATGATGGGTTTGCCCTCCACTTCCTTTCTTCCTTGCAACTTGAATGATGCCCTCTTCGATGGTTTCCGAGTTTTGTTTTGAACTGCGTACCTGCTGCTCTGAGTTATCATTAAATGCTGATGACAGGGTGGTGAGGCCGCCGTCCTTCTGTCTTGTCTTCGGTGCCGAATAAACTTGCCTTATCTTCCCGCTCCAGATCTTCACAGTTTTTTGATTACCATTATGTTGATTCATGGTTATCATTATCTATGAGTTGTTTTAAATTGTCCCATCTTGTCATCACTACTTGATTTGTCCAGCTGTCATCCACTTTCTCCCATAATTCCTTACTTCCCCAATTGGCCAAGCAATCCACAGGCTTATTTCCTTCTCTCCGGACATGCGATATGATTTTGTATTCAATACCTTTCAATGTTTCTTCAATTTCTTGGACTATACTCGCTGTTCTCCAGCTTTTGACAACCTACTCCCATTGTTTCCCTTGAATTAATTTTCTAATGGTGTTTATGACCAGGGCTGAATCACCTTCGATTTCTATCTTTCTATATCCATTTCTTGTAGAAATTTTGAGGCCCTGGTAAGCTGCCATAAATTCCGCTTCGTTATTACTCATTGTCCCTCCATGCTCTGCATAGATCCATTCTACCTCTCCTTGGTTGTTTCTAAAGATTCCTCCAAATCCTGCTGGACCTGGATTCCCTTTAGCCGCTCCGTCAAAGTTAAGTTTGATAAACCCTTCTTGTGGCTTACGAAAAATGGCAAGACTTTGGCCGGCGATAGGTTGATGTTGCTTTGCTTTTTGTTGAAAGACCATCCCTTGTTCCAGGTTCAGCCTTTTTAGGATTTCTGCTTCTTCTTCAGAGGTCTTCCAGTCTTCCTCTGTCCAAATTTCTGCGAGGATTGATTCTATGATTTGTCTTAGGGTCCTTTGCCAGACTTCTTCCGGGTTTGAAATTTTTCCCTGGAAGATTCGTCCATTTCTCTCTTTCCAAATATTCCACACATTGAAACCTACCACCATGTTCTAGGCTCTTCTTACCACCGAGCTTTTAAACTTTCCTTCTCCCCAGTTACATAGAGTTTGTATTATATCCTGTGGATTTCGTTCAGTTGTCGAGAATAAATCTTTAGTCTTATCCCATTGGAACTGAGCCATTCTGCATCCATTGAGAAGGTGTTCCTGGTTTTCTACATCTTGGTAACAAAGGCAACATCTTGATGGGCCTGAGAATCCTCTTTTTTGGATTCGGTCCCAAGATAGGATACGTTTTCTCCCTACCAGCCATACAAACATCTTTATCTTCGGCCACCATTTGTTTTAACATAAGTTGCAATTATAGCTTCAATTGGAGGAATAAAATTAGCTTACAAGTGTTGCATGTGTTTCATCAATGAATTAAAATGATACAAGTAATTTGCTTGAAAGTAAAATTTGTTTCAAATAGACAATGACAATAAATTGCTCCAATATTCAAGATAACAATGTAGCATAAAAGTGAAGCATGTATTCAAATGCTCATGAAACAATTTACCAAGGTAAATGGAAACGAATCAAAGTTTGTTAAGAATATAAAACACTTGCATGTAAATGATGAATTGCCCAAAGTAAATTTTCTTTCTCCAAGCAACAATGAGAAAGAAAATGCAAAGCTCAAATGAAATTGTAACAAACTTTAATTTAATGAAATGTGATATTGAGGTTGTGTTAATTCCCAATTAAAGCATGCATGCAAGTGAATGAACTATGAAAGTTTAAACCATGCAAATGTCAACCCACCCAAGAGAAGCCTCCCTCTAAATGGGGAGATAGAATACCATGGGAGAAATCCCAAGCTCCCACAAGCAAGTTAGATCTTTTATTAATATTACAATGAGAAGAGGGGCCTTCAAAGTTCTCAACTATACTTCAAGGAGAGTCCTCGCAATAATTGCTTGAAACTTGGACACTAGACCTCTTTTCTTGAGAAAGTAGTGACAAGATCTCACAAAACTTATGCAAGGGAAACAAGGTGTGAGTTTCTTCCAAATTCCCACGGCTTAAAGAGGAAAATGGGCAACCCTCTAGTGAACTCGACTTGGCCAAAATAAGCCTCCAAAGGGCTCACGACATCCTTGGAAATCGAACCCCCAAACTTGCCAAAGGTCCTACAAACACTTGTTAGATGTTGTGGGAAGTTGCTCTTCAAAATCTGCCACACAAGAGTTAGCAAAATATCCAAACAATGACAGCAAAATAAGTTAAGTTTAATGGAAAAATCAGCAAGATAAAATGTATATGTACAATTATAATTTACAAAAAGCTAAGCTAAAGAGTGAAAGTAAACTCTCGTCTTTGCTTAGCCATCTTCAAGCTCTTAGATAGCAAATGAAAGAAATGAAGCACAATGTTTTTTTAAAAGAGATTTAAATTTAGAAGTTCTCGGCTTGTGTACCAGCTATGTCCCAAAATTCCTGCAAAACCACTTTGTAAGATAAGACTATAAAGGTTCAAAAAACAAATGAGAACTCCTTTAAGAATGTCTCAAGAGTGGATTGGTCTCTCCAAAGACTTCCCCTCACGCTTGATTCTGTAATCCCAACAAGATGCTCCCTCTACAAAACTTCAATCAAGAATTAGTTCCACTTAGATTTAGCAATAAACAATGATAAGAAACTCTAGAGATTTATTTAAAACCAATTAGAGCATTCTATACCTAGAGCATACTTCTAAATCAAATGTCAAGGCAAGATAGCTCTACATTAACAAATCCACAAGAGCATATGGAAGCAAATTAGATCAAAACATGAGTAAAAGGAATTATACCAATGCTCAACAATTCATCACACTCAAAAAGGAAGAACACCTCATGAACGAAACCCCAAAGTCTTTATTGATATTTTTGAAAGTGTACAAGGCAGTAGCGCTTCTACAAGCACAATAGCTAGTAACAATATTATACAATGTGAGAGCCCATGGCTCTATTATATAGAGAGTTGGGAGCAAATCCCAATGAAGAATGACAATGATAAATGGCATTGAAGCCAATCCCAATGTAGAAGTGATTAAACAAGTGGCATGAGGTGACAATCCCAAAGAGAAATTCGAATTTGTTGAATGGAGCTCCAATGTCAAGTGTAAAAATCGAATTCTGGCAAGTGGACATCATTTTCTTCTTCCCTTATGTGCCAAATTCGAATTTTATGGTGGAATGACAAGTGTATATGGGTGGTAACCCATGTGGAGACAATTTCCCACAAAAATCTCCACCAAATATTCTCCCAAATCCTCCTATTAAATTCACAAATTCAAATTTCCAAGCAGCTTTTTCATTTAATGCTAAAAATTCGATTTTATTTGAGCATGTCATTTCCTTGATTTCGATTTTATTTGAGCACATGTCATTTCCTTGATTTTAGGAGTCCACATCACCTTAGGACTTCACTTTAACTCCCCCATAATTTTCCACCTCATTTCCACAACATTTAGCATGTGTAGATATTTATTTTTCTCCATTTATTTAATTTTTGGCTTAATTAATTGCCAAATTTCCCACTAAACTTAGGAAAAGTGGGTTTTGAAAGTCCAAAACACATTATTAACCCTTCAAAGTGTGTCATAGTAGAAAGTTGAAGGTGAGGTGTAATTTTGATTACGCATATCCCATACAACTTCTCTAGACTACACTTATTACAATTTAAATACAATTTTATTTGCAATATTTAACCTGCAAGAAATCTAAAAAATTAACAAATGACTACCTAGACATAACCAAATTCCACGAAATTTTTTGTGTGATCTAGTATGGTAATATACATCGACTCTAGATATTAAGATGTGTCAGGGGCTCAACCTTCAAACGTCACCCTGGCTTTGGGGTAAAACGTGAGTGAAAAAACTTAGAAAATTATCTGCCTCTGAAAAAGAAGGGATAATTAACCAGATAAAAAAACACTTCAAGGTGTACTCGTTTGTTAATCGAGTCCCAACATGCTAGGCCTGTTACAGACTCAAAACTCATCATTACTAATATCACTTATTACAATTCCCCGTAGGGTGTGGAATCTGGGTACAAGAAAGATGATGAGAAGATAGAAGTAGAGTTAAAAAACTTTGTTGATTGACGATATCTGATGGTACAAGTGTCCTCTAGATCATCCTTGGGCATGGAGTCTTCATATAATCATCAGGTGTCACTCTAGTGGTCAACGGGTCTTGCAGGTCAACAGGATCTGGGAGTTCGTAGAGAAAGGGTTCAAGAAGCCAATCGACCCTAAGGAGCTGGAAATATATGAAGATTTGGATGCGAGGGCAAGATTTATCATCCTAGATGGTGTGAAGGATGCCCTAATACCTCATTTGTCTGGAAAGAACAATGCACATGAGATGTGGATGGCCCTTCAGAATTTGTTCCAGAATAAGAACAAGAACCGGGTACTTGTATTGGCGGATTGAAGTCCACCAAGATGATAAAGGGTGAAAGTGTGATCTCGTATTTGAAGAGATTGTCTCAGGTCAAAGATGAGTTTGCTTCCATTGGTGTGACTATCTCAAATGGAGATAAGGTAAGGATTGCCTTGAAAGGGTTCACCAAGGAATGGAAGGCCTTCATCAAACGGATCGTTTCCAGGGAGAAGTTGCCAGACTGGGATAGGCTGTGGGATGACTTCATTCCAGAAGAGTTGCAAGACTAGGATCTTCATCCAAAGAAGAAGTCTTTCGATGATGATGTGGCACTTACAGCGTGAATAAGGGTAAGCAAAAGGACTTGAGTAAAGTCAAGTGTTTCAACTGTGGCGAGATGGGTCATTATTCCTCGAGATGTCCGATGAAGAAGAAGGGAGATGATGAGAAAAGGAAAGGGAAGCAGGCCACCGATGTTGCCACTTCAGTTGAGATAGATGATATCAACAGGAGATTGGAAGAGGAGGACTTTGCTATGATTTCTCATTTCTCGCAGGGTACCATCAATGAGGATGGATGGTACGTGGATAATGGAGCAACAAAGCATATGACAGGGTCACGGGAGGTTTTTGAGACTCTAGAATGGGACTTGAAGTTGCACATGGTGTTGGGTGACAAGAGTCAATTGGAGATCAGAGGATCGGGAGTTGTGCCATTCAGGATGGAGACAAGACGTGTGATGTGGGTCCACGATGTATTGTTTGTAGTAGGACTCAGATATAGCATGATTTATGTCTCGATGATCGAGAGGAAGGGGTTTGAGGTCTTGTTCCAAGATGGGAAGGCAAGACTCAGGCCCAGAGGCTCTAAGTCCGATGAGATTATACTCAGAGTTAGAGAGCATGGTCTCTACAAGTTGACGGGCAAGCCTATGTATCAGGGAAAGAACCAGGTGGAGCAGGTATAGGTTCCAGAGAAGCGGGAGAAAATGCAGGTGCAGGTGCAGGCTTTAGAGGAGCAAGTACAAGTTCCCGAGAAGAAGGTACACCTTCCCAAGAAGGTATAAGTTCCAAAGACTCAGAGGGAGTCGAGTTCAAGAGGGAGCTTGCAGGTTTAGAGGGAAACTCTATAGTCCAAGAAGAGCGTGTGGTCAGTTGAGAGCAAGGGTGCTCCTACAACTGTGAAGAAGGAACCATGGAGAGAGTGAAAGACGTTACAAGATAAGAAGAAGAAGCAGGGTGCTTCCAGCAGTGATAGCGACACTTCCGAGAAGGGTGTAGTTCACCGTACAGGGATTGTTGCGATTGTGAGCACCAAGATTTGGGCAAGTGTTGCGAGTAGCGATGATAACAATGAGTTACTTCCTAGCCTTGGAAGTACCTCCCTCGCTAAGAGGGAGTGTTGATTTGTGTAGCTTGAGAGGTACTCCAAACCATAGGATTCAACTTTTGGAGGGCAAAGCGCCACAAGGGTCACTTGTGGACTTGGAACCCAAGTATGGGGTTTTGCACCAAACCGTGTTTTGGGTATTTCTGGGAGCACATTTCTACATGTGATGGCATGGGATGATAGAGGGCAGAAAGGAGAATCCAACACTTCGAACATCATCGAATTCCGAGTTGTAGAAGTGGCGATATGAATTTTTGAAGTTGACAAATAATTATTGGTATTCAAGTCATGTAGGCTTGAAGTAAAATTGTCCAATAGATGTGTCTCTTCATGAATTCATGGAGCCCCTTTATTGGTGTATAAATAAAGGGTGAATTGGATTCATTAAGATATCCATTTGTGCAACACTCACACTTGAGAAAGACTCGTGAGAGAGAAAAAATTCTCTGCCCTAGCCGCAGCAAGGAGGAGACAGGACAGCGTGGGTCTTGAGGTCTATTTCAGGGTTATTTTGAGGACTGAGTTGCTGTGAGGGGAGGCCAAGGCATCTCCCTAGAGGGCCGAGGCAAGAGAAGGTTGTTTCCTCTTGCATAGAGGGCTCTTGGGTGCAGAAATCTTGGAGGAAGGGCAGTGTATGCTGCTGTAGGTGGGTTGCAGGCCCTACCTCATCTTTGGAGGGCAGTGTGGAGATTTTTAAGGGTTCTCTATACCCAGAACAATAGCCAAGTGTGCCATCATTTCTCCAAGACCAGGCTGCAAAAAAGGAGGGTAGTTTTGGTGGTTGATTGGGGGCTATTACAACAACTAAATGTGCCCTAACCAGTCAAAGATATAACAACAGTAGCGCATACTTGGACAACAGTGTTGATGAGTGTTGGATCCTCGTTTTTGGGTCAGTTTGGATCAGTTTGATATTGCAGCCTATTGGTGCCATCTGGAGGATCTTCCATGGTGGTGAAGAGTCGGTCCTAGGAGCAGAATCGAGAGTGAAGTATTGGGTGCCATTGATCTGGTGGAGGGCAGTTTGTTGGCTACCCAAAGTAGCCCTAGACTAGCAGCCTTGAAGTGACAAAGATAGTTGAAGATTGGGTGAAGTTTGCAGCCTTATGAGTAGCTCCTTGATGGACAAAAGAGGCTACTAGAGGACAAATTGGAGCTCGTGAACTAGTCCTCCCAAGAGAGCAGATTGGATCAACCCGTGTACATGCTACAGAAGTGACTTGCAGCAGTGTTAGGTGGCAGCCCTCCTGAAGTCTCGATGTGTTGTCCTTTGAAGGACTAAGGGGCAGCTAGTGAGCAGTACGGGAGCGAAGGACTGGTAGGACAAGATACGACATAGAAGTTGCAGCGAAGTTTGTCATTGTATCTTGTATACCATAGACAGTTGTACTATTCAGATTTAGTTTAATATAAAGGAGATTGGTGGTTGTACAATTTTGTTAAAAAGTGTGTATATTTGTGCAAATGTGATTTACCCTAAAGAGTAACGGAGGTGTGCGAAGGTAGGCACTTCAATAAGCAAGCGTAATGGTCTAAGCCTGCCTGACTGTGAGACTCAGTGGTCAAACAGAGATGAAAGTCGGCCTATTTCCGTTGTGCAAAGTAGTTCTTGTTGAGATTCTTGGTTTGGTAGCATCAGATATTTTAAGATTCTAACCTAGACCCAAGATCGTGGAAATTCAACAAGAGGGAGGCAGGACGACTCACGTTGAGCTAGTTTCCAAATAGTGCAAGTTATTCAAAGCCAGCAGTGCGAGTTCCAAGGTGCAATGCAAGTAGCTAGTGTGGGGTTGAAGCAGTCCAGAGGAGGCCAAGTTGATTTGCAGAGATCTTCGATCGCTAGATTATTTGCCAGTATATTTCCATAAGATATCCAATTGGGCATCCAGTTGTAATAATTTCCAAATTGTTGCATAATAAAATAAACCCTCATTTGTTGCAACAGTTTTCCATTTAGGGTTTCCTTGGAGATGTTTAGTCCAAAATATTGGTGTCATTTTTATTGTGTATATGCATCTATTTCTCAGTTCCTGATTCTATATTCCACAATGTATTTTTATTGTGAAGAATGCATCAATGATTTATTCATTATTTGTCATGAACAAATAAAGTGCTAATAAGTTAGAAGAATAAACTCCAGTTGGCACATTCAAGGAAATTTCACACACTTTATTGTTTATATATATATATATATGTCCTATTGACATATGGAAAATACATGGGGCAAATGTTACAATCTCTTCAATATTGGGTTGTAGAATACACCTTGCTTCTCTTAATGCAACAAGTATCATCGCATGTGCTAAGAGGATTGTGAAGTCCTCATAAGGTGGACATGACTATCATATTAATAACTCTATGGAGTTTCACAATGAAAATAAGAGCAAAAGGAACTTGTCTTTGTAACCCTACCTGAAATCTTGCAAGTAGATGTTACAATCTCTTCAATATTGGGTTGTAGAATACACCTTGCTTCTCTTAATGCAACAAGTATCATCACATGTGCAAAGAGGATTGTGAAATCCTCATAAGGTGGACATGACTATAATAATAATAACTCTATGGAGTTTCACAATGAAAATAAGAGCAAAAGCAACTTGTCTTTGTAACCCTACCTGAAATCTTGTAGGTAGATGTTACAATCTCTTCAATATTGGGTTGTAGAATACACCTTGCTTCTCTTAATGCAACAAGTATCATCTAATGTGCTAAGAGGATTGTGAAATCCTCATAAGGTGGACATGACTATAATATTAATAACTCGATGGAGTTTCACAAGGAAAATAAGAGCAAAAGGAACTTATCTTTGTAACCCTATTTGAAATCTTATCAGGGTTATTATTTCTTGCATTACACTTTAAGCATATGGACATCTTGGGAGACATGTAATTCTTCCTTTGGGTGGCTAGATTAGTAGCATAGAAACAACGGTCTATCTATCTATAATCTATTTGATAGACCTCTTTGTTTACAAAAGATGACCATTATTTTAGAAGATAAGTTTAATGCCCAAAAATACAGTAGGATAAGCACTTTGTGATAGAATTCTATGATACACAAATAGATCACTTTTCTCAAATATACTTGAAACCAGTGTTGATAATATCGCCAATATATCAGCGATATTCGAAAATATCGCGATATTTTTGGCAAAACAATATATTGCCGAGAAAATATCGCGATATTTTCTATTTTGAAAATATCAGCAAAATATCGCAATAGTTTGAAAATATCGACAAAATATCGCCATATTTTGAAAATATCGACTATGTTTAAAAGATCTGAAAAAAAATAAATAAAAAATAAAAAACTGATTTTTTATGCTTGCCGATATTTTTGCCGATATTGCCGATAAGATGTTTTTTGGACCCTCGCCAATATTTTGCCGGTACAGATATTATCAACACTGCTTGAAACCTAAGTAACCTAACACATCCCAAAGGGCCACATGTCATGAATCCAATGTATAAGACATAAATTCCTAAGGATATGCATTTGGCACATGTCCAATTCACAAGACATGATTAGGAGACATGGCAAATGTATATCTAATATGAGCCCTCAATGCTTTCCTTGATTCAGACATGTGTCCCTCCAAAAAGTGATGTGTTTCTTAATTATATGGGTTTGGACAGTAATGTTGAGTTGGCCAACTTGGATCTCAATGAACCAATGCTAGAGCCCATAACTTTTGATGATGGTGATCCTCTTAAGGGGTCATCCTCCACACCAGCAAATGCAAAGATTAGATTGGATATAGAGGAGGATGGAAGAGAATGCAGTGGCAGTGATATTGATTTTGATGATGATGATGACGTGGAGGATGTTTACAAACAGTCACGAGCTATGAGATTATTCCATCTATGGTTCTAGTATCTATTTTGTTTTATATTTTCCATTGGCATTCCCACCTATAGTAGTAGTGACTAAGTGTCTATGTAATACATTTTGATTTTGATGACTTAATGACAAAATTGCAGTCTATGGCTTTGTTGCCACACAATCTAGCAAGGTCGTAGGAGGGGAACCTATGGGACAACAACTAGACCAAATGAAGACAATGGGACAAGGATCCACTGTCACCTTAGTCAATGTCCCCTGCTCTTTACGGACTTTCACCGATTGGAGGAGTCCGAGTAGGATAGGAATCAGTTTTAAAAAGGAAGGATCAATGATCTATATGTAAAAAAGATTCCACTAAGCCCATTCAAGGAGAGGCTCAATCAATGCTCAATGCTTCCAAGAAGCTAAAGATCTCCAAGAAAGACCTAGGATGGGAAATTAAGACCTAGGGCTCGGGATTTGAAATAAGGATAGGTATGCCTAGGGTCAAGATTCCAAATGTGATATAGGACCTCAAGGAAAGCAACGAAGTGATTGTGACACTTAGAATAGTCCTTTCACTCCTTTTTAAGAGGCCTAGAAAAGCTTATGCTAGACCTAGGGTTTAGGAATAGTTGTGGGAGGATGTTCCTCCAAAGTTTTCACTAGGTCAAGGTAAGAAAAGGGAGAGGGTCTCTTAAAATTTATTCCACCGAATATCAGATTCATATGACCCTCAAGTAGGCCACCTTATCCAAGGAAAACTAATTAGGTTTCCCTTCTAGGGCATGCCCAGGGCCTAAAATTTTCAGAGAATTAACCGTGAGAATTCCACCAAAATTTGAGGTCTTCAAGAGGAAACACTAAGGAAGAGTTTTGTCCAAGCGGAATCTCAAAATTCCCCCTCTATTGAATTTTGTTGGATGCCCTAGGAGGTCGTCAAGGAAAAGGGGCTGAAATTTTGTGCAGAGAAGAAAAGAGGTAGAAAAGAAGGATGATGACCAATTCACTTTGGACCAATGCCTAATCCTTGGACTATGGAGTCTATGATGGTTCAAGATTCGCCAAAATCATCTTCAAGGAGGCTAAAAAGTGATGCCCAAGCAACCACTCTTTAGCAGTTACCCTGTCCTTTGTTTTTCCATCCTTCTTCATTTGCCTTTTGCCTTTTCTTGATTTTTCTTTTATTATACGTCTCAAGGCACGAGGGGACAAGAGCATGCTATGTATGATGTAAGCAGTGAATACCCCCTTAAGGTGGGGCAGTTCATCGCCCACCAGGGGTTGGGACAGCATGGGTTCCTTAATGATGTAGGGGGCACTCATGGGGGCCCTAGGAACTAGGGTCATGGCCATAATCATAAGGGGGTAGAGCTCATGTTTGGCTTTTGCCCACGCGCTAATATATTGACCCGACTATCTTTTTCATTTTGTGGTATTATTTCTTTTTGTATCTGGCCATGATATGCTTTTATCTTTCTTTTCTTTAGCTACATCAGCCTCCAGGGCAACATTCTAGGCCTGACCAAGACATGTGGACAAGGGGAGGGGAAGTACCAAAGCCTTGTGGACCGAGTGAACATGTGGACCCTGTTACACAATATTTTGTCACGCTTCCTGCACTTCCCTGTGACATACCCTGAAGTGCCCGAAACATGACCCTTATACAGTATACTCATCCATGTATATAGCTCGGATCCCTCCTAAGACTTCATTTGGAAAATGACTTGAGCTTTCCCTAAAGAAATAGCTCTTAAAACCCTAAAATGAGAGTCATCACCCTTATGAGGCTTAAAACAGCGATGGTCGTCTGTTGCACTGTGTTTGACACGTGATGGCATCGCTCTGTTCCATGGCATACCCACGATGATCCCAAAAAGGTAATTTTCCCAAAGAAGATGAGAAGTTTCATTATCTAGAAGCTTCCAGAGTGGCGAGCTAGAGGTGGTTTCTATAGATGAGGTCGAATCCTCCTAACTTGACCTCTTTGTCTTATCCCTATGAGCTACCTCCTTGAGATGTGGGCCTAATCCTATCTTTGGAGAAGTCCTAACTCCCTCTCCCAGCCTATGAATTCCTCCTCTCCCATTCCCAAATGGTTGGTCAAGTTAGAGGCTAGGTTGGTCTATGTCCATTTGCACCCCTACGTTGAGCTTGTGCTTAAAGGCTATTTCATTAGACTTGGAGGAGTGTATGGAGAGTTTCTTGGCTTGGACTTGGACTACCACTCAAGGAGAGCCTTTCAACATCAAGGTTATGGTTGTAAGCTTCCCTTTATTCCTTAAATAATATACAATTGTTGGTTCATCTTCCCAAAATATATATGTTCATGTATGTGTTAGCTTGGCATTCCTTGATCAACTAAGTAGGTTGTTATTGGATTTGCTATTGGTTTTGGCATGCTTTGTTGTCTCTTGATCACTCGTGCAGGTATATAAGCGCTGAGAGAAGTAGGAACAAGTCCATGACACAAGCGGTTCGAGGCCCTCAACAAAGTTAATCGGAATAGCATCAGAACGAGGTAGGTTATCTCCTTCGTTCTACTTTTCAATTATAACATAGGAAGATGTCTAGTTGATTGTCACTTCAGTTGCTAGACCCACTCATTGGGCTAGAGGGACCATCTTTGTCCGCAAAGAGGATTAACCTTATCAACAAAATGGCGACTCCGCTAGGGACTCTATGACCCTTTCCATCCAATCTTTCACCTTGATCTTTTGTCTAGTTTGACCAACCATCGATTTTTTGGCTTGTCTATATCACTCTAGGTTTATAACATCACTAATTACTGCCTTAGAGTGCTAAGTCTAGATTGTTTCTTGAAATCTTTTTAGTTTTTTCCCATATTCCTCCCCCATCACGGGATTACCCTTTACAGTTGTGATGGCGTCGCGGTTTTTACCTTTACAGTCATGATGATAGCGGTTTTTACCTTTACAGTCGCGATGAAAAAAAAATCTTCATTTTTTGGTCGTGCTGAAATCATCACTACTTTTGTTATACAAAGTAGTGATGCCATCACGGGTTTGCCTATGCAAAGTAGCGATAATCGCGGGTTTGGGTATCCAAAGTAGCGATGATCCTTGAATATGAGAATTTTTAAGATTTCTTCCTTAGAATCCAGTGTGTCTTGGCCCCTAAGTTCTTTTCCCGTCCAATATGCTTGGATTTGTTAATGTTTTGATTGATTGCCTTGATTAATTTGCAAAATTTGTCTCGTTGGCTTCAAAGTGAAATCTGACTGAATTCTAGGGTTTCTAGTCATTGGTCATTACTTGCTACTTGTTGGTGTCATTGAGATGATTTTTTTTTGATTGATTGAGTGTTGTTTTCTGTAGAAATCGTTGAAAACTTCGTTTTGCATCTGTTTTAGCTTGTATTTCGAAATTTACTTTTCATGAACGGTGAAAATGCATTAGATTAGTTGCATTGAGAAGTTATTTTCTGAGATTCATCATTGAGAATAGATTACATTTTTTGATGATTGAAAGCTAAAAAACTATATTAGGTGCATCAAATCGTTCAAAACGAAAAGAAAAGCATAATTCATATAAGTGCATTTTTGTAAAGTCAAAATCATTTTGCTTTCGGAAAAGTTGCGTTTAGGATAGTGGAAACTAAATATATATATATATATATTATATATATATATATATATTGGCATTGCGTTTGGAAGATGAAAATGACAGTTAGTGGAAGGCATTTTGCATGATGCATTTTGTTTGATAGATTATTGATTGAAATTTCTTCCCTTGGTTAGTCTAGCTTTCATAGAAACGAAAGTTTTATTTTTCTCATATAGTTGCATCTTAGGTGTTCAGGTGACATCGATTTGAGCCCAAATTTGAAAATTGAAGATAAACTCTAGAATCTATCAATTAATCTAAGGAGCATTTGAAACATTAACGCTTCATGCTTAGTGGTCTAGGCTAGAGACGTGTTCCGGTGTCTTTAAAACTTAGCAGTTGTCATTCACTTTTGCATTAGACAGCGCTAACATGTACTTGTGCTCCCCATATGGTCGAGTATATAAAGGGAGACCCTCATAGGTTGCAAACCTCTACCCATAGAAAGCCGAATCTGCCGCCCTGTAAACATGATACACCGAACACAGCGTTCGGGGGTACGTCAAGTCCTTAGTAAATTTATTTGTTGAAGTGTATATTGTAGTTCACGGTTACTTGGTATTCCTTTTACCTAGATTCACTTGAGTAGTCATTTCGATCTTTTCTGGCGCTTTAAATTTGAAAAGATCATCGAGCACTTGTCCTTTCGAGCTCACTAAACCAATGAAAGCGACTAGACTCACTTTTTCATCCTTTTCTCTACTCTTAAAACATGAAAAGGCCAAATTTTTGTTTCAAATTCTAAAATAAATTAAATGACCGCAGAAAAACATCCTTCCTGTGGAAATACTCCTTAGTAGATCTTAGGTTGATACCAATGGCAACATTTCCTGGGTCTACCAGTCAAAGAAACCCCTTTGATGGGAATCCTAGTTCTTTTCCTTCTTTCAGAAATATTAGTGCTCCCTATATGGCGGCATTGTCCCTTCCTAGATTGACCATTGGCCTGCCAGTTTGGTTGATTTTGACCTCGGTGGTTCCGAGTGTCAAAGTTGTTTTTCAACCGAGTTCTCCTCCACCTGAACAATATCAACCTCATGTTGATCCTAAAGTTGACCCCTCGCCTTCTTCGCCTATTTCTTCACCTTGTTCTTCCTCTTCGCCTTGTGAAAGTCTAGATTCTAGTAACTGGGAAGCTAAGACGAAGAAGAAGACGCTAAAGAAGAAGAAGTAAAATAAGCAAGGGGGCAACCAAGCAGTGATTGCTACGGATGCAACTAATGTAGGAAAATCTTCCAACTAGCCTCAGAAAGTAAAATTCCCTTGTATGTTATGTAAGGGTGACCACCTTCTTCAGAATTGTCTTGGTATTCCCAAGGTCTTAGAAGTGTGGTCTACAGGTTCACATCGACCTTTGTCATCAGCCTTTGGCGATCATGCTGGTGATAAACCTTCAACTAGTAACCGTAAAGCTCATGGGAAAAAGGGAAAAGTCAAATTTCCTTGTAAGTTGTGTGAAGGTAATCATCCCGTTCACCTTTGTGCTTTAATGGATGAAGCTTCCAAAGAGTTGGAAAACCTTACAGCTTCTCAACCTCGTCTTCCGACTGGGTATCGAAAGTTTTCCCCCGATCCTTTTCTAGTTGATCAAGTGATTGCTCAAAAGTCATCTTTGGTCAACCCCACTTTCTCTGAAAGTGAGTCTCATGAGTCCATTCTTGTCCAACCATTGATTGAGAAACCGGTAGACTTGACCCCACCTTCAGTTAATCGTACCTTTCTAGTAGAGAGTGAACCTCATACTACTCAGGTTCTTCTGGTTTCTTCAGTTTCAAATGAACTGGAGGGAAATCCTCCCATTCCTGAGGTGCATGAGAGTAGTTCTCATGTTCCCATGGAGCAAGAGGGTAGCTCGCACGTTCCTATGACACGCCCTCCGAGTAGTTTAGTCAATTCTTTTGATTAGAGTCAGCTGGCAGGATATCGCCTTCCGTCTTATGTGCCTTTCCAGATTAAAGTACAGGCTTACCATATGGTCGTACCTAGCACAGTCATAGACGAGGGTGCATCTGTTAGCATTCTGTCATCAACTGCTTGGCAAACTTTAGGTTCTCCTCAGCCTGTCCCCGTCACCCAAAATTTGTTAGCTTTTAACAGAGGAAACAGTCACTGTTAGGGATCCTTCCTAAGTTACCTATTACTTTGGGAGGAAAGATTATCTATATAAATGTGATGGTTGTTCAATGCCCTTTAGATTTTAATCTACTCCTTGGTCGTGACTATGTTTATGTCATGGGAGCTCTTGTTTCTTCCCTCTTTCGAGTGATTTGTTTCCCATGTGAAGGAAGCATTGTGATCATTGATCAGCTTACATTCATTGGTCTTAAATCAGCTCCCACTCAACCATCATCCCTAAATGGTTCTTATGCGCAAGAAGTATCACCCCTGCCACAAGTTAATTACATGGCCACCTATTCCATGCCCACATCTACTGATGATCTAGTAGGTGATGTAGTACACCATGTACTGGGGGCATTGGAGCCCAATTTTTCCATTGGATCCCTGGACATGTATCCCTTCCAAAGTGTTGTTCTCCCATCTGATGAGAACCTCTTGAAATCCATGTCCTCTTTTGGTTTGTGATCAGGTGTATGAAGCAAGGGATATGGAGCAGAGTTCCCTGTCTTGTGTCAAGCTCCTTAAAAAATGAAACAAGGGATATGGAGCAGAGTTCCTTGTCTTGTGTCAAGCTCATTAAAAAAATGAAACAAAGGATATGAGGATAGTTCTTATGCTATGTCAACCTCGTTAAAAAATGAAACAAGGTGTCTGGAGCAAAGTTCTTTTACTTGTGTCAAGCTCCTTAAAAAATGAAACAAGGGATGGAGCAAAGTTCCTTGTCTTGTGTCAAGCTCCTTAAAAAATGAAACAAGGGATGGAGCAGAGTTCCTTGTCTTGTGTCAAGCTCCTTAAAAAATGAAACAAGGGATATGAGGATAGTTCTTTTACTATGTCAACCTTGTTAAAAAATGAAATAGCTTCCATGAGGATAGTTCTTTGCTATGTCAACCTCGTTAAAAAATCAAATAAGTGTCGTGAGAATGGTTATTTTCCTATGTCAAGCTCATTAAAAAATGAAACAAATCCCCTTCCCATTCGAGTCTTCGATTAGATCTCGTAAAATCCCAGTCAAGTCTTTCACTTGATCTCGTAAGTGAACCTTCTTTCCATCCACTTAGGTGAAATGAAATGAAGCTTGGGGGCCATGTACCTCGAATTGAGTCATTATGCTAGGGACATGCAAACTCATCTCAAGCATAGTTTATTATCTTTGTTTCAATCTTGTGTAAAAATGAAACCAAATCCAAGCATAGTTTGTCTCCATTTCAAGCTTGTGTAAAAATGAAACCATTCCCACTTTACATCTCGTGATTACTGTTTTATCAGTCGATTTTTGCTAGATGAGCCTTGGTTCTTTCATTCCATCATCACCATCTTTTTGGCTGATCGTACATTTTCACTTGGTTGTTTTACCCTTACCTGAGGAACATCTGCGATGAGTGGTCTTATTAGTCAGCCTCTTAACCTTTACATATTTTGAGCAATTCCTTCATGACTGGAACCAGTTGTTATCCTTTCATACCACTCATTCCTCCAGGTGGAGTCCTCTTTTAGCTCTTTTCAAACTCCAAAAATATGAAAAGATTGTCAAGTACTTGTCTTTTCAAACTCGTTAAAGTAAATGAATCGACGTCACCTCAGTATACGTTTACCCCTTTTTCGGGCTGAGATTGACTATTTACGAAAAGTAACACCTTAGTCGAACATGGCTAGGAGGTTCTCTCGAATATAGTTTTCTAACTTTTCAGATTTGAGAGACAAATTACGAAAAGGGACCTAATGGAGTTTTATTTTTTGTCTCTTTTTCAAACTCTCTAAATATGAAAAAGATGTCGAGTTGGTCTTACGTTGGACTCGTTAAAATTTTATGACGAAAGACTCATCACCATGATGAGACCAAGTTTCTCCTTCCTAGGGCTCGTAAAACTTACTAGGATGGATTCATCCCAAGGATGAACTTCTACGATAAGCATATGGCATCATCTTCAAGCTTGTGTAAAAATAAAGAGGTGTTCACTAGAAATAGTGGGGGAAAAATGAAGATGAAACATCCTTTGTATAGGCAGCATGTTGCTCTTGAACATGACACTCATCTCTTTCTCGTGTCGAGTTTGGGATATCCTCACTTAGTCACTTGTCCTTCTGGGTTTGGGTGATCCATTTTGCCTCTCATTTGACTATTCCACTTCGTCATTATGACCCTTGGTCTTATGTTGAATCAAATGTTGCCACACTCCGGAGTCGTGTCGCCAATATGTTCAAGAGAAGTCCAATTTGCAGTTATTCACCTATACACTGTTTGAGTCATTATTACAGTCTTGAAACTTATTCCACTTTATTCCTTGTTTCATGTCGATGATGAGGGAATCATTATGACCCTCCTTCCACAGGTCACTTCATGTCGACTTCAAACTCATTATCCAAGAAGACGACTTAGAAACTCCCTTTCAGTACCTTGGAGCTTGCATGCCTTAATGGCAAGTTCTTCGAATCCAAAGACAGGTTTTCACTATTGGCCTTCGATCGGGTGATTCCACGTGTTCGACTTCAGCTTCATTATCATATTCACAGATTGTACTGTCGTACCTTGAGAGCCATTGTCATTATGGGTGGTTCCTCTCATGCCTGTTAACGGTCTACATCAATGGCCGGTAATCAAGTGGTTTTCTAGCAAGTTCGACTGCGAAACATTAATTCGCATGTTAGAATTCGTACTTTGATCAGGTCGGGATGGAGCGCAAGACCCTGAGTCTTGTCTGATATGAATTAGGTTGTGTGGAGTTATATGATTGTACACATGTTTCTTCTATACAGATGGTTGTGACCATACTGTGGGACTTTATATTTATGATGATCCTTCTATATTGGATGGTTGCGTCCATGCCTTGGATCTTAGATTTATGGATGAGCCTTCTTATTTGGATGGTTGTGCCCATGCCATGGATCCTTTCATATAGTCCTTATTATCCGGATGGCTACGCCCATGCCGTAGATTCATGTCTTGCTCTCAGATATGTATATGTATATGCGTCCTTGATTTACAGCTCCCCTGACAGTGTGTGTCCTCATCCTTGCAAGAGCTCGTAAAGCATCTCAGCCATCACTCCTCGTTCTACCTTCATCCTTTAAGGGGCATCTCTTACACAATATTTTGTCACACCTCCTGCACTTCCCTGTGACATACCCTGAAGTGCCCGAAACATGACCCTTATACAGTATACTCATCCATGTATACAGCTCAGATCCCTCCTAAGACTTCATTTGGAAAATCTCTTGAGCTTTCCCTGAAGAAATAGCTCTTAAAACCCTAAAATGAGAGTCATTGCCCTTATGAGGCTTAAAACAGCGATGGTCGCATGTTGCACTGTGTTTGACCCGCGGTGGCATCGCTCTGTTCCCTAGCATACCTGCGATGACCCCAAAAAGGTAATTTTCCCAAAGAAGATGAGAAGCTTCGTGATCTAGAAGCTTCCAAAGCAATGAGCTAGAGGTGGTTTCGTATAGATGAGGTCGAATCCTCCTAATTTGACCTCTTTGTCTTATCCCTATGAGCTACCTCCTTGAGATGTGGGCCTAATCCTATCTTTGGAGAAGTCCTAACTCCCTCTCCCAGCCTATAAATTCCTCTTCTCCATTCCCAAATGGTTGGTCAAGTTATAGGCTGGGTTGGTCTATGTCCATTTGCACCCCTACGTTGAGCTTGTGCTTAGAGGCTATTCATTAGACTTGGAGAAGGAGTGTTTGGAGAGTTTCTTGGCTTGGACTTGGATTACCACTCAAGGAGATCCTTTCAACATCAAGGCGATGGTTGTAAGTTTCCCGTTATTCCTTAAATAATATACAACTGTTGGTTCATCTTCCCAAAATATATATGTTCATGTATGTATTAGCTTGGCATTGCTTGATCAGCTAAGTAGGTTGTTTTTGGATTTTCTATTGGTTTTGGCATGCTTTGTTGTCTCTTGATCACTTGTGCAGGTACATAAGTGCTAAGAGACGCAGGAACAAGTTCGTGACACAAGTGGTTCGAGGCCATCAACAAAGGAAATCATAATAGCATTAGAACGAGGTAGGTTATCTCTTTCGTTCTACTTTTCAATTATAACTTAGGAAGATGTCTAGTTGATTGTCACTTCAGTTGCTAAACCACTCATTGGGCTAGAGGGATCGTCTCGGTCCGCAGAGAGGATTAACCTTGTCAACAAACCCAGAGAGGGAAGATGATGAAATAGGCCATGTAATGTGCGGAGAGGAGTGAAAAGTATGAAATGGGAAAATGGGACCGCGCCAACCAAATCAAGGTTGCCCAAGTAGTGCACATCCTGAAGCTATAAGCCAATAGGGGAGATTCCATGGGACTAGGGTTGAGGATTAACCCCCATTTAAGATGAGGGAACAAGACTACAGTGAAAACCCTACCTCCTTCCAAGCCACCCAATAATCCATACGCAAGTGTGCCCAAGGAGAAACAAGCATAAACACCTGATTGCACAATGAAAGATATACCTTTAGGATGGATGGCCCACCTTCAAACATACACTCTCAACAAACTCAACAAATGGACGAGGTATATATCACTGGCTCAAGGAGCAGAGATCAATTGGCACAATATCGGCTACACTGGTTGTTGTCAGGGTTGTTGGCTGCCAATTGAAGACAAATCTAGGAGAAAAATTCTCCTATGGGGTCACCCACTGGTGGTGGGTAACAAGCTCTTAATTCTTGTGTTGATCATTTGATCATCATTGATGTAGTACTTGTTAATTTGGCAGCTCAAGGACAAATTCCCTCCTTTGGATAGTCTTCCTCATCCAGAGAAGACCCTCTTTGCCGTTGGAATAATTTAATTTGGTCAAGAAAAAATATATTTTTGATGTGAAAACCCACATGTGCACAAAAGTTTAGGTCGGCCTAAAGGACAAATTGGGTCTCCAAGGAAGCATATAAAGACAGGATAAGTCAACCTCTTTTGGACATCACATCATCACATCTTCTTCTTCTCTTGGAGGTTCGTACAAGTCTAAAATTGCAAGCCTTCTTTCACACGTGCGAGTAAGAGAGAGATAATTTCAGAAGGGCCAAAATTTGTCTTTGCCCGGCGTTGACTTTTTGGTGTCTAAGCATACTTTGACTTGGTTTGACTTCAGTTTGGATCTGTTTTTGGAGGCTGCATTCTTTAGCACAAAGACTGAGATTGTTTGGGCATTTGACTCCTGTTGACAGCAAAATTTCACTGCAGCGTGACCGAGGACTTTGTCTCTCCGTTGACCGAGTTTGACTTAGTTGTTTGGGACTGTTTTGACTTCATTTTGACCAGCATTCAAGGCTGAATTTGTGAGCAGTTGACCAAGCACTTTTGGAGGAGTTTGACAGTTAACAAGTGGACTAGTTAGGGCATCTTTGACTACTGTTGTCTTTGACAAAATTTCAGACTTGTTAACCAGATTTGACCTAGAGGCTCATTTATTAGATATTGGTTGGTAGATCTCTTGGATATTTGACTTTGACTCTTTTGTTGATGAATTGAAGCATTGTATCTCTCTGTTGAACATTTTATGACAATCTAATAAGAAGAAGAATTTGAAAGGGTTTTCCCCCTTGTGGGGTTTTTGTAAGTTTTTGTAGCATCAGACGTACTCTAGACACGAAATTTAGTGGAGATTTTAGAATACATGAGATCTCCAAAACCCATAAATTGTTTCTGGAAATTTTGCCTAGAAGTGCCTCAATTAGATTATTAACTATTTTTTTTAAATATTACCCGAGTCTAAACTTAGGGAATATGGTTAATTAATCAGTATTAATTGAGATAAGGTGAGAATCATCTAGAAACTCACACGAATCAATCCAGAGATGATCCTAGCCATTGATTAAGTTCTAATCTTAGTCGTTGGTGCTCCAACAGTGGATTATAAGAGAAGGTCGATGTGGTAATGGAGGATACACCAGTGCAAATTCGATTTTCTCAGTAGCAGCAGCTCAGCAGAGAAGATAGAGCCAAAGGGTGAGTAGCAGGTGGAAGAGGAGGGCAACAGCATTCCGGGAGGAAGGTTTCCAGTCCCCGAAAGAGGCAAAGAAAGGAAGGTCGAAACTCCGAGAGGGCCAGCATAAGCTTTGCGCAGAGGGTGATGCAGGGAGCTCAACACAGAGGCTAGGGAGGCCAAAAATAGTTGTGGGGTGAGAGAAAATTCTCACGATAATTTTGCCAGTATTTTCCTGAGATTAGATTGCCAGTTGGGCATCTAGATTATTGTACTCATAATTCCTACTGAAGAATAATAATAAACCCTTATTTGCTGCACTTATTTTCCCACACTGGGTTTTTCCAGGGACAAGTGTCCAAAAATAACTGTGTCAAAATTCTTGTGTGTGCTAGAATTTCTCATTTTTCAATATTTTATTTTCCGCAGTGTTTTTATGGTGAAAATTGCAGTTGTGATTTTATTCATTGTTTGTCATAGCAAATAAACTGCATAATTAAATTTTCAGTTAGAAGAATAATTTCGAGTTGCTAGAATAGATGAAAATTTTCACATGGTATCAGAGCGCAGTTGATCAACTGGAGAGCTCAAAGGCAAAGGGAGAAGGAATTTCGTTGCTCATTGTGGGCAGCAGGCCGAAATTCCCAAGGGCAGCGTAGTCATTCTGCCAAAAGGTTGAGTTACTTGTGGAGGTTTGATTTCTCTGTGTGGTAGAAAAATTCGATCTTTCAAGATTAAGTGATTCGAGAGGGCTTAGAGAATATTTCTCTAGCTACAAAGAGGAGCATATGGACTTCCAGATTACTATGGGAAATAGAACGAAATGTACTCCAGTAGGGAGAGGTGCCATAGATTTTCAGAGGGAGTCAGGAGCAAGCACTAGCGCTATAGAATAGCGAAACTCCCTTCTGCTTCTAAGCTTCTAGGCTCAGCACTCACGCTCTGATACCATGTGAAAATTTCGACACTACAAAATTATTCTGCAGCTCACAAAATTTCACTACAAAATTATATTACAGCAACTAGAAATTATTCTTCTACCTGTAAAATTAATTAATAGTTTGTTCGCCCATACAAACAACGAATAACTCACTACTGCAAACTTCACAAATAAAAAATCTGCGGAAGATAAATAGCACTGGAAACTGAGAAAATCTAGCACGCACATAAAAATATGACAGTTATTTTTGGACAAATGTCCCCAGAAAAACCCAACTTGGGAAAATTAGTGTAGCAGCTGAGGGTTTTTATTATTATGTAGTAGTGAAATTTTGAGTACAATTTGGATGCACAAACTGGCAATCCACTATAGGAGAAATTTGCCAAAAAAATAATGAGACAAATTTTGTCTCACTTGGCACTGATCCAGCTCCGAAACTGGCTCTGAATGGGCTCCATGAAACCCCTGCGTCAGCCTCTGCATCAAACCTGCGCAGTCACTAGAACACTCTGCCTAGAACTGCAATTGATCAAGCCGTATGTCCAATCTAGCCTATGAGAATGACTTGTTGGCACCTTCTATAAAT
This sequence comes from Pinus taeda, assembly GCA_000404065.3. Lineage (NCBI taxonomy): Eukaryota > Viridiplantae > Streptophyta > Pinopsida > Pinales > Pinaceae > Pinus > Pinus taeda. The sequence goes on from APFE031063589.1 coordinate 133,866, forward strand.
CTTCCCGACCTCCAACAACTGAATCGACCCTCTGTTTGGCAAAATCAAACTCTACCTCTAAAGCTTCTGTGCAGCCTCACTGAGGAAACTCATCCCTCTTGTAGTTGACTCTCCGGATCTGGAAAAGCTTTCCTCCGAACTCACTGTCCCTACCCCTTTGTGTCTCTGCTTCCTTCTCTGGCTTTCAGGCAACTACTGCTGCTCTCTGAAAATCAAACTGCCAAGGAAATCGAACTCACAAGTATGTTCTCCATCTACACATTGAGTTCTTCTTATAATCCTTTGTTGGACTTCCAACGGCCAAGATTAAAACTTAATCAAGGGCCAAGATCATATCGAAGTCGATCTGTGTGAGTTTCTAGAGAATTCTCACCTTATCTTAATTAATTTTGATTAATTAACCAATTTTCCTAAGTTTAGACTTGGGTAACAGTAGAAAACAGGTTAGTAATATAATTAAGACACTTCTGGGTGGAATTTCCATAAATAATTTACGAGTTATGGAGAACTCCTATTCTCTAGCCTCTCCACAAAGCTTTGTGATTAGAACACATATGATGCTACAAAAACTAACACTCCCACTTAGCGAGGACTGTGTTCTAGTGCTACAAATTATGTCACAACATCCTATCTCTATACCACCTTCTGTCACGCTGCTAATGTCTAGCCATACTACCCATCAACCACTACGCAACTCTGATGTTGCATTTGTATTGTTGCTAACACTGCCATATTGCTGCCAACTTTGCATCTGCACTGAAACTCCCTCTCATCTGTCGTAGCTGCAACTGCAAATACTGCAACTACGAAGCATCCAAAATACTGAATCATTTGTGCCTGCTGCATCTGTCTTCTAAGTCCTAATTTCTACTAGCTATTGCACTGTCTACGGAAGAATCTGCATTGTTGCTGACTTTGCTACTAAGCCTCCCGCTCTGCTATCAACTCTGCGTTGCACTTTTAGCATCTAACTACTACTAGTTTGCAACTGTCACTCCAAAATCTGACTGCATCACTGACATTGATCCATCATGTTACTAAATAATGTGGGCCCCTGTAGCAAGGTGATGATCCATGAGGAGGTCACCTCAATGGACGTTGCCTGAACATCTGCAGTTATGGACTACAACTCCAAGTTGCCCCACCACACTCCTGGAGGTATGGTTGCCATCATAGCAAAGCCTTCCTCTAGCCTAGAGGACAACTTGTCTATCTCGGCTAACGCTGCCAGTTGGTCCCGCTTCTCTTGCTTGTCCTTCTTCCTTAGAGGAAATTGTGTGTTGTAGTGGCCAATCTCACCACACCTTAAGCACTTGACCTTTGACGGGTCCTTCTTCTTCTTCTTCTCCCCTTGCCCTCACTAGGACCCTTAGATTCTACGGCCACATTCTCCTCCTCCTTAACACCCTCAATCCACTACTACTGATGGAGCTCTTTAGTAGACCTCGCCTCACATCTTCTTACTACAAGTCGGACCACATCTTGTCCCATTCTGGTAGCATGTCTCTGGCCAATATACTTTGGACGAAAACTTGCCACTCATCTGAGACACTGTTAAGTGCCAACTATACAAGCTCTATTGTTTGAGGTGCTGCCCCAATAGCTACAAGATGATCTCGGACCTCCCGAATCCTAGTGAGGAAAGGATCTATGCCTTCCCCCTTCTGCATCCTGATGCATCTAAGCTTTTATTCCAAGAAAATCTTCGTTGCTCAAGAGTAACCTAATACAGCCGGGCGAGATCATCCCACATCTGTTTGGCAATATCCTTGCCAGATATATGCGAGACTATGTGGTCCCGGACTCCATCCAGGATCAACCACTTCGCCTTCACCATCTCCTTTTAGTATTCCTTCAGCTAATCCGCATCCTGGGGAACTGCCACAATGTTGTCTATGTAGAGCTTCAGGCCATATTCATCTTATAGGAAGGACATTCTGGCCTTCCAAATGACATAGTTAGAGGAACCCTCCAACCTATCCTGATCTCTAAGCCCTGCCATGGCCATCGCAGAATCTGTCGAAAACTCCCTCTTTCCGTTTGCTTGGCCTTTGGTTCTGCTAGACGCACTCCCTTCTGAAGTGAGGAAATCTGCACTCAGCTACTACCAATCTGAAATTTGGAAAATTTGACTTCTAAAACTCGAAATCCCCTGAGAGAAATTTTCACTCTGTTGTGTTTGTTTTCCTCTTCCACTCGACGTTGATTTTGCTGCTACAAAACCCTCTACGTCCAACCATGGAATTTGCTTAGTGAAAATTTGAGCTGTTGCTGCTCCATCTGCCTGTTGGAATCACTATTATTGGCACCTCGAATTTTCTGCAACCCCACAGCTGAAAATTGAACTTTCCCAAGCAATTCGATCTGTATGCCCTTGGCTTTGCGCAATATCTAATAATTTCAGCCTGTTGCTTCCTCTGAACAGCGAAATTCTCCACTTCTAAGCTTCCCAGATGACCACTCACACTTTGATATTATGTGAAAATTTCGGCACTACGAAATTATTCTGCAGCTCAGAAAATTTCGCTACGAAATTGTATTGCAGCAACAGGAAATTATTCTTCTAAATATAAAATTAATTAACAGTTTGTTTGCCCATAGAAACAACGAATAATTCACTACTGCAAACTTCACAAATAAAAAATCTGCGAAAGATAAATAAAGTTGGAAACTGAGAAAATCTAGCAGCCATAAATAAAAAAGACAGTTATTTTCGGACAAATGTCCCTCGAAAAACACAACTTGGGAAAACAAGTGCAGCAGTTGAGGATTTTTATTATTATGCAACAATGAAATTCTGAGTACAATTTGGATGCACAAACTGGCAATCCACTATAGGAGAAACTAGCCACAAAAATTAGTGAGACAAATTTTGTCTCACCCGGCACTGATCCAGCTCTGAAACTAGCTCTGAATGGGCTCAACGAAACCCCTGCATCAGATTCTAAGTCAAACTTGCGCAATCACTAGAACATCGTGCCTAGAACTGCAACTGATCAAGCCATCTGCCCAATCCAACCTCTGAGAATGATTCCCCGTCACCTTCCGAATATCTTCCCGGCCTCCAACAGATAAATCGACTTTTTGTTTAGCCAAATCGAACTCTGCCTCTGAAGCTTCTATGCAACCTCACTGAGGAAGCTCGGCCCTCCTATAGTTGACTCTTCGAATTTGGAAAAACTTTCCTCCGGACTCACTATCCCTGCCCCTCTTTGTCTCTACTTCCTTCTCTGCCTTTCCGGCAACTGCTGTTACTCTCTGGAAATCGAACTTCCAAGGAAATCGAACCAAGTGTGTTCTCCATCTACCCATCGACGACTTCTTATATGTTATTTTTTCTTAGGGCTATATTGTTCTTTGCTTTGATAATTGCATTTCTTTATTAACACAATACATTCACCCCATAACATCATAACATTATTCAAATCTACATCATTATTCGGTAGTATATGCAACTATATAGAAAGAACAATATCTTCATAATCAATGCAGCGGAACATAAAGGAACAATAGAAGAAAAGTATTCACACATAGAGACAAGAGGATCGGTCAAAGACTAAGGAAAAACCCACTATGGGGAAAACCCTTTCAAATTCTTCTTCTTATTAGATTGTCATTGAATGATTCAGTAAAAGAGAGTACAATGATCCATATCTTCATCCATACAACTATCCAGGAAAAAAACTACAGAACATCCATGAAATGAACCTAACAATGCTTATACTCAAAACCCTAATTCTAAAGCATGTAACGAACTATCATTGTCTGTGGTCAACTGCCAAACCATGCGGTCAACAAGCGAAAACTTCAGATAACTGAAATACCAAATGCTAGGTGTCGGTCGCATGGAGAACGCGTTGTGCGAGTGACTGAAATGCTTCAGTTGCTCCCTTCAATTTGTAAGCCAACGACTGTAGTCAAAATTAGCCTTCAGAAAGTTTGTGACTGTGACTTGGAAACCCTAGATGCCAGTCGCATGGAGGATGCGATGTGCATGTGACTGAAATGCTTCAGTCGCAGAGATGAGCCAGCCAGCGAGTGACTGCAGTCGAGATCTCCTTGTGTTGTGCCTACGACTAAGGCCCAAAACCCTAAAACAAAAATATGAACTTCAGACCCTGCAATTTCTCCTTCGAGCGAACCCATTCTCCGCAGACGTGCCTCAAACCTGTACGAGCCGAAACCAAGAAAGAGAATAAAAGAATGTCTCATGATGATGTCCAAATGAGGTTGAGGTCACTTGTATTTATAGTCTTCCAAGGATGTCCAATTTGCTTTAGGGTCGCCCTGATCAAATATGCACACGTGGGCTCTTCTTCATAAGTACACTTTCCCTTATCCGATTTGAGTGATCTTTGGGTCGATTTTGGTCCTCTCGAAAAGAAGAATTCAATGCAATCATTATCTCCATTAAGTGAGCTGCCCAAAGTGGAATTTGACCTTAGTTGCCAATTTTAACATTATAATCCTATGTTGGACCTCCAACAGCCAAGATTAAAACTTAATCAAGGGTCAAGATCATATCAAAGTCGATCTGTGTGAGTTTCTAGAGAATTCTCACCTTATCTTAATTAATTTTGATTAATTAACCAGTTTTCCTAACTTTAGACTTAGGAAACATTAAAAAATAGGTTAATAATCTAACTAAGACACTTCTAGGTGGAATTTCCATAAACGATTTCTAGGTTATGGAGAACTCCTGTGCTCTAGCCTCTCCCCAAATTTTCGAGGCTAAAACACATCAGATGATACAAAAACTAACAAGAAGGTAAATTTCGGAAGCAAATCATGGACACTGAAACCAGGAAGGAAAACCCTGGAAGGTAATATCTCGGAAGGTGAATCCCGAAAGGTGAATACCGGAAGGCGAAACCCAAAAGGCAAATCACGGAAGATGAAACCCTGAAGGCAAAACACGGAAGGTAAATCCCTGAAGGTAAATCCCGGAAGGAAAATCCTAGAAGGAAAACAAAGGCGCACAAAGAAAAATGGTCGGAAGGACGGGCCTAGGAGACGAAAAACTACCGTGATGTGACAACTCCATCACAAAACGAAATGCCCGCCCAGGTCATGGTTTTGTGGTGATTTTATGTGTTGTTGAAAACAAGAGCTCGGAGGAGTTTGCAGTGCAAAATAAGCCCTCGGGGCTATAGCATAAAGAGAGTCTGTGGAGGTTTATATGGCAGCATTTTTATATAAAAACCTTCGGGCTTTTGGGTGAATGAGTCGGCAGCTTGAATTTGGCAGTTATGCCAAACATAACAGCTAGAGCAACAAAGCTCTAAAATAAAGGCATGAACAAGTTAGAGTTCGGATTAGCGGCATGAACAAGTTAGAGTTCGGATTAGCGGCATGAACAGTTTAAGAGGTAAATGTAGCAGTTAAGCTAAAATTGGTTTTGGCCAAATTTAGAAGAACCTCGGCTAAATCCAAATAAAAATTCCAAAATAGCAAATTTGAGCAATTTAACTTAGAATTTCTCCAAGAAACAAGTAAGGTGAGTTAGAAGACTTGGAGATCAGCTACAACTAACTCAATTTGAGCAGAACATAGGCAAAATTAAGGATTCATGCAAGCAGTCAAAAGCAAGATAACTAAAGTTCCAATCCAAAAATATCAATGCAAAAATATTTATACGCAGAATTGAATTTGCAAGATTAGGAACAGAGGTGTGGAATTGTGTTGGTGAGACGGATTGATGTTGTTGGTGAGTATGATGAATTGCTCAATAATAAGAGATTGTTGACAGTGTTTGTAATGGTGGTTTTGGTGAGTCATTGAGAGACAAATTGATTTATGTTGTAAAAGGGAATGGCTTCATGATTTGAGAATGAAAATTGTATGAAAGATGAATCATAGAGGTCATGCAAATTGTAACTTGCAGATCAGGGGTTGTAGCTCCTTCCAGTAGTTGTTGGTAAATGTTTAGGGGTTGAAACTCCTTTTAGTAGAAGCTGATAAACATAGGGGTGGTAGCGCCTTTCAGTTGTAGCTGATAAATCAGGGAGTAGTTGCTTCCTGCCGGTTGTAGCCAGAGAACTATGTAACAGCAAGTAGTAGCTTGCTCTTATGAAGATATTGAAGAAAAGTTTGAAAAAAATATGTGCACTATTCGTGCTAGTTATGTTGATTCTTGTCATGCTCATATGAATTAATTGTTGAAGTATGTCTTGGTGTCCTAAGTTTCATTGCAAGTGAAGGAAAGTTTTCAAATTCCTACAATACAGATTCACCCCCCCAATATTGCCCTAGTTTCTAACAATCTTTTCTTAACAAGGGACAATAGTTGGCTGATATATCGAGCAAGCATAAGAAAAACATATGCTTCTGTGTGGTAAAGAATGATCCATACACTGCATGCCTACAGCCAATCCATCTCGCTAACACAGATCCTCTATGGAATTTTAAAAAATAGGTGTTCTACAATTATTATCAAGCTGCTCCTTCCATATGAATTGATTTCTCTGTTTATCTCCAGTTATTAACACTTGGTTTGCTTCTTGTAATGCCTGGACAAGTGCCCAATAAAGAGCAGTCCACTGTGTTTGTGATGTCAACCAACCAAACGGTTTGCACAGAACGTTCAGCTCAGAACTCTTACTTTTTCTTATTCAACTATGTACAAGTCATCACATGGATAGCAACACTTTCCTCAATGTCAACATTGCCCAACTTAATGACCAAGGTTACTTTGAGGTTACATTAATGTAACTGTTCACAAGGATGGTTGAATGAGTTGCCAAACAGACAAACAGGCTGGAATGCCATGATGCCCTGCATATGACCATACAAATCTGGTTATATAATGTGCTGGCTGTTTGTTATATCACTATGCAGGGTATTAAAGAAGTAGTGTCATGTTGTGGTCTTAATGCATTGTTCGAACAAAGTAATTTAGATGTTCTTTAATTGGTGAACAACAGGGCAAATTCCAATCAGAAGTCATACACATTTTCTTGAATACTTCAGATCACTAAGATACACAGCTTCCCTAGCAGCATACATGCCCAACAAACCATGCAGGCATGTGCAACCTCAAAGGCTCTTCAAAACAGATACATGGCCAACAAACTTCCCCAAAGAGTACCAATTATGACACATATACCTCTTCCAACTGGATGTGTGGGCCTTCAACAACATAAACCATCCTCCAAGGTTCCTCAAGGGTATGCCTTTAATGGTGGAAGGGTCTTTAATCCAAGTCAAAAGCCATTGCCACTCCAAAGCACACCTCCCAGATTTCATTATAGTTAAACTCTCAAAGGTTGGCACCGGACTTTTGCACATATAGGTCAATTCAACTAAATTTGCTTAAGGTCAGCCTCAACAAGCTTTCACAGGTCAGCTCTAATTTACATTTATTATTCAGTATGCATATAAGTCAGCACTTCCATTTTTAATAATGCACTGCACTATACAAGTCAGCTGTCCAAGTATCAAGGATAAACACACATTTATAAGAAAAGCACTCCAATCATTTTTTGCTAACAGTTTTGAAGAGAGATTTTCTGTCTTCACCTTTTCTGAACTCGATCTTCATATTGACTGTCATATCACATATTTTCTCCTACATATACTTAGTTATGAGAATTCCCAACTCAGATCTGAAATAACATGTGCATACTAGTTTGGCCTGTTCTGTTCCCAAGATATTTCTGTCTTTTATCAATGAATATTTTTGCCTTTACTGTTGTTTATCAATGAATGCTGACAGTACTGTAATCATACCAATCCAATCACACTTCCAGGAGTCCATCTGATCATTGTATGAAGAGTCTCCTCCGGGAATATGCTTGTATTACTCTACAACAGCAGCAAGTCAGAAGTGTAGTTGCTGGGTGTCACTGCTGGCAGGCCCTTTCATGTTAATGATGGCCCTGGAGGAAGTCATTAAGTATTGCTGGTATCCATGATATAATCTGAAGGATCTCTAGGCACCAATCCTTTTAAATATCACACAGCTACTGATGCATGGGTAAAGTACTTTATTACCATTCATTAAGGACAAGAAATGAAGCAGTAGAGTTGGGCTGTTGAGATGATTATCATGATGGACTTCTCATTTATAGAGTACTGGTGATGGTACAGTGCCTAAGATTAGTATACCTGTAAGCCCTCATTTGTACTTGGAACCTTTGGATTCCTCGCTGCATCTTTTTCCTTCAGAACAGTACTTCCTTCTTTGAATGGAACTTTTACAGTTGCAAGGCATAGACATTCTAAGGTAGCAGCACTCCTTCCTGTTGTTGCTCTGATTTATGACAACCGTTAAGTGATAAAGCTGACTAAAGCTCTGCAGAATCAAATTCATCAGAATGCATTTATTCTGATGCCATTTTTTGCCCAGATTCTTTAACTACAAAGGTTTGACGCCCCTAGGGTTACCATACCTACAGGTGGATAACATCTGGCTCCTAATTGGGGACAAGTGATCCTCAAGGGAATTCTTGAGAATCCCAGAATCTCATTTTGCAAGAAAGAAATACCATTTAAAATCCACAATCCAGTGCATCCACCTCATCATCTCTAGGGTGCAATGCACCTTTGCTCTAAGTTTGACCACCAGGTAAAATAATGATTAAGGTCTGGATATTTATGTGCTGGAGTCTCCGTGGCTGCTGGTGGGCTCGAATAGGGTCAGAGCATTTCTGAGTTAATGACATCCTCAAGCATATGCCTGTATATCCACTTCATAGTGGGCCTGCTGTAATCATCAAGAAGAGATACAATAACTCCCTGTCCTGTTTTCAATGCTGACTTATCCTGCTTTTTGATACCCAGGGATACACAATATTGGAACAAAATGAACTGCTGATAACATACAATCCACCCTGATGGGAAGTGTTGCACACTGTAACGACCCATCTTTAATTGCACATATTATGTGCCCCTGTATAAAAATAATAATACTAAAATATAATAATAGAGCAATAAAAATGATAATTATAAATAGAATAAAGATTTAGTATTGTATCAATAATTAATAAATTAATCTAATATTCTAAAGTTATATTAAAACAAACATAAATAAACTTTATATATTAGAGAAAAATATATATAAATAAAACAAAGTATATTTATATAAGGTACATATCAATATAATCAAATTAATATAAAGCATGTCTTATAGCATAAAAGTGTTAATATATATATAAGATGATCAAACGTATAATACCTTCAATCTTACATATATAGACCATCGCATAAAAGAACTAAACCTTAAGCAAGGCCGAACCATCTGGACGGGAAGATGACTCACAGCTGGAGGAAGCTGTCACCGCGAGAGTAAGCGGTGGAGTCATGGGTGTACAGGGCAGCCACCGCTTAGCTGATTATAAAAGCACTAAGATAGGGCTGAGAAGGGGACGGAGAGTGGAGGGCAGGAGAACCAGGAAATCAGGAGTTCAAACCAGAGGGAGCTTTACATTGATCTGAGGTTCTGGGCACGGGGGCAATGAGCTTCGGTGAGAAGCTTGCTGGATTGGCTGGGAGGAATTGGTTTCCCGGTAATCGGATCAGTTAATAACCGCGGAGTCATCAGCTTCAACAGGAGCAGACAGCAGTTCAGGTAGGTGTTCGAAATCCCTTACGGTTACTGCATTTTTGTTCTGCTTATCATCTTATTTCAGTTTATGGTTATTACACATGGTATCAGAGCACATCGTTCAAACCCTTCGACCTCACAGGCCCTACGCTCGTATCAGTTTTGTGGTTAAATTCTGCTGCGTAAAAGCTTGTAAAAAAAATTCACGGTTACATTTCTGTGGTTTGAATCTAAAAACCCCCTGTTTAACAAGCGTTGTGGTAATTTCAGTTTGTGAATATAATTTGAAATAATTTAGAGTCTAGTTGAAATAATTTAAAGGCAAATTAGTGGGCATCGATTCATTTTGAGGTCAATTTCCATGGTTAGCCTCAGAAATCCCCTGGTTATTGAGCAGAACCCTCCTCTGCTCGAGAGGTTGAACGTTGAATTTCATTGCCCAAGGAAGGGATTAAAACGGTTCAGCAAAATTAGGGTCTCCTTCCCTGCGAGAGAGGTGGAAGAATTCTTTTTACACAGTAATGAGACACCGTGCCGAAACAGAGAATTTGGTCACAGATTTGAGAAATTTGCGCGCCTTGGCGAACACTGTGCAGATCAATGTTGACAAGTTGTCGCGTAACATAAGCCGCTTGCAGGCCCTGAACGCGAATATAAGCCAGGGCGCCGAGGACACCCAACACAACATCATTGCCCTAATGGAGGAATTGAGTTCTATCGATACCAATATACAAAGTATCAATCTTCATATCTCTGAGAGCATTGCAAATCTCAGGGCCGAGATAGCCCAAGAAGCGAATTTTATCAGGGTCGAAAATCCCGACCTCGCGTGGCGGCTCGACCGCTCGACTCTGGCCCTCGGCGCCAAATTCGGCCGCATTGAAATGTCTTTGGCGAGAATTTCCATGGCTTTAACGGGTGTTTCCGCGAGTTCCAGAGCCTTGGCCGGACTGCCCACGAGCCCCGGCGGCCCGGCGTCGTCCCTGCTCGCGCGGGAAGTCCGCGGTGTGGCCCTACAGAATCCCGATGCTCGCGGCAAGCTGGAGTTGCACCAGTATGGGGCTTCGTCTCAGTACTGGGTTCTGGATGTGGAGAGGTCCGAGAATTCAAGAAGATATGATGCTGTGCTTGTGTATTCTTGCATTGACCACGGCCTCGATGGAGTGCTGCCCCTGGAGCATCTGTTTGTGTTGGCCAAGAACAGAACTCTGGCTCCTGCTACTGTGAACATGTTTCTTGAAACTGCCAGGAGGTATGGAATTTACTCCGAGTGTGATAATCCCTTCGTCACCACTGTCCAACATGGGACCTGTGGATGGCCAGACACCTGAGCGAGGCAACAGTTTCAACAAGTCACTTCGTTATTTATAATTGTCTTTTTCAGTTTATAATTGTCGCTTTCAGTCTTAATTAGTTTTACAGTTGTATAAAAATGCATGCTCTAGATTTCGTTTCAATTAATAACTGGAGTCTGTGCTACTCTTCTCCTCTTCTGATTCAATCTTATTTTCTCGTGCTCTCTATTGTACAACTTCCAATTGATTTAATAAGAAGTTCTAGATATTGTTCCTGAAATCATCCGTGCAATTATAGTTTTTAGAATGTGTTTTTCCTTGAGAAAATTGATATAAATTCAGTAATATATATCTATTAAATATCCCATTTATATATACCAAATATCTAAACAAGAATACATGAACTTATAATTAAAAATCAAATTTATATATACCAAATGTCTAAACAAGAATACATGAACTTATAATTAAATGGGTTAATGTCTAATTAAAATTTGAGAAAAGTATCTAGCAGAAGGATATAATTACTTAATTCCTTAGGCATTAGTGTAGTGAAGGACCGAGTATAAGTTGGTTTATTTTTATTTATTTTTTTGCATTATTGCAATGGCATAAGGCTGCAAAAATATAGTCAAAGATATATGATTGGAAAAGTAGCCAGAGATATATGATTACTTTATTCCTTCATCATTGTAGTGAAAGGCCTCGTATCCATTTCTTTGCCTATTATTGCCATGGATTGAGTGCATAAAGCCCGGAAATATTGTAGTGAAAGGCCTCGTATCCATTTCTTTGCCTATTATTGCCATGGATTGAGTGCATAAAGCCCGGAAATATTGTAGTGAAAGGCCTCGTATCCATTTCTTTGCCTATTATTGCCATGGATTGAGTGCATAAAGCCCGGAAATATTGTAGTAAAACGCCTCGTATCCATTTCTTTGCCTCTTCTTGACCCTTAGGTCAGTACATATATTTAGAAGATACATTGCCTTGTAAAACTGGAAGCCATTGACTCACCTAAATAATGTGGAAACCACCTTGCTAAATGTTATCTACCAAATAGCCCCAGTTTATGGTCATTACACTTATGATCATTAAACTTTCAGCTAAAAGTTTTCTGCCCAAATATTATGAAATCTGAACTTTTGATAGCACAAATTCCTATAAATCTTATTACAGTCAAATTGCATTTTGCATCAACCATCAAAGTATTTTGTGCAATTTATAAAGACCACTTTCCAAAGCATCCTTTAGAGAGCAAATTGTACTAATTATATCCTTTTGACGAAGCCATTTTTAAAACAGAACTGGTTCTGGAAATCATAAATCACATTTTATCCTAATTTATTTCCTCCGTTTAAACTCAATCTACTTTTATGATATACGGATGAACTGTATCTCTTCTAGATGTTAATCATGGCATGTCTATGGTAAATTTTCGGCTAAAATTCAAACTAATAGGGAACCAAAACAACCCTTCTTTTATAGACTTAATCCATATCCAAGTAATATATTCAGAATATAAATATGTATGACCTCCCTTAAATGTAATAACTAGATTGAGGGATGGCGGGTATGTTACCGACGTACTTTGTAACGAGATATTTAACATTTATTTTGTATGAGTGTTATTAGGTAAATAAACTTTAGATGTCTTACCTTAGGAGCTAATAACCATACACTTCTGCATTATTCATATTAGGATAGAATACCCTGCATTAGAACAAGGAGGTCGCAAGACCACCTTCCTTGACCTCAATACCAGTAAGATCCGCCTAGCGGGTAAAAATAGCAAAACTATATCCGTTTATGAATGTGAAGTCGCAAAAGAAATTTATGCGTTAAATTCGGTTGTCTACCTCAAAATTTTGATAAAATTTTATTATATGTTTAGGAACCATTACAATGGTAAGGACGTATGAGCGACGACGACGTGATCGAGCAGCATCACCACCATTAATGCCGCCACCGTCGCCATCATCGTCCCCATCATCACCACCAAGACCATTATCAACATCAATCATCCCAGCGCCAGAGTTGACTGTGATAATGAACTCCTTGGAAGCCTTATTGGAGACATTAAAAGAATCCACTAAGGCTAAAACCAAAGAGGAATCTCAACATTTGGCTACCAGTTCAGCAGAACCAAAGAATTTTGAGCCCAGAAGATCGAAAGAAGACATTTCGAGGGAGCTTCAGAAAATCAAACTCCCAGAATTCTCAGGGGGTCGGGCAGGTGAACGCGCTGAAGCATGGTTGGAAGGAATGAACAGATGCTTTAGGTTAAGAGAATATTCGTCTTCGGCAAAAACAAAAATTGTCATGTTTCAACTAAAGGAAAGTGCCTTGATTTGGTGGGGAAATCTGGAAATGCAGCTACACCTTACATCAGATAATGCCCCTTGGGAACTATTTGAGGAAAGGTTTCGCGCAAAGTATTTACCTCCATA
>APFE031063589.1:174167-200680 GCA_000404065.3 Pinus taeda
TCCACTCCTGAGAAATCTGAATGGGAAAACACACCTGTCATTGTTCTCATGAATGCTGGTCTTAACAAAAGGGCTCAAACTGAACACTGTCCAACACCTTGCGCTTATTTCCTATCTCGCCCGACATTAGGTATCCCTGTTTAGGCCTGTGCAATACCTCGGGTTCCAAAATAAAGTCCACCGCGGCAAGCGTTGACATGTCCATCATGCAAGTTGTAAACAAATAGGCGAGCCAACTCTCTTGTGGTGCTGAATCCGAGAGATCTTCTCGCAAAACTCATAGCAGACAGTACTGAAAACATGAGACTGCCATAGGACAAGCCTGTAAATCTGTCAAAGAGGTGGGCTCCTCTCTCCTGTGATGACCACCCTTTCCACCCTTATGAGGCCTTCCTCTGTACCTCAATCTCTGAAGCTGATGCATGGTCATCACTCTGCTCATAGGTTTCAGTTTCTGACATTGTTTAAGGAGCAGAGTGGCCAAAATGTACTGTTGTTTCTGCCTGTAAAATGCTGATTTATATGTTGTTTCAAGGGGACAAGGAACATGAGGGAAATGTTAGGGGAGGGCAACTTCTAAAGGGAAAATGGGAATAAATATATAAAACAGAGATTTAAGGGAAAAACATTGCAAAAATCATTGCATATGCATCATGATATACATTTGTTTACATGGGCATAATGAGGGGTAGGGTTAGGGCTTGAGTTTTTATTTTTTAGGGAAGAGGGGTAGGGTTTAGGTTTTCTTTACAAATTAGCAAGGGAAATTTACATGGAATATCAAGGAAAAGAAAAGGGAATGGGAAAAATGATTACAAGGGGAATACCTTTCAAACAGCATAAAACCCTCAGGCAAATCGGCGATTTGATAGCTCCTTGGGTGAATTTGCAGTCGATTTCAAAAGGAGGGCGCTGACGAGTCGCGCGCCTCACCCAACGGGTCGCGTGCCTCTGACGGGTCACGCCCGTTGAAAAAAAATGCACTGTGGAAGGCGCTTGACGGGTCGCGCGCCTCTGACGGGTCGCGTGCCTGGCTTGACGGGTCGCACGCCTGTCCAGCTCCCAAATTCACTCAAACTTTCATTCAATCACTCGCCCAATCTCTCTTGCAAGTGACTTGGATGCACAATAAGGGTAAATAGAGGGAGATTGGGCTTTTATAACTTTGATTTGAAATAATTTCATGCCCAAACCCACTTTATAATGTTTTTCCTTTGACACTTTAAAAACTTGACTTTTTTGGTTTCCTTTGTCTGAAATTGACTCATTTAATGCTATTGCTCGATTCTTTTTGCAGGGATATCATCTGAGGGATCTTGGCAAGGGAGCCAGGGTTACATGCTGTCCTTGGAAGTTTTTTGAAATTTCATCACTTTTTACAAAAATTAAAAAATGGCCTTGGCTTTAAAAACAGAGTTTTTAAATCCAAGGTGAAAATTAACTGTACAAGATATAAATTTGCGAAGAAACACCTTTAAAATCATCCCTCTGGCTTGCTGAACATTTATTGACCTTCAGAGACATGACCTTGAAGACAAACTTGACCAAAACCCTAGACCTAGGAATTTGACCTCAAAGACAAGACAATCTTGAAAGAGTTTAATGACTGAAATGACTTTGGTCCAGCAATGCCAAGAGGGGGAAAAAGACACCAGCTCCTCCATCAGGGTTATGGCATGCCTAATGAGATGCAAAAAATGACACTGATGAGACACCTACCTATGCAAATGCAAAGAGCTTTGATCGTTGATGGAGGGCTACTAGACCGACTCTAACAGGATGTATATTCCTGATGATAAAGATCTTCGGGATACCATCCTTGGGGAAGCCCACAGAGCAGTGTATTGTGCTCATCCTGGAGTAGGGAAAATGTATGCGGATACCAAGAAACTCTTCTTTTGGGCAGGCATGAAGCGTGATATCACTCAATTTGTTGCAAAAATGTTTGGAGTGTCAACAAGTAAAGGCAGATCATTGTCACCCAGCAGGCCTCTTGCAACCAGCACAACATCCCTATGTCTAAATAGGAGACCATTTCTATGGATTTTATCACTGGACTACCTCTTACTTCTCAAAGACACAATGCCATTTTGGTAGTGGTGGATAAATTAACAAAAAGCGCCCATTTCATTCCCATGAGAGACACTTACGATGTTGCTGACGTAGCTCGAGTATTCATAAATGAAATTATTAGATTTCATGGAGTACCTAAAAAGATTATATCCGATAGAGATTCACGATTCACTTCTAGATTCTGGACTTGCATGCAAACAGCCTTAGGTACTCAGCTAAATTTAAGCATTGCTTACCATCCTGAGACTGATGGGCAAACTGAAATAGTGAATCAAGTACTTGAAGACATGTTGCGAATGTACGTAATGGATCAGCAATCACACTGGGAAAAGTATTTACCCTTAGTCGAATTCGCATACAACAACAGTTACCACAACTCGATTGGGATGCCTCCATTTGAAGCTTTATACGGCCAACCTTGCAGAACACTGTTAAGTTGGGATAGGTTAGAAGATCGAGTGATAATAGGACCTAAATTAATCCATGAAATGGAAGCGCAGGTAAGACAAATTAGACAACGATTAAAGGAAGCTCAGGATAGACAGAAGAGTTATGCTGATGCTCACAGAACTGATAGGAGGTATGAAGTAAGGGATCAGGTTTTCATCCGCATCAAGCCAAATAAAAGTACTATTCGATTCGGGAAAGGGACAAAGTTATCACCCCGATTTATTGGGCCATTTAAAGTCATGGAAAGAGTGGGACCTATTGCCTATCGTCTTGCCCTGCCACCTCACCTGCATAGAATTCATAATGTATTTCATGTTTCTGTATTAAGACATTATATCGCTGATCTATCTCATAACCTTCAATGGAAGGAATTGCAGGTATCGGACGAGGGAGTCATATCGGTCAAACCTTTACGTATTCTGGAATGTAGGATTCGACAGCTCAGGAACCGCCTGGTGGACTAAGTTAAGGTCTAATGGGACAAGTATAGTCCTGGATCCGCAACTTGGGAAAATACAGAGGACATATGTCAAAGATACCCTAGACTATGTCAATTTTGAAGAACCTTAAACTATGTTTTATATATATTTTACTCCACAGCAATCAGAGACCCAGAAACATTTTGAATGATTATAGAAAAACGTGAAATTTTGTGACATAATATATTTAACTTCTGCTGGTACATGGATACTAAAACGATATATGTGGTTCATTTTATTAAATTATGGTTGTCAAAGGAAAGTTAAGGCAGTTAAAGGATTTTACTTCCAATAGAAATTAGGATATTGTAAATCTGTTTTATTTTTACATGTCAATATGATCAATGGAATAGAAATCAGGAAGTGAATACATTTTAGATGGGAGTCAAAAGGCATGCATAGAAAATGGTAAAAATAGGTTATACTGTAGTATCATATGTGAATAATACATGAATTATTTTGAATATGCTGATGCACATTTTACGAATGCATGAGTGAGTGTACGATTGCATATTGAAGTATCCGATTACCGGGATGACCACGTGATGGCAGAACCTCAGAACAATTAAAGCTCCAAGTGATTCTATGATAGGGTGTTAACCCTAAGTTCTACTGGGAGGGGTGGAGGTGTTGCCCACCGTTTATCCTCCGAACCCTGGAGTCATGGGAGGACTGTGCGAGTCACGCTCCCCTAGACGTGTGATGATGACTGTCGGATGCCTACTGGGAATCAGGTCGGTATAGCCGACGCTGTCACCTTAGAGTCTATGAATGGTTAGGTCAGTAAAACTGATGCCATGGCATACTCCAGTAGAGGACGGATAGGATGGGAGCAGAAGAGATTAGGAAGGATAGGATGATCTCATAATAGTTTGGGAACCTGGATAGGGAAAGGCATGTCCTTTAAAAAAATAATAATAATAAAAAGAGAGAAAAACTCTCTAACTTCGGGACGAAGTTTTCTGAAGGGGGAGTGTATGTAACAACCCATCTCTAATTGCACATATTATGTGCCCCTGTATAAAAATAATAATACTAAAATATAATAATAAAGCAATAAAAATGATAATTATAAATAGAATAAAGATTTAGTATTGTATCAATAATTAATAAATTAATCTAAAGTTCTAAAGTTATATTAAAACAAACATAAATAAACTTTATATATTAGAGAAAAATATATATAAATAAAACAAAGTATATTTATATAAGGTACATATCAATATAATCAAATTAATATAAAACATGTCTTATAACATAAAAGTGTTAATATATATAAGATGATCAAACGTATAATACCTTCAATCTTACATATATAGACCATCGCATAAAAGAACTAAACCTTAAGCAAGGCCGAACCATCTGGACAGGAAGATGACTCACAGCTGGAGGACGTTGTCACCGCGAGAGTAAGCGGTGGAGTCATGGGTGTACAGGGCGGCCACCGCTTAGCTGATTATAAAAGCACCGAGATAGGGCTAAGAAGGGGATGGAGAGTGGAGGGCAGGAGAACCAGGAAATCAGGAGTTCAAACCAGAGGGAGCTTTACATTGATCTGAGGTTTTGGGCACGAGGGCAGTGAGCTTCGGTGAGAAGCTTGCTATATTGGCTAGGAGGAATTGGTTTCCCGGTAATCGGATCAGTTAATAACCACGGAGTCATCAGCGTCAACAGGAGCAGACAGCAGTTCAGGTAGGTGTTCGAAATCCCTTACGGTTACTGCATTTCTGTTCTGCTTATCATCTTATTTCAGTTTATGGTTATTACACACACATTTTGTTAAAGTTTCAAGGAAGCAGTTGGACAAAATTTTTCAAGGATCAGGATCATCAGCCATCAGTTTTTGAGTCACTGTAAACCCATTCTACAAAACTTGTAATGTAAATGATGCTAGTAAGACCGTGTATATATGTAACAACCTAGGTAAGCCTACTATTTTGGCGATGAATTTCATCCTAGGAGGTTTTTCGTCTCACGAATTCATTTGTGCTTCTAAACACGGATGATCGGCAGAGTTTTTCCCTCTAGTCTCACCCCAAAGCTAGGGTGGAATTTATCGTCAGAATCTTAGGTGAGTCTTAGTGTTCTAGTCAAGTCTTTTGTAAAAGTGATTTGGGAATAATTTAAGCTAATTGGCTAAATTATTTTATTACAAATCACTTGGTCTATTAGATCAGATTGTGTCGCAGAATTGGGTAAATATTTGAGGGTCTATAACGAACGTGTATTCCCCCTTTGAGGGTTCAGTTTTGTAAAATCTTATGTAAAAAATATTTTAGTGCATAATCCCTCATATTTAGACACCATGGCTAAAATATTTGAGGGAAGAAAAATAAGTGATCCCCTCAAGTGTCAATTAATTAATTTTTTTGACAAAAAATAAAATTAATCATAAGCCAGAAAATTAGTTAATTAGAATTAAAAAATTAAATTGCTAGAGAAATTAAATTCTTCAAGTGGAAAAATTTGTGGGTTTTAAAGAAGTTAATATTTGGAGGTCCCCCACCAAGAGAATATTGAAAATTTCAAGAAAAATTGGATCCTTGGGCTTTGGTGGTTAAGTCAAAGTCAAATTTTTTAGGAAATTATCTCAAAATAATTATTTCGATGGAGGAGATTAAAAGATGATCAAGGATCTATCGACGGTCGAGATTTTTGTAACGAGGATCAAATCAACTAACAATTATATTCCACTTGGAGGATTTATCTATAAATTAGAGGTCATTTGTGTCTCAAGCCAGCTGATGTTTGGCTAATGTAACTCTGTAAAAGCCAATATAAAGCTATTATGCCGCTGGGAATGTTTTGAATAATCATAATAAAAGACTTTGCGGTGCAATTCATGGTGTCTTCGTTCTACTGATTTGTAGTATGTGCTGGGTACGGGCATTCCTATATTGTGCTTTAAATTTTTAATTAAATCGTTATTTCATTGTAGATGATAGGAACATTCTATTGATAAGTTTTGGGTTTATCTTAGGTGATCCGATTCATTGTTGTTCTAATGGTTTACTCTTGAGAAATTATATAGTGTTTATAGGTTCCCCAGCCCTTGGGTTCCAAGTTCACAAATTGTGAGCACAGGCTGATTATGTTTAGAACTTGGATATTTTATATGGTTTTCTAACTTCGTTAGGGCTGTAGTTTGCATTTATTTTTCGAAATATATTTAGCCATTATCAAAACATCTACAAAAAATTATTTCTCAAAAATTTCTCTAAGCATTGTATACTTGTATATTTTGTAAATAACATTTGTATAATATATGTTAGAATTTCTAAGTCTAACATGTCAGAAATTCTTCCTACATTATCTGGTTTATTTCTCCTACTTGTTTATTACTCAACAAGTTGTTTAACCATATAAATACTGAAAGTAAACACAAAATGCAGTCTCAACCATCTACAAATCATCAACTGAAATAACAGACAGACACACAAGGGATACCATTATTTTTAGACAATTGTCCTTGGAAAAACCCAACTTGGGAAAATTGGTGCAGTAGTTTTGAGGTTTTATTATTAAGCAGCTTTCTTGAGTACAACTAGGGTGCCAAACTGGCTCACCCAACTGAGATATCTATCTAGAATTAATACCTCTCTTAGGAAGCATATATTCGGCAAGTCTTCTCCACGAAAATCTCTCCAACGCTTCTCTGAGGCTCTGCATCAACCCTCCTGGCCTCTGAGTCACTCTAAAACCCCCTGCGTCAGCCCTCCTAGCCTCTACGTCACTCTGAAACCCCCTACGTTAGCCTTCTGCTGCTCTGCGTTGGCTCTCTGGACCTTTGCATCACCCACGCAGGCCCTGCTAGCCTCTACGCAGTCACTCTGGCCCTCTGCGTGGCTCCTGTTGGCTCTGCGTAGCCTCCTCGGTCTCTATATTGATTTGGGGTAGTATCAGATGTGCTCTAGCTACGAAAATTGGTGGAGAGGCTAAAGCACATGATATCTCCAATACCCAGAAATGTTTTGGGCAGATTCTAAACAATTTGGGAAATATTAAAATAATTAATATTTTTAATGGAGTCCCTAAGTCTAAACTTAGGGAAAATAAAATATTAAAATGAATTAATATAAAACTGTGTTAGAAGGGTCCAAAAGTCATGGATCAAGGCAGAGTTAATCTTAACCATTGATTAGGGACTTAATGTCGGCCATTGAAATGTCAACGAGAAAAGTATAAGAGGAGGCTTGAGGGTCACTTGGAGAACACACCGAGTTGATCAAGACTTCGATTTTCTAGGGCAAGGCTTGCTGAAGAAATCGAAGGAGTGATCAGAGTTGCAGCTGAGGGGCAGCGAATACAGAAGCAAAGAGGCAGAGAGGGTACCAGGAGCATCAAGGCAGAAGTCGGAGAGAGAGGGACGCAAATCCAACTAAAGGCCATGCAGAGACAGCTAAAAGCCATGCAGAGGCAGCCAAGAGCTGCGCAGTGCCTAAGGAGAGCCAGCGTGGGTAATGCAGTGGCTCCAGAGGCTGACGCAGGGGTAGTTGGGCTGACGGTGGGTTGACACAGTGCCTAGAGGCAGACGCTGGGAGATATCGCAGGGCAGATTGGAGCTGAGAGTTGTGGGATTGTTCATCCGGGGTTTTTAGCTAGAATATCTGTCTTCGACTGAGAGGTACTACTGCCGAGAGCATTCTCTGTTGGATGAGCCATTTCTGGCACCCCAATTGTATTCTGAAACTACTTAATAATAAAACCCTCAGATAGATGCACCGATTTTGCTGCATTGAGTTTTTCCGGGGACATTAGTCCAAAAATAACGGTGTCACTTGTGTGCTTGTTTTTTTCCTTCAGTTGATGATCTGTATGTGTTGAGCATGTACTTGTATTTATTTTCAATATTTACATGGTAAATAACTTTTTAATTAACAGAACAAGTAGAAAGAAATAAATCAAAAAGCACATGAAGGATTTCTAACAGATAGACTTAGAAATTCCAACACTTTGCGCTAGTCCTTCGACACTATCTCTGCCTCTCTGCTATGCACTCACTGCCCCTCGCTGCAACTCTATTCACTTGTTCAAATTTCCTCAGCAAACCCCGCATCAGAAAATCAAACTGACTGATCAATCTTGGTGTATCTCCAACTGACCCTCAAGCCTCCTCTTATACTTTTTATGTTAGTCTTCAACGACCGAGATTAAATCTCTAATCAATGGCTAAGATTAGATTTGGCTTGGTCCATGTCATTTAGAACATTCTCACACAGTTTTATATTAATACCCATTAATATTCTAATTTTCCTAAGTTTAGACTTAAGAACTCCATTAAAAATATTAATTATTTTAATATCTCTCTAACCGGGTGGAATTTCCCCAAACCATTTGTGGGTCTTGGATATCTCATGCGCTTTAGCCGCTCCACCAATTTTCAGGGCTAGAGCACATCCGATGCTACCCCAAAGCAACAATATATCTTGTAAATTATTTTTATTTTTCTAACCCGTGTTTTGCAGCTGGTTTTTTTTTTTTAGATTTTGAATTTTTTGTATATATTGGGGTTTTGGGTTATTGTGAATTCATTTGTGCAGGTGAGATCAAGTGAAAAGAGTTGGATTAGAGCTAGATCTAGGCCCTTGAGGATAAGATCTAGCCTCTAAAAAAAATTTGCAGGGCCAGCAAATTGAAGAATTTTGTAGGAATTGAAGATCTAAAGCAAAATAATTTTTGAGCAGGGGTTTTGAATTTTTTTAGGCCTCTTAGGCCCGACATTCTTCTCTACCCTAGTCATCTTCCCTCTGAAGCCTGGTTGTTTCCCTTTTCTGCCCCTTGGAGCCCTAGTGTCGCCCTTTTAGGTTGTCGACGGCCTTTCCTAGGCTAGGCCACAGGCCTCTAAGGCCTCGTCCTGCCTTCTTCTACTTGGTCGCAGGCCCTGTGGGCCTCCCCAAACCCTCGGCCCTCCTACCCTTTTCCTAGGCCTCTAGGCCTCTTCTTCCCTTGGTTCCCCTCTTTCTTCCCTTATCCCCCCACGGCAGCCCTTATTCCTCCCCTCCTGCTTGTCATAGCCTCTTCCTCGGCCCTTTTCCTCCCTCTTTGTCCCTCTTTCCTTTCCGTCTACCATCCTTGCCCTTGTGGCAAACCTTAAGGCCTTGATCCAATAGGCCGTAGGCCTTAGAGTCCCTTTCCAGCCTTCTTACTTGCCTCCATCCTCCCTTGTTGCCTTCTTTTCTTTTCCCTTGACCCCTGTCACAGGCTTCTGCGACCTTTGTCCCTCTATCGTGAGCCTTCTTAGGCTCTTTCCTCCTCTTTCGTGGCCCCTTAGGGTCTTTCCTCTGCCCTGTCGTGGCCTTCCTCATGCCTCTCTTCCTTGATTCTTTCCTTTCCTAGCCCTCACTCTCACCTCATTCACCTCTACGGATTTTCTAAAGCTAACATTGGTAGTGTTGCAGATAATTGGAGTGATTTTGTGGTGTCTTGCAGGTAGTCCATCTACTGAAGAGGTCTTGGGAAAATGCTCTACTTGACCTAGGGTCATCGGTTTGGTTCTCTAACTCTCAAAGCCCTCTCTATCTCACATTTGCAGCATCTGAACCTCACATATCAGTGGAAAAATTTTGATGAAATCGGTATAAAGTCAACTAGCAAGGTGTCTAACATGTTCATAAGTCATACATACAAATTTGGCATGCATTATAAGATTGTCTCATGACTATCACATTCCTTTCTAGGACTGCAATATTAAGGTCTGATTTAAATAGCAGTGGCATCATAAAGACATTTATTTCTTCGCTCGTTTCACATAAGCATTTTCTCTCCATTTGTTGACTGTCATCTAAAGTGAGATAAAGAGGAGAATTATGGGTTTGTTTTTTTTTGCATTTGTTAACTCACTGCTGTCACAAGATTTTGATTGTGGCTCATTCAAGCTTTTGGAGTTGTTTAATGATGTATTGAACATAGTTAGCATTGGTAACATCAAATTTTTAAGTAAAATTCCTATTGGTTTCCATTTGTTGTGAGAGCACTAACACATTTTCTTGTTGTAGGTTGCCTAAGCTTCAAAGTCTACACTAAGATCACTCTTGACAACTAAATCTCATAATCTTGTTAAATGATTGCTCAATTAAGCTAAGATATTGGCCACACATTGGCATTAAAGATCTTGAGGATATTGCCGATCTAATCATATATATCTCTTAAATAATTAGGGCATTGAAAAATCTAATTGCAACTTTGGCATTATCGTGGTAAGTTCATTGATAGTATTGATTCATATCTTTTGAAGCATCTAAGTGGATATTGGCATTAAAGCACATCATGTTGAATGAATTTAGTATCTTGTCACCAAGGAATCATTAACTAATTGATCTAAGTAAATAAGAGCTCTAATTGTTTACGGTTTACGGTTCATATTGAATATCTCTTGTGAATGATAATAAACCATTGTGAAGAGCATTAAATTTATCTCTTGCATTTGATCAATTATCGTGGTTCATTGGTGGATAATATCTCTCATATTGGTGATCTTTTCTTTAAGAGCATATATATTGTGGATACTTAAGCAATTACACTGTGGATATATCTTGAATCTTGTTGGCACTTGATAATATGGCACATACTCTTGTGATTGGGATTGTCTCTTTCCATTTGATAAGTACTTATTGTCATTAATCATAACTATGGTACTTAAAACCTTAAACAATCTTAACCCAAGAAACACTCATAATCCTTGCATTGCACTCTGTTGACCACTAGTGGCACCTAATGATTATATGAAGACTCCATGCCCAAGAATGATCCAGAGGACACTTGTACCATCAGATATCATCAATCAACAGAGTTTTTTAACTCTACTTCTATTTTCTCATCATCTTTCTTGTACCCAGATTCCACACCCTACGGGGAATTGTAATAAGTGATACTAGTAATGATGAGTTTTTAATCTATAACTTAGGATGTTGGGACTCGATCAGCAAATGAGTACACCTTGGAGTGTTTTTTTATCTGGTTAATTATCCCTTCTTTTTAAGAGGCAAATAACTTTCTAGGTTTCTTCACTCACGTTTTACCCCAAAGCCAAGGTGACGGTTTGAAGGTTGAGCCCCTGACACATCTTAGTGTCTAGAGTCAATGTATATTACCATACTAGATTACACAAAAAATTTCGTGGAATTTGGTTAGGTCTAGATAGCCATTTTTTA
Source organism: Pinus taeda (assembly GCA_000404065.3). Lineage (NCBI taxonomy): Eukaryota > Viridiplantae > Streptophyta > Pinopsida > Pinales > Pinaceae > Pinus > Pinus taeda. Next base: position 185,320 of record APFE031063589.1, read on the forward strand.
ATTTTTAAGATTTCCCGCAAGTCAAAAATTGCAAATAAAATTGTATTTAAATTGTAATAAATGTAGTCTAGAGAAGTTGTATGGGGTATGAGTAATCAAAATTACACCTTTCACTCTCAACTTTCTACTATGACACACTTTGAGGGGTTAATAATGTGGTTTGGACCCTCAAAACCCACTTTTCCTAAGTTTAGTGGGAAATCTGGCAATTAATTAAGCCGAAAATTAAATAGATGAAGAAAAATAAATATCCACACATGCTAAATGTTGTGGGAATGAGGTGGAAAATTATGGGGAAGTTAAAGTGAAGTTTCAAGGTGATGTGAACTCCTAAATCAAAGAAAGGACATGTGCTCAAATAAAATCGAATTTTTGGCATTAAATGAAAACGTTGCTTGGAAATTTGAATTTGTGAAGTTAATGCACATTTGGGAGGATTTGGGAGAATATTTGGTGGAGAATTTTGTGGGAAATTGTCCCCACATGGGTTACCATCCATATACACTTGCCATTCCACCATAAATTCGAATTTGGCACATAAGGGAAGACGAAAATGATGTCCACTTGCCAGAATTCGATTTTTACACTTGGCATTGGAGCTCCATTCAACAAATTCGAATTTCTCTTTGGGATTGTCACCTGATGCCACTTGTTTAATCACTTCTATGGGATTGGCTCCAATGTCATTTGTCATTGTCATTCTTCATTGAAATTTGCTCCCAACTCTCTATATAATAGAGTCATGGGCTCTCACATTGTATAATATTGTTACTAGCTATTGTGCTTGCGAAAGCGCTACTGCCTTGTACACTTTTAGAAATATCAATAAAGAATTTGGGGTTTCATTCAAGAGGTGTTCCTCCTTTTCGAGTGTGATGAAATGTTGAGCATTGGTAGAATTCATTTTACTCATGCTTTGACCTAATTTGCTTCCATGTGCTCTTGTAGATTTGTTAATGTAGAGCTATCTTACATTGACATTTGATTTAGAAGTATGCTCTAGGTATAGAATGCTCTAGTTGGTTTTAAATAAATCTTTAGAGTTTCTTATCATTGTTTATTGCTAAATCTATATGGAACTAATTCTTGATTGAAGTTTTGTAGAGGGAACATCTTGTTGGGATTACAGAATCAAGCATGAGGGGAAGTCTTTGGAGAGACCAACCCACTCTTGATACATTCTTAAAAGAGCTCTCATTTGTTCTTTGAACCTTCATAGTCTTATCTTACAAAGTGGTTTTGCATGGATTTCGGCATAGCTTGTACACAAGTCGAGAACTTCTAAATTTAAATCTCTTTTTAAAAAAATTATACTTCATTTCTTTCATTTGATATCTAAGAGCTTGAAGATGGCTAAGCAAAAAACGAGAGTTTACTCTCTCTTTAGCTTAGCCTTTTGTAAATTATAATTGTACATATACATTTTATCTTGCTGATTTTTCCATTAATACTTAACTTATTTTGTAGCCATTGTTTACTAACTCTTGCGTTTGCAAATTTTGAAAAGCAACTTCCCGCAACATCTAACAAGTGTTTGCAGAACCTTTGGCGAGTGTTGGGAATTTGATTTCCAACGATGTCGTGAGCCCTTTTGAGGCCTATTTTGGCCAAGTCGAGTTCACTAGAGGGCTGCCCATTTTCCTCTTTTAAGCCATGGGCATTTGGAGGAAACTCACACCTTGTTTCCCTTGCATAAGTTTTGCAAGATCTTGTCACTACTTTCTCAAGAAAGGAGGTCTAGTGTCCAAGTTTCAAGCAATTATTGTCCTTGATGTATAGTTGAGAACTTTGAAGGGCCCTCTTCTCATTGTAATATTAATAAAAGATCTAACTTGCTCGTGGGAGCTTGGGATTTCTCCCATGGTATCCTATCTCCCCATTTAGAGAGGCGCTTCTCTTGGGTGGATTGACATTTGCATGGTTTAAGCTTTCATACTTCATTCATTTACATGCATGCTTTAATTGGGAATTAACACAACCTCACTATCACATTTCATTAAGTTAAAGTTTGTTACAATTTCATTTGAGTTTTGCATTCTCTATCTCATTGTTGCTTGAAGCTACAAGCTTACACTTTACTTCGGACAATTCATCCTTTACATGCAAGCATTTTATATTCTTAAAAAACTTTGATTCGTTTCCATTTACCTTCGTAAATTGTTTCATGAGCACTTGAATACATGCTTCAATTGTATGCTACATTGTTATCTTGAATATTAGAGCAATTTATTGTCATTGTCTATTTTAAACAAATTTTACTTTCAAACAAATTACTTGTATCATTTTAATTCATTGATGAAACACATGCAACACTTATAAGCTAATTTTATTCCTCCAATTGAAGTTATAATTGCAACTTATGTTGAACACTATTTCATTTTCAAGCATTGTAAATCAATCTCTTTGAAGCATTTGCATGTATCATTATTTTAATGTGGGGAATTAACACAACTTGCATTTCATCTAGGCATTTTAGTGTAGGAAGGCCCCAAGCCTCATTAAAATTTTACCTCCAACATAAGTTGGTTGAAGTAAATATCATAGAGATCCTCTACTCTTCTATTGACTCCTTACTGTGAGATCCATATCATTGGGCGAGGGTGAAGTCTGAGGATTGAAGAGTTAAATTGTAATCTTGTTGTAGAGTTAATTAATAAAATTAACCAAAAGCACTTTCCATTACATTTACTTTACTTGTCTCTTGATGGTTTGAATTTTTATATGCAAAGTCTATTCCAAAAGCAAGTATTGTAATCATTTCAAACAAGTGTTTTATTTTCATGTTTCAAGTGTAATTGCATATTGATGTCTTGATTTAGCACTTCCTTTCTTTTACATTTCCAAGTTAATTACTAGTTTTTGGGTTTTGGCAAGATATGTTTCACATGTTTTGATTTATAAAGTTGATTATCTCAAAAGCATTTTGTATCTTACATATCTTGTGCTAACAATTCTTATTTACATTTAAGGGTTACTTTGTTTTCTCTTTTGACAACATTGCATTTTACTTTGAGCAAATATATCTTTAAATTGTTGAGCAAATTCTTTATAAGGCACTGGTTTTATGGTTTTTAATCATATTAATGATTGGCATTGTTATTTCAAGTTGTTCACTTCATATTTGCCCATAAATCCTTAAAAGTAATCCATTTTCACTATAACACTCCTAGAAACTCACATCTTTTAACTTAACTTTTCATTAGGGACCACCCCCCTTAGCTAATCTAGGAGATAGCTCAAATGAAGAGAGTCAGGATTAGTGTGATAGCCCCTTCTCTGAGTTCCCTGCCACCAACCACACCTTGTGGGGTTGAGGGCTTTTTCTCACTGACTTGTAGGTAGGTGTAGGCGGCAAGGTTAACACACTAAGTCTAGTTGCACTAATAACTTACCTCCAAGCATAAACATGGTTGATAGACATCTAGGGCCACCCTTGCTTAATTTAGCTTGAGGAATTCAACACCTTTCTAGTGGTTAACACGGTGACATCGTCAGAGCCACAGTCTCTACGGCGTCGGAGGCATCGGGTGGTTGGAACACAAGGGGAGGTATCGTTAATCAAGCTCTTGCTTGCTTCCCGTTGGCTTCCATCCCACAAACTACTCTAGAGACTAACTCCAAAACAATTAAGAGGAACATGACACTTAGAATAGCCATTTAATTAAAAGTAATCAAGATTTTGCATTACATCTAGGTCTTAAGATTTGCATAGCATATAGGATAGTTAAGCATTCAAGCAGAAATTGTCCATCTAGTTACTTGGCATTTCATTGGTAATAAGCAAGAAGTTGACTCCATAAGGCACTGGTCTCACATTCAAATCTAATTTGATCCTTAAGTCTTGCTAAAATTAACCAAGTAGCTAGGCCACTCAATCGTGTCTCCCGAACTCGTTGGTTGCCAACTTGTCGTCCATCTTCGTTTTCCATAGGGACTACCCCCCATAGCCTGTTGTTGGGAGTGTTTCACACATTTTGTCAAAGTTCCAAGGAAGCAGTGGTACCATACTTTTCTTCAAAGATCGAGATCATCGGCCATCAGCTCTTGAGTCAAATTTGTAATGTAAATGATGCTAGTAAGGCCGTGTATGGCACATGGGAAAAAGCCAAGCGTGAGCTCTACCCCTATCACTATGGCCATCACCCTGGTTCTGAGGGCCCCTATGAGTGCCCCATGCATCATAAAGGAACCCATGATTGTCCCAACCCCTAGTGGGTGATGAACTATCCAACCTTAAAGGGGTAATCACTACTTCATCATACACATCATGCTCTTGTTGAAATTTCTAAGTCTGACTCATTAGAAATCCCTACTACATTATCTGGTTTACTTCTCCTACTTGTTTCTTCCATTAACAAGTTATTTATAAATATAAATACTGAAAATAAACACAAATGCAGCACTAACTCATATACAGATCAGCAACTGAAAAAAGTTGAGACAAACACACAAGGGACACCGTTATTTTTGGACAATCGTCCCCGGAAAAACCCAATGCGGGAAAATTGGTGCAGCAATTCTGAGAGTTTTATTATTATGCAGATTTCTTGAGTACAACTAGGGTGTCGAAATGGCTCACCCAACAAAGATTATTACACAGCAGTAATACCTCTTCTTGGAGACAGATATTCAGCCTCTCAGCTCTAGTCTACCCCATGAAAATCCTTTCGGCGCTTCTCCTAGGCTCTGCGTCAACCCTGCTAGCCTCAGCGTAGCTCCTGAACCCTCTATGTCAGCCTTCTGACTCTTTGTGTCGGATCTCTGGCCTTCTATGTCACCCACACAAGCCCCTCAGCCTCTGCGCAGCCTCTAGCTGCCTCTGCATAGCTTCTGCTGCCTCTGTGTAGCCCTGGTTGCCTCGACGTCAACCTCTTCAGTCACTGCGCTAACCCTTAGGCACTATCCCTACCTCTCCGCTATGTACTCGCTGCCCCTGGTTGCAACAGATCACTTGTTCGAAGTTTCACAGCAAGCCCCACTCCAAAGATCAATCTTGGTGTGTTTCCAACTGACCCTCAAGCCTCTTGTACTTTTTCTATTGAGTCTTCAATGTCCAAGATTAAGTCTCTAATCAATGGCTAAGATTAGATTTGGCTTGATCCATGTCATTTAAAACATTCTCGCCCAATTTTATATTAATACCCATTAATATTTTAATTTTCCTACGTTTAGACTTAGGAACCCCATTAAAAATATTAATTATTTTAATATCTCTCCAACCAGGTGGAATTTCCCCAAACCATTTCTAGGTATTGGAGATCTCATGTGCTTTAGCCTTTCCACCAATTTTCATGGCTAGATCACATCCGATGCTACCACAAATCAACATTCTCCCTTAGCGAGGAATGTGCTCTAGTAATGCTCCACCACTGAACATCACACTGATCCTTCTACACCGGTACCTATGTTCATGCTTGGCCTGCTACCCAACATCCTTTGCACTGTTGCTTCCTTAACTGCTGCCCATGACACTACCACTGCCACTGCTACATCTGTACTGCAACTCCCTCTCAACATGTTTCCCATGCTGCCCATAGTACTGCCACTACTAATTGTTGCATTGCAACTCAGTTACCGCAAAGTAAGTAACTGATCTACCCAAAACTCTGACATCCTTGTCAATCTAGAAGCCTCCAGATGCTGAAGCTACCTCTGCTGCCATCTGGTGCTCCCTCGCTGCCTCTACGCTGCTGCAAACACCTCTGTGCCTCTCGCACTGCTGCAACCCCCACTACGTTGCTAAGACCTCTGCACTCTAGAACTGCTTTGTTGCTCCATCGCATCTTGCTTCTACCCGACATCCGTCATCCTGCTACTGTCGTTAAGGGCTCCCGTAGCTGGATATGATCCAAGAGTTTAGGCACCTCAAGGATCCTGCCCCTCATCTTCTGTAGTCCTCCTGACAACAGCTCGATGTCACCCCACCTCTTCTCTAGAGGTGCATGAGCACTCATGGCACAGTCATCATCAGCCTCGACTTCTTTCTCCGCCTTAGCTAGACCTGCCTTAGAGTCAGAAGCCTCTCCGTTGTTCTTCTTCCTTGGACACTGGGATGCATAATGACCCAGCTCCCCACAACGGAAGCACTTCACCTTGGAGATATCCTTCTTCTTCCTCTTCCCTTGTTGTCTAACAGATGCCAGAGCCGCATCCTCCTCCTCTTTCTTGATTCGACTTCCCTTCCCACTACTCCCCGTCTTAGTCAACTGTCTGATCTCTTCTTTGTGAAGAGCTGCCCACATCTCTTCCCATCCTAGAAGAGTATCTCTGCCCAAAATTCCTTGGACAAATGTCTCCCACTCCTCGGAGACTGCATTCAGGGTGGTCCTCACCATGAACTCCTGATCCGACATGGCCCCACGGAAGTAAGTTGGTCACGAATCTCCTACAATCTGAGGAGGTATAGATCTATCTTCTCCCCTTTTGCATCTGATATGACCGCAGTTGATTCTCCAATAACATCTTCCGCTGCACCGAAGTGCTCTGATACAATGTCGTCAAAGTATCCCACATCTCCTTTGTTGTGTTCTTTTCATCAATATGTGGTACGACATGATCCTTGACCCCATCAAGGATTATGCACTTTGCCCTCACCATTGCATCCTCATACTTCTCATTATCAGCTAGGTCAACTAGGATAGCCACGGTTCTCAAGGCGAAGCCCTTGATGCGATGTCTATCCAGGACTACCAGGATCCTGGCCTCCCAGATGACAAAGTTGGAAGCCCAGTCCAACCTGTCCTGATCCCTCAATCTGTTCATTGCCATCTCTGCTCCTCTTCTGGACTTCCTCTGAGTTTCGACTTCCCTCCTTGAAATCTCGCTCTAAGTTCTGATTTCCCTGCTGGAAATCTTCCCGCCAAATGTCGAACCGCTCCTCTCCAATCCTCTTTGCAACTGCAACTCGGATTTGGATTTGTTGGCTAGAAATCTGTCAAGATAGCGACTCCCTCTACCTTGGTTCTGTCTGTTAGGTATTGTCCCGCTTCGACAGAAACAGCGCTCCACCAGCTTCCCAATCCACAATCTGCCCACAGCTCCCTAGGCCCCGGCAGCTAAAGAAACTGAGCCTTCCAGCTCTGCATAATCCCGGCAAAGGCCGAATCACTCCTCTGGCCAACTGTGTCAAGCCTACCTGGCTAAGTAGGATGACATGGCTCTTCGTGAGCCTCTTTTGCCTCTCTTTGCCTCTGCGCTGGCCCTCTCTCTGGCTCGAAATGATGACGCAGGCCCTCTGCGTCACTCCTTTGTTGCCTTCTGCTTAGGAGCAGCTTTGTCTCTCGGGACAACTGTTACTGCTGCAAATTTTCGATATCGTTGATGCCTTCAATCCTCCTGTGATCTGCAACCCTCTGATACCATGTTGAAATTTCTAAGTCTGACACGTTAGAAATCCCTACTGCATTATCTGGTTTACTTCTCCTACTTGTTTATTCCATTAACAAGTTATTTATAAATATAAATATTGAAAATAAACACAAATGTAGCGTTAACTCATATACAGATCAGCAACTGAAAAATACTGAGACAAACACACAAGAGCCATTGTTATTTTTGGACTACCATCCCCAGAAAAACCCAATGCAGGAAAACTGATGCAGCAGTTCTGAGGGTTTTATTATTATGCAGATTTCTTGAGTACAACTAGGGTGCCGAAATGGCTCACCCAACAGAGATTGTTACACAGCAGTAATGCCTCTTCTCGAAGATAGATATTCAGCCTCTCAACTCCAGTCTACCCCATGAAAATCCTTTCGACGCTTCTCCTAGGCTGTGCGTCAGCCTTGCTAGCCTCAGTGTAGCTCCTGAACCCTCTGCGTCAGCCTTCTGACTCTCTGTGTCGGTTCTCTGGCCTTCTGCATCACCCACGCAGGCCCCTCAACCTATGCGCAGTCTCTAGTTGTCTCTGCTTAGCTTCTACTACCTCTACGTAGCCCTAGGTGCCTCTACGTTAGCCTCTTCAGTCACTGTGCTGACCCTCGGGCACTATCCCTGCCTCTCTACTATGTACTCACTGCCACTCGCTGCAACAGATCACTTCGAATTTTCTCAGCAAGCCTTGCTCCAGAAAATCGAACTGACTGATCAATATTGGTGTGTCTCCAACTGACCCTCAAGCCTCCTCTTATACTTTTCCTATTGAGTCTTCAATGGCCGAGATTAAGTCTCTAATCAACGGCTAAGATTAGATTTGGCTTGATCCATGTCATTTAAAACATTCTCACCCGGTTTATATTAATACCCATTAATATTTTAATTTTCCTAAGTTTAGACTTAGAAACGCCATTAAAAATATTAATTATTTTAATATCTCTCCAACCAGGTGGAATTTCCCCAAACCATTTCTAGGTGTTGGATATCTCATGTGCTTTAGCCTTTCCACCAATTTCATGGCTAGAGCACAACCTATGCTACAACAAATCAATAGCTCTCATCCCCTGGAGCCCCAAGTAGTAAATTGAAGAAAAATCAATAAAAGGCATATGAAGAAGGGTGGAAAAACAAAGCTTGGAGTAATTCATGTACCACGATTTCTCCCTCCTACATTCATATACCCATGGTGCGGGTTTCCCTCATTGTAGCTTCCCTTGTACCATGGCATGTGGCTTGGAGCCTTCCCTATTGCCCTACTTTGTTCCATCATCACTTCACATGACACCTCCCATTTGATGGATGTAGCATGGACCCGTCACTCCCTTAAAGGTTGAAACCACCTAACAGGTCATTTATTAACCTCTCGCGTCAAGCAAGGAAACACATGTACATTCTGAAGCCCATTTGGAAGGGCCTGCCACTATAAAGTGTCCACTTTTGCCCTTGATTAGCAAGCTTATTTACTCAATTACACTAATGATTGGTTGTACTAGAAGGTGAGGAGATGCATTGGATCTTATACACGATTGCAAGTGGGTCTCCATCTTGGGCTTAGTCTCCCTATACGAGATCCAAGCCCTCCAAAGGGTCATAATGGCACTTGTAGAGTGAGCATTGAAATCCATGGGCTTCTTCAGCACCACACATTGCTTGTTCGTGCCCCAGCCATACAGAGATGATGATGCACTTGGACCACGTTGCCCAATCGGCCATACATTTGCATCCAACACTTGGCAGCTAATCCAGGGCCTAGATGAGGTCTTATCTCATCCAGAGAGACACGGGAGGGCATGTATGATCTTCTAGCCCTCACTAATGGAGCATCGACTTGTTATTGAGCCACTGGAGACTAATGAGACCATTGATTGTGCCCCACAGCCACTTGGGAGCACCACATGATGTTTTGCTTGGAAATCAAGGGGCCACCCCCTTGATCATCATTAATAGAGCCCTCCTCTTCATCATGGCACACAGAGGACTCATCTTGGCTTTCCAACGACCCTTCTTACTTCATTTTGCACTATTTCATCCCTCGTGGGATGGCTTATGTTTCACATATTGAACTATTTTGTGGGCTTGTCGCCGAAGGAGATGTTATTGCACATTAAAATATTATTAGGGGCTTAATTAGGCTAATTCAAACTTCTAAAGGCTCATATAAATAAAGGAAAGTCTCATTTGTATTGGAGGATCATCACATTCTTGGATTACTTCTTCTTGAGAAATTAGCATTTCTTCTTGGATGATTATTGGAGACTCTTTCATGCATTTCGATATCTTTGGAAGCTAGTTCGATTTCTTCTTGGAGCCATTTTCTTGATCTTGGATAGTATATATCTTTTTATCTTGTAAGTAAATTTTATTGAAGAATTTTTTTTTTTATGAATAATGTCTAATCTGTGGAAATTATGCAACTAGTTCTTGTTCTTTCATGCCCTAATTGTTGAATATCACTGTAAACAAATGTTAGATTGCAAATTTGTGCATGTTACTCATTGATAACAAGTAGAAGAATGGTCCTAATGGATTGAAGTCCCTTTTCTTCCATGAAAGTCCATTGATCTTGGGTGGATAATTGTTGAAATATTGGTGTTAGGGCATCATTTTTCAACCTCTTTGAGGAATGAATTAGTCCATAATTCAAATCATAATGACTTCATAGCCCAAGGGGAAGGCACTAGTCTAAGAAAATTGGGTGGTCACCTCTCCTTTTACCATTTTTCTTCCTCCTTTAAATTTCAGCCTCTCACTTGCACAGCGTTGCTAGGGCATCATGTGAAATCTCTTAGATGGATGATCTTTCAATTATGTTTGGACCAATCTTTGCGATGATGTCCCTTCTAGAGATCCACAAGGTTTCACAACATTTCAATGATTCAATTATGAGAAAAACTAAACCCTAACTTAGAATTTGAAGATCAATATTTGACATCATAGTGAAAGGCTTCCTTGAGGGTTATCTTCCATCAAAGTTTAATCATTTCTAACCCTTTCTTAGCCCTGTCTTGACCTAGTGTCCTCCTATAAGGTTTCCCTCTCATGATCAATCCTAAAATCCTAAAATCCTAGGTCTCGTGTGGACCCATCCTAGGTCTCTCAAGACTAGCAACACCTATATTGGGAAGTGTTGTCGCCCAAACTAGAAAGGTAATACGCGCAACACTCAGGGCAGGGTCTATCACTCTGATCCCCGCCCTCTCAGTTCTAGTTGTCTCCCTACAGCAAGCTATGGGGGGTAGTCCCTATGAATGTGAAGATGAGACACTGGTTGGCAACCAACAAGCACAGGAGACACAACTGTATGGCCTAGCAACTTAGTTAAATTGGCAAGTTAAATGATTTATTAGATTATCATAGAAGACCAGTGCCTTAAATGGAGTCAATTACTTGCTTAAGATAAACTAATTACCAAGTCACGAGATGAACAATTGTTGCTTAAAAGATGCTTCACTGTCCTATATGAAATGCAAATCTTACAATCTAAGTGAGATGCGGAATCTTGGTTTATTTTAAATTTATATGCCTACTTAAGTGAATCCTTCCTCTCAACTGTTTTGGAGCTAGTCTCTAAAGCAGGTTGTGAGAGAGAAGCAAGTTATGGCTTGATTAACGATCCCTCCCCTTGGGTTCTAACCACTGGATGCCTCCAACGCTATAGAGACTGTGGCTCTAATGACTGCAAGGCTATGTTACATGAAACTTCTAGGAACCTGACATTTCGGGACATACCCGTACCTGAAACTCTAAAACTCGGTTGAAACTTGAACGAAACTCGACCATCATGTAATCATCTATAAGAGTTAATATAGACTTGATTTGCCTTCTAAGTCGTCATCTATGGGTCTTATTCCCTTTTTTATTACAAGATAATTTGTTATTCACTTATTTATAAATAAATAAAAAATTATATATAAACATATACAATGTTTCAGACAACGTTTCCGTCAACGTTTCTATTTTTGGGAGGTACAGTTTCTAAATGTACTCGTTTCGGAAACTCTAAAACGTTTCGGCGCTTCGTGCAACTTAAGCTGCAAGGTCACCGTGTTTACCACTAATGAGGTTCTAGACTATACAAGTTGGGTGAGGAAGGTGGGCCTATATTTCTATCGACCAAGCTTATTCTTGGAAGTTAATTAATGAGTGCAAGAAACTAATCCTAAAATGTAAATGCATGATGTGAGTGATTACTCTTAACGTAAGATTGTTAGAATTCTTAAGTACTCAAAGACAAGTTATGATGATTTTCAATTTATACAATGAAGTACTTAGCAATAGTTAATGACAATCTTCACCACAAGAGAAAGTGCTTAAATTAAACAGTTGGTTATGAAATATTGCCAAGATTGCAAAATAGACAAGATCAATGCTCTTAATGATTAGATACAATCCTTTATGCACAATTAGTAAATATTCAAGATCATAAAACAGGAAAACCAATATGCCAATTACATACACAAGAGAAAGAATAAATTTCTTATGAACACAATTAGATCTCTTATCACAATTATGATTGGACTTGATAAAGCACTTTAAGAATATTAAATTACAAAATCCTCAAGAGCAAATGTATCCATTTATCCAATGATAACAATGAGAAACAAGAGCATTAATCACATTGTTACTCCTTAAACCAAATTCATCAAACAATCTTCGATTTAATTAGAGCACTTGTTTTTAGAAATATGCTTATGCAAAACAAGACACCAATGCCCCCTTGACCAAATTCAAAGCCCAAATCCCTTCAACAATGAATGCCCATGAATTAGATTTATTCCTTAGTTAATTCTAGAGACTCATATGCAATTTACCACTGCTGTAACCTTGTTTTCAGAGGTCTGCAAATTTATATCAGAAGTTAAGAAACAATGCAAGATGTCAAGAATAAGCTAGAAAATCAATGCATCAAACCTTCCAATGATTGCCAATCAATTGTGAGACTGCTTATAAGCTATAGATCAGACTTTTAATGTTCAGATCAGACCTCAAAAAAACATATATCATACTTGTAACAACTCAGAATATCAGTGATTCAGTCCTCCATAAGCCAACAAGCTGCCAAATTATCAATGCCAAATAAGCTGCAATGATTACCCAATTGAATTAAGTGTTTGTTACCTGGTTTTTTATCACTTTTAATGGTTTTTATTTAGAGTTATATGACTGAAATGAATGGTTGTAGCAAAATAGAGAATAAAATCAGGAAAAGAGAGGCAAACCAAGAGGCCTAAGGGCCTAGTTGAGGGCTAGTTTGACTTCCAATAAGCTTGGCTACTTGCAACCACCAAGTTAGCAAGAAAACACACTACAAACAAGATATTAGCTCAATCAAACAATGCAAAAATCAGAGATGACTGAAAACAAAGATAGGGTAAAGCTATAGAGCTAGAAAACCCCAAGACTAGGGCTAGAAAAGGCAAGAGGCAAGGCTAGCAGCCAAAGAGAGGCAACAATGGAGCAAATGAGACCAGAAAAGGATAAATGAGTGGAATCAAGCCCACAAGGGTTGACGTCAAGCCCTAAGAGGCTGATGTTGGGCAAGAAAAGGCCCTAGAAGGGCCAGCAGCTAAGGGTTAGAACTAAGGCCCCTTAGGGGTTGCGAGTAAGCAAAAAGAGGGATTGAGGGCTTCTAAGGGTAGCCCAAGGCTGCGGCCAAGCAAGAGAGAGGGGATTGAGACCCTTAGAGGGCTAGACAGCTACCCTAGAGAGGGGCCAAGGGCCTTAAGAGGACACGGCCAGTGCTAAAAGGGTTGCAACCAAGGGAAAAAGGAGGGTCGAGGGCCCTAGGAGGCCACTAGGCCTCACAGCTAGGCCAAAAATGGGGGATGGATGTTGGGCATTGGATAACCTAGTGCTCCCTATGTGTTTCGCCACATGGCTTAACCAACTCTTGTGCATCCGTTAACTCTGGCAATGCATCTGTTTACTAACACTTGCGGGTTTTGGTGTAACTGGAATCATGACTCCAATAAGTGGTATCAAAGCCAAAGGTCTCGAGTTCGAATCACACCTAGCTCATGTTGGGGGGGAGATTGTTGGGCATTGGATAATCTAGCGCTCCCCGTGTGTTTCGCGACATGGCTTAACCGCCTCTCATGGATCTGTAACTCTGGCAATGCATTCGTTTACTACCACCTGCGGGTTTTGGTGTAACAGCAATCATGACTCCAACAATGGCTAGGCCTTAAGGCCTAAAAAAAAAAAATCAAACCCCTGCAAACACAAAAATTTGCCACGAATCACTACAAAATGCTAGACGGATTCCTTCCTTGGGCTGAACGTTGAGCTTAGAGGAAGTTGGTGTTGAAGGAAATGTAACTCGGTTCAGTTTTCATAAATGTACTTTTGATATTTGTACTTATTCAAGAAAAGAAATATTATTTTTTAAATATATTTCAATGAGTTTCTTGCTCATTGAAGTAGGTCTAGCACATGTCAAAGTGCTATAAGTGATTCAAAGAGTCAAAAGAATTACGTTGAAGACCTTAAGGGCATATTACATCATGTATAAATATTTAACAAAGTCAAAGAGAAAAACCCCCAAGCAAAGTCAAGTCTACTCCTATTCAAAGGCACTATCAAGAAGCTCCTTCAAGCATGCTACACCACCATAGAAACTATCCAAAGTCTGCTCAACAAATCGGCCTCCAAACAACCCTCAATGTCGGCCTACAAACAGGGTGATAAGTCAGCCTTCTAGTCGGCCTAAATGGAGGGACAAACCTCTATATATAGAGGTTGTCCACTCCTCTATAACACATTAAAGGATCTCTGAAATAAGCGAAGACAAGGAGCCGAAATTAGAGTGAGACAAGCCAAAGATAAACAGCCTCTAGTGCAGCAAAGGAGGGGGAAGTCTAAGCGAATATTGAAGGATTGTTTCTAAATTCTAGGGAAAAACGTAGTCACACGTGCAAGAAAAGGAGGGATTTCTGTGGACATATCAGCAGCAATGTATCAGTCCCATACTTCTCATTGTTTGGGCCTGAAACTTAGGCCTATAAGGCCTCTCATTGGAGCGAAGAAGAGACTCTCACATACGAAGGAAAAAGGAACCAAACACACCACGAAACCTCCCACATGTGCGAGGTTTAGGGCTGCAGTGCTGCCACATCAAGTCTGCAATCTTACATGAAGAAGAAGCTCAATTGGTGAAGAGAAGAAAAGCATCATCCTATGTGAGTAGGTACACTTAGGATCAAGAAGAAACATCTCTTCTAGAACTAGCATAAGAGAGCCTACCACCAAGGAATAACGAAGTCTAGAAGAAGGAGGATGAAGTGCCGGAAAAAAACTGTCGGAAGAAGGAGTATGAAGTGTCGGAAGAAGTGCCGTGGAATAAGGTGTAGAAAGAAGGAAGGACTTGACTTGTGCTTGAGGATACTCTTGTCAGGGGTCTAGGGTTTGGCATTGATCAATAGAAGCTTCAATAAGAGAAATTCACTCAAGGTTTTTCCTCTCAAGAGAAGAGAAGTTTTGGCCTTGGCAGAGAGCCAACTTCGTGTGTTCTTGTTTTTATGTTTTGGTAGCAGTTTGATGAAGTACACACATATGCACTAATAACAAGAAGAAGAATAAGCTAATAAGGAAAAGTAAAAATACTCCACAAATTGTTATCAAGTAACGAAGAATCACACTACACTACTTTGCCCAAAGATTCTTCAACATGGTATCAAAGCTAAGGTGACACATCAAGGAAAGGGCAACTCAAGAACACTCATTAAGGAGAAGCGCCTACAAAGTTGAAGCATCAAGCCTAGAAGTCTCAATCACTTCAAGGACAAGAAGGGTCTACAATCCATCCTTCATCAAGGAGGTCTACAAAGCTAGAAGAAGAGCCTTACATAAAGGCACCTACAAAGAAGAGCAAATTGAAGCAGGACCTACATCAAGCTACAAGTCATCAAGAAAATCTCATCATCAAGCAAGTCCACTTGAAGAAGGCAACTTGAAGAACATCAAGATCCTAGGAAGGCAAGCCATCAAG
>APFE031063589.1:202873-239000 GCA_000404065.3 Pinus taeda
TATAAAATATTATTATATATATTCGCGTTTCCCCGTTTCCAAAATTTGGGGAGGTCGCGTTTCGTTTCGCTTCCGCGTTTCGTCTCGTTTCCCCGTTTCGTGCAACTTAGTATGCAGGCAAGCTAAGATGAAGCAAGAAGGGCCACACCAAGGACAACCAAATGAAACTAAGATGATCAAAGGAGAATCAAGATGAGGTATGTATGCATCAAGGTTTAGTCATTTGTATATTATTGAGTCATGGGAATAGTTGTATAACATGATCAAGTATGAAAGAATCTCTTTCACCAAGAACATGCTCAAAGGCATGTACTACAATGCAATGAAGGTCAACAAAAGAATATGCTCACATAAGGAGTATAAGATTGCTGACTACGAAGCAAGAAGAAATGTTGACTAGTCCAGGAAACAAGCAAGGAAGAAATGCTCTCACAAGAAGCATAAGATGATTGACCTATCTACCTAAGAAGGAGCAAATGAAGAAAGAGATCAAGCATGTGAGGAACACCATCATCCCCGAGAACCACTATCTGATAATATACTTTGAAGATATCTCCCAAAAGAAGGCAGGACAACTCTGACAAAGGAAGGAAGGACCCTTGACACCTATGATGGCCTTGGAGATATGAAAGATGCAGATAACTGATTCTACTCTACGAAGATGTTGTGATGAAGAAGTCATCCAACAAAAGAAAAAGCAATATTGAAGTTGTTAGCACTCCTTGGTGTCCCAAGGCTGAGAAAGGAAGCCAAGGAGGTAACCTCAAACCAATCTTTGGACTTGGCAGCTAGCCCTACCAAATCAAAGAGGACTCTCTCAAGGATCTCACAGCCAATGAAGTGACTAGAGAGGAAATACAATGTTAGGCTAGATATTAAGCTCAAGGGTGTTGATTTTAGAGTTTTGTTGGATGAAGCTCATAGATCTAGGAACTAGGCTAAGGTTTCTAATGATCAATTGCAGAGATATAATGGGGCAAGGTAGGCGTGATCAATGACAGAAATAAGTTGTTGGGTGGTGCAGAGATGAAAAGGTAGAGGATCAGAATGAGCATGTAACCATGAATTCATTCATCAAGAAGAAAGAACACTAGCATGAAAATCTCAACAAAACAGAGCATATAACCTATGAATTTTGTTTAAAACTCATGAGATGATCACAAGAAAAGCATAGGGATGGTATGAAAAAGAAATATCAGAGAAAACATTGTCACAGAAACATACCACAAGAATCCCAAGATAATAACTGCAACTGCCTGTTATATTACTGCAAAATATGAACTGGCTCCAAGCTGTGATTCACAAACATCCAACCCACAATAGTTCGAAATCTAAAGTATTTATACAGTTATTTACAAAAATAAATATCTTGAAACAGAATTCAAGATTTGTTACAAAAATTATAAAAATAGTTTCAAACTGCTAATAATATCGGTCAGCTGAGTTTCTGGTGCTGTTTTAGGCATTCTGGTGGTAACTGAGGCCTTGAATAGACATTTATGTTAATCCTGCTGGCAGATGAGCTGCGTTGTTACTTTGTTGTCTTTTATGTCATGTTGTCCCTATTTTTCTGCATTCTGTTTGAGCAGAGGTGGAATGGATGATTTGGTACTCTGTGAAAGGAGGTCGTGATCATTCAATAGGGAAATAACATGAAAACAACGAAAAATCGTGTCCGGGAGTGCAAAAAATGAATTGATTTGACCATCCGGGATGATTTATTAACTGTTGATCTAGGACTATTGATTCGGGCCGATTAAACCTAGGTCGTTGATCTGGGTCGTTGCATATCGCAATTGTATCAAGGAGAGGGGCCTTTTACCATGTTTCATAGTGTGCTGCCGACGGGCTAGACCCAAAACTTTAACAAACACAATCTATAAAACATCACGTCTGGGAGGGTGATTTTCCTCATCGCTATCGCAAAGCAGAGGAGGGTCTTTAACACTAATTTTTCATGGTTTTTCGATATGCCGGACCTGAAATCTTAAACACAACAATCCATAACTTTTCGGGTCCATCGCAATCGCAACTCGGAAAGGGTGTTGGCAGAGGAGGGACTTAAGACTCATGTGATCCCCGATTGTGATATCGCAATCAAAGGGGGGAGACTTATCGCAATCGGCGAGCGGAAGGGTTACGGGACTTACGATATCGCAATTGGCGGGGAGGAACATGTGATATGCGATATCGGTGGAGGGGAAAGGAACTTTGCAATATCGCAATCGCAATCAGGGAAGGGAGAGCTTATCGCAGTCGCAGGCAGAGGGTGACAGGCAGTTGTTTTATTATTTGAGGCGATATGCGATAGCGAGATCGTGTGATATGGCGACACATGACCTGCGGACCCAATTTATTACAGCGGGAGTGGTGCGGGGTTTATATATAATGCGATGTGATACTTTGATAAACAATGGTTTACGACTAGAGTTTGAATATTAACCAGGTCAATGGAAACGCAGCTAGAGTTTGTAAATGAAATGGAAATGCGACTAAGGTTTGGGAGTTAACATGATAACAGAGGGAAAATGAATTTTGGCTAGGATTTAAGGATTTTCCCAAGGCAAAAGGGGTTTAGGAGGGAATGAGGGGATTTATGAGGTAGGTATATGAAATATGAATGAGGATGTTGAAACAAGTTGAAATCTCCTTTAACATTTTTCCCTTAATTACTACTCCCATAACAATTGACCATAAGTGATCTCACGACTATTTTTGACCATTTTAATGACTTGACCTAATAATGACACCTAATGGATTATGAAATTGATGATTTGGACTTTGAACCTTGCAGTGGGACTAACCATGAGATGATGACTGAGATGGTGATCAAGACACTTTACTAATGACTCATCACAAGGAGTGACGGCATGACCAAGATGGCATTTTGACCATGAAACGAAAGTAGTAGTAACATATCTAGACACACTAACCAGTGACCAAATTTTTATTTGAAAACCTATTGAAACTATAAAAATTTGACTTAGGACCCTATCAAAACTTTGAAAGAGTACATTTGGTCACTGGTGACTGGCAGGACTGATAGACACTAACAGAAGCAATATCATGATGAAGTCATGATGGGCTACTAGGTCGAAGCATGTAAACAAGCAAGTACAACAAAGCATCCATGAGAAGAGTATTCTGAAGCATGGACAGATGAAAAAAGAGTAGCCAGATGACGAAACCTAATGTATGGCAAGAAAGAAACTTTCCATGAAGGAAGCAATGACATGACAAACTAGGAAGGAAATTGAACGATGGATGGTGCCCTACCTAGAAGAAGTTCGAACAAAGACTTCATGACATCAAAGAAAGGAAGGAAATCAAGTAGCTGAAGAACCCACGAAGAAGAATTTGCTAACGAAGGAAAGAGTCCCTAATTAAGAAGGAGCTCTGATAGATCCCTGATCAAGAGGGAGTTTTGGATCACCCCTAATTACAAAGGAGTGACAATTGTGTTTTTCCATTTCATGGGTCATGCACTAGACCAAAACTAATAGTCGCAACTCCTGATGAAGTCCATGAATGGAAATGTAGACATAAGATAGACACAACACTCTTGTCTTCACTTGGGAAGAAAGAATGGGAGGATTGGGTAATCATATGGCATCCGATACTCTTTGAGGATGTGTAGGGCATCCAAGACAGGAGTAGGCAAGGGGACTGATATTCTTTGAGGGTTGGGAACCCAAGACAAGAATAGTCCTAGAAGGTCATACTCAATGAACACCCGGGTGGGTATGTACCTTGAGTGAAAATGATTGAAGGTGTCTATGAATCATTGGTCTTGCCAGCATTGTAGCTCATGATCTCATGAAGAAATGGAGTTGTTAGTCAAGGCCTTGCACTATGACAATGTTGATGGATATGATGCTATAACAGATGGATTGCTAATCCAGTTTCTCTTATGTGAACTCTTCAAAGATTGATAATAGCCAAACACCTTGTAATGTTGTAAGAATACCTCCCAATTAAGAGGCAGCGTTGAAGGAAATGTAATTAGGTTCAATCTTCATAAATGTACTTTTGATATTTGTACTTATTCAAGAAAAGAAATATTATTTTTATAATATATGTTGATGAGTTTCTTGCTCATTGAAGTAGGTCTAGCACATGTCAAAGTGTTATAGGTGAGTCAAAGATTCAAAATAATTATGTTGAAGACCTTAAGGGCATGTTACATCATGTATAAATATATATTAAAGTCAAAGAGAACCAAGCAAAGTCAAGTCTACCCCTATGCAAAGGCACCATCAAGAAGCTCCTTCAAGCATGCTACACCACCATAGAAACTATCCAAAGTCTGCTCAACAAATTGGCCTCCAAATAACCCTCAAAGTCGGCCTACAAACAGGGTGACAAATCGGCCTTCTAGTCGGCCTAAATGGAGGGACAGACCTCTATATATAGAGGTTGTCCACTCCCATATAACGCATTAAAGGATCTCTGAAATAAGAGAAGACAAGGAGCCGAGATTAGATTGAGACAAGCCAAAGATAAAGAGCCTCTAGTGCAGCAAAGGAGGGAGAATTCTAAGCGAAGTTTAAAGGACTGTTTCTAGGGTAAAACGCAGTCACACGTGCGAGAAAAGGAGGGCTTTTTGTGGACATATTAAGAATATATCAGTGCCATACTTCTCATTGTTTGGGCCTGAAACTTAGGCCTTTAAGGCCTCCCATTGGAGCGAAGAAGAGACTCTCACATACGAAGGAGAAAGGAACCAAATACACCACAAAACCTCCCACACGTGCGAGGTTTAGGGCTATAGTGTTGCAACATCAAGTCTGTAATCTTACATGAAGAAGAAGCTCGATTGGTGAAGAGAAGAAAAGTCATCCTATGTGAGTAGGTACACTTAGGATCAAGAAGAAACATCTCTTCTAGAACTAGCAAAAGAGAGCCTACCACCAAGGAGTAACGAAGTGCGGGAAGAAGGAGGACGAAGTGTTGGAAAACAAAGTGCTAGAAGAAGTGTCGGGGAATAAGGTGCAGAAAGAAGGACTTGACTTGTGCTTGAGGATACTCTTGCCAGGGGTCTAGGGTTTGGCATTGATCAATAGAAGCCTCAATAAGAGAAATTTACTCAAGGTTTTTCCTCTCAAAAGAAGAGAGATTTTGGCCCTGGCAGAGAGCCAACTTCGTGTGTTCTTGTTTTTATATTTTGGTAGCAGTTTGATGAAGTACACACATATGCACTAATAAGAAGAAGAAGAAGAAGAAGCTAATAAGGAAAAGTAAAAATACTCCACAAATTGTTATCAAGTAACGAAGAATCACACTACACTACTTTGCCCAAAGATTCTTCAACAGCTAGGAGGCTAGATCTGTTAATTTTTTGTGGCATCAGATGTGTTCTAGCCATGAAATTTGGTGGAGAGCGTAATGTTCTGAATAGAAATTTTATAGCAATAATCAAAGACATGCACAGAAATAATAGCACAAACAAATTTCAGCAAACACCCATAAATAGAAATTGCCCTGGAACACCAAAATGGCCAATTTTATTATATGTAAACTATTGAAGTACAATAAAAATTGGAAGGAATGCACCTGGGCTTTCTCAAGGCAAGCTACAAGCCCTAGGTGATCAATATCTCAATGTGCAACTACAGCAATAGTTTTTCCCTCCAAAAATCTGCGTTGGCCCGGTTTTTCTACACTGTTGGCTTACTTGGCCCCCTAATTTAGCCCCTCAAAACTGCCCAAAAAATTCCATAAATTTAGGGCTATGAACCTTGCCAAAATCACAGAAAACCCAGAAAGAGTTTGCTCTAGTTTTGACCCTCCAAATTCGACCCCAAATAGCTTGGCCCTCTTCCAAAACCAGAAAACTCCACCTATATCAAAAAATGATGTTTGTTGCTCCAAAATGCTAGCAATCTCCTCACAATCACCCTCCAAATGAAATCTCAGCAACTTAGCCCCTAAATCCTCCAACTGACACTCCACACAACCAACACCCAAGAAGGATTGCACAGGCCTATAGAGGATGGCGTAGTACCATGTTCCAGCAATTCGTACAGCAGTGAGGGACTCCCCTTTTCCTCTCGAAATCTTCCTCCTTTGGCTGGAATCTGACCAAGAAACTCCCCTGCAACAGTAGAGACCTCAATTCCCGCACCAATCCTCCCTAATGACTACATGGCTTCTCCTTTTGTGTCCCAACTAAACTAGAATAGTGTGTACATGCTTGATGTCTCTCTCCCAACCTCCTAAGCAAAGTAAATCCTTCCTAGGGTGGCATTCAAGGTCCATCGAAGAAAGGTTGAGCTTCACTCCTTGAGAAGGTCTTGTGCTAAGAAGCACTTGTAACTCAGCTAAACAGCTAGAGAGACAATCAGTTATCAAAATGTCAAAAAGCCCCAAATGATGCTTCTCTCCACCTATTTATACTTGTTGGCCCTTGGTCTCATGTGGGTCCCTCCTTTGATTTTTGACCTCCCTTAGGAAATTCGAATTACCTACTAAGGGGTGAGTATTGTTTGTGGGTGGGTGGCCCCCACATTCCACTAAAATCTCTTTGACCCACTTTTCCTAAGACTTGCCTCCAAAATTTGCCTTTAGACCAAAATTAACAAAATTTACAAAATTGGCTTCTTTGGCTTAGAAAATTTTTAGGAAGGGACATTACAGAGAGGCTAGAACACATGAGATCTCCAAAACGCAGAAATCATTATTAGATTATTAACCGTTTTGTAAATATTTCCTAAGTCTAAACTTAGGGAATATGGTTCATTAATTAGTATTAATTGAGATAAGGTGAGAATCATCTAGAAACTCACATAGATCGATCCAGAGATGATCCTAGCTATTGATTAAGTTTTAATCTTGGTCGTTGGTGCTCCAACAGTGGATTATAAGAGGAGATCGATGTGGTGATCGAAAAGACACTAGTGTAGATACTCAGTAGCCCAAGCAGTTCGATTTTCTCAGTAACAGTAGCTCAGCAGAGAAGATAGACCCAGAGGGTAAGTAGCAAGTGGAAGAGGGAGGTAGCAACATTCCAAGACAAAGGTTTCCAGCCCCCGAAAGAGGCAAAGGAAGGACGAAATTCTCACAGGGTCAGAGTAAGCTCTACACAAAGGGTGATGCAGAAGGCTCGGCGCAGAGGCTACGGAGGTGATTTCGGAGGCAGAAAGTAGTTGTGGGGTGAGAGAAAATTTTCACAATAATTTTGCCAGTATTTTCCTCAAATTAGATTGCAAGTTGGGCTTATAAATTATTGTACTTGGAATTTCTACTGAAGAATAATAATAAACCCTCATCTGCTGCACCGGTTTTCCTACATTGGGTTTTTCCGGGGACAATTGTCCAAAAATAATTGTGTCAAATTTCTTGTGTGTGCTCGAATTTCTCAATTTTCAGTGTTTTATTTTCCGCAGTATTGTTACAGTGAAAATTGTAGTTGTGATTTTATTCGTTGTTTGTCATAGAAAATACACTGCATAATTAAATTTTCAGTTAGAAGAATAATTTCCAGCTGTTGCAGTAGATAAAAATTTCACATAGTATCAGAGCACAATTTAACAGTCAGAGAGCTTAGAGGCAAAAAAAGGGTTTTCACTGCTCAGTGTGGGCAGTAGACCGAAATTTCCAAGGGCAGCGCAGTCTTTTCTCAGAAGGTCGAATTGCTTAAGGAAGACTAATTTTTTCTAAGAGGGGCAGAAAAATTCGATCCTTCTAGATTGAGTGATTCCAAAGGGAGAGGGAGCATCACATTTTTTTTCGTTGGTCAGATCTTGTGAAATTTTTTGAATCTAACAAACTAGAAATCCTACTGCATTAAACTGATTTGCATTACCTACTTGTGTTCTTCATTTTACCAAGTTATTTTCATAAATATTCAGAAAATATTAATGCAAATACACTGCAGCCTACACCACTATATAGATCAAGAACTGAAAAATAAATGAGACAACCATACAAAGGACACACTTACTTTTGGACTAAACATCCCCGGAAAAACCCATGTGGGAAAACCGGTGCAACAGATATGAGGGTTTTATTATTAAGCATATTTTTTAATACAACTAGGGTGCCAAATCCGGCTCACCCAACAGAGAATAAACCCAGCAAAACTACCTCTTTACGAAGACAAATATTTTGGCAAATCCAGCAACTAGATGAACAAACCCCGCAAGTGACTGTGTTGTCCCCAGTGCTATGCAGCGATGGCTACTCCTAGCGCTGCGCTGGAACTACGTCACCTCCTCTAGGAGCGGTGTCACCCTCCCAGTGAGCCTTCCTGGCTCAGAAAATGATCTTTTGAACTACTACACGATCTACCTCACAAAAACCCCAGCGCTGCCTCTAAGTCACTGTGTCGGCTCCTCTAGCCTCTGCGTCACCCCTTCTAGACCTGCGTTGTCTCTCCCTGGTGTTGTGCTACCTATCTACTATGTATTCTCGACCTTGGACTGAAGTCCCTCTGCCAAACTGCCCCTCCTGCACTAGAAACTCACTCCGAAATTCTCAGCGAACCATGCCCCAAAATTTCAAACTAGCTCAAGTGTTGCTCTCTTAGTGTGTGTTCTCTAGTTGACCCCAAGCCTTCCTTTATACTTTTCCTGTTAAGAAATCAACGGTCATGATCTAATCTCTAATCAACGACTAAGATTAAATTAGACTTGATCCTCGTCTCTTAGAAGCTTCTCGCCCATATTTTCATTAATACCCATTAATGTTTTAATTTTCTTAAGTTTAGACTTAGGAACCCCATTAAAAATATTAATTATTTTAATAAAATACAATCCAGGTGGAATTTCACCAAACGATTTCAGGGTCTTGGAGATCTCATGTGTTCTAGCCCCTCCACAAAATTTCGAAGCAAGGGCACATTCGATGCTACCCAAAAATCAACACTCCCTCTTAGCGAGGAATGTGCTCTAGCAATACTTCCCAACAAAAGTATCACATTGATCCATGACATCGGTCCTCTGCACTGCTGATGCTCAACCTGCTACCCTTCATCCACTGTGCTGCTACAATTTGTACTACTACCCATGACACTGCCATTGTCACTACTGCATCTATACTGTAGCTCCCTCTCAATATGTTGCATCATGCTACCCATAAGACTGCCATTGCTACCTGTTGACTGCAACTCAATTGTTGAGAAGTAAGCAACTGAAAAAACCATCGAAAAGTTGACATGTTGGTTAGTTTCGATGTCCCTGGACGTTGAAGCTACCTTTGCTACTAATCTATGCTGACCCTTTGATGCTACTATGTTGTTGTTGTATTTGCTCTGTGCCTTCCGCACTGCTGCAACACTCCACTGCGTTGCTTCAGACTTTGGCACTCTAGCTCTGCCACTGTTGCTCCATCATCTCTCACACCAACTAACTCCCATCAACTTCACTCTTGATTTCTCTCCACTTGTTAAATCTAAGAGGATGAAGCCCTAGACGCAGGAGGAAAGGAGACTAAACAAGAAGCCCTAGAAACAGTCTAGCCGCAGTCAAGAAGAGGTCTAATACTGCCCTAGCTGCAGTCCTAAAGAAGGTGATCTAACCGCAATCCAAACGAGGAGACTTAGCCACAGTTCATGAATGTTAGCCGCAGTCCAAGCAAGGAGATCTAGCACGATGAAGGAGGCCTATACACAGCTGAAGGAAAATCCCTAATGCGCAGTCCTATCATACCCTAGCCGCAGGTCCTATCATGCCCTAGTTGTAGGTATTTTCATGCCCTAGCCGCAAGTGTTATCACTGTAAATAGAGACTCTTTCTCTGTCCTAAAAGAAGGCTCCTCAAAGCAGCGAGGAGGCTTCCATACATTGTCAAAGGAAGCCTCAAATGAGCCATAGTTGCAGTCTTCTATACCACTAATTCATTGTAAGAAAGAGACTAAGTTTATAGTCCTAAAGAATGTGTTTTAGGTTGTTACCTAGCACATCTTGGCCGCAGTCCTGAAGACCAACCACGTTGAAGGGAGAAGTCTCTTCAGCTGCTTTATGAGGAGATCCTATACGTTGTCTCAAGAGGTTCTAACCAGCAGTTAAGGAGGGCTCTACTATGCTGACTAGAGGAATTGCTACAGCAATAAGAAACCTCAATACGCTGATGAGAAGAAGATCTAATAGCACATAACATCTTGAAGGATCAATATTGTATTTCAGTGGCCATATGTTGATGTCAACCTTGTGAGTAAAATTGTTCCTAAGACTATGGGATCATAGCTTATCGTGCTATTGGGCTAGGCCGTAGGCCATAGCCAGAAGCTAAGACAGTGGTATCAGTCTTGGCAACATGACAGAAGTAGTGTCCCTCCTTATGCAGGAGGAGGACAACATTCTGGAATATGTAACATGGTTGGATGCAACACGTTTAGATACAGCAGATGGATGCAGCTACATATCTAGATGCAATAGTTGGATGCAGCATGGTGTTAGAGACAGTAGTGTAGTGCAGTGTAATGATTGAGTGCAGCTCCGTCATGGGAGCAGTATTGTGATGAAGAGCAGCTTAGTGACAGTGGTGCAACATGATGAACAGTGCACCATGATGATGAAGTGCAGCATGTTGGGTACATCATGATGAGGTACAACTCAGCAGTGGAGCAACATGGTGCAGCTCAATTATGATGGACCTGGTATGATGGTGCAACATGGTGCAACACTGTGATAGGTATAGCAAGGTGATGGAATCACCTGAGTCCATATCAACTACCTCATGAGACATCTTCTTAGAGAAGATCTCTGCTCTTATCTTGACAAGTCAAAGTGTTGACTTCTGATGTATATGTACTATCTCTCTCTCTCTGTGTTGAACTATTGAAGAACATATAAGAAGAATTGATCAAGGGTTTCCCCACATTGGGGTTTGTCCCTGACTAGCGCCACATCTTTTGTCCTCTTGTCTTGGCTTGTCTTCTGCGATTTATGTTTATGTTCTATCGGCATTTTACTATCATGCTAAATGTGATTGCTAATCTGGAATTGATATTGAGCTAATATGGAAAATTGAAGTAAATTTGCTATCAACATAGAACATACCTAAAATTAACAGACGGATGTGCAAGTCACTGATACTCTAACGAAGCCCCTAGGAAAGGTCAAACTCTTGACTTTTCGAGAACGACTAGGAGTCATGGAGAGACCCTCTCCTGAGGGTCCTATATGATATGGATATTGAGCTTTGGGAGGTCCAGGGGGCTTGGGGTACTTCTTGGAGTGATGAGAAACCATAGGGTGAGTGGTTCAGCCCTCCCCTAGTGGTTTGCTATGTAGGCAGGATGAGCGGTTCATCCTTCTCCTGCTGAGACACTGTTAGGTCCCTTTACTACTAGTGTAAACCCTTATTGTTTTTAGTACAACCCCTTTATTATATTGTTGTGCCCATCTAGTCCTCATATTCTTATTATTGTGCCCCATAGAAGCCCACTATTGTTAATATTGTGGCCTTATATTATTGTTGTTATATGGACTCTGATTATATTATGACCCCTTAGACTCCTATATATAGAAAGGAGGTCTTATCATTTGTATCATCCAAGAATTATTCATTTGTGTAATGTAAAGGAGGTTGCCCCCTCGAAGAGGCTGAATTCTAAGGCATTTATCTTTCTTTTCTATCTTTTTGTGAGCTGGTTTCATAACAGACACAATCATAGGGTGAGTGGTTCAGCCTTCCCCTAGTGATTTGTTGTGTACAGGGTGATGTGAAAATTTCTAAACTGAAATTCTACTACTGCAGTAACTGATTTATTTCACCTACTTATTATTCACAATAAGTTATTTACGAAATCCCTTCAGCAAATATTAAAATAAATTCTATTGCAGTTACCACACAATTACCCAAAGAAAAATACATGCACAAGAACCAATCACATCAACACAATTAGTTTTGGACAATTGTCCCCGGAAAAACCCAATGTGGGAAAACCGTTGCAGCATATGATGGCTTTATTAATCTTCAGCAGCAATTGTTTTTACAAGGAATGATTTTATCGAGAAACTGAAAGAAAACACCTGAGACTTTCCCTTTGAGACCTTCTTACACTTTGGAGACCCTGCTCCCACTTCTGCATCACTCTGCATGGCTCAGCGTGACTTTGCGTCCCTCTGCGTCAGCCTATGTAAGCTCTGCATCTCTCCTTTGGACTGCGTCTCTCTCTACATTGTCTCCCATTGTCCCTACAACTCGTCCTCAGTCACTGCCTGTTGTTGATGCCCTCCTCTTCCTCCACACTTCACACTCCCTCTAAAATCGACCTTCTCTACTTTAAAATCGATTTTCCTTGAGATACTCAGTATTTGCCAGTGTGTCTCCAAATGATCCTCAAGTCTTCTCTTATACTTTTCATGTTGGCGAATCAACGACCGAGATTAAGTCCCTAATCAACAGCTAAGATTAAAACAAACTTGATCCTCATCTCTTAGAAGCTTCTCACTCTTATCTTTATTAATACCCGTTCATATTTTTATTTTCCTAAGTTTAGACTTAGGAACCCATTAAAAATATTAATTATTTAATAACTCTTCATCCAGGTGGAATTTCTCAAAACGATTTCTGGGTCTTGGAGATCTCATGTGCCTTAGCCTCTCCTCCAAATTTCAAGGCTAGAGCACATCCGATGCTACCAAAAATCAATAGGTGAGTGGTTCAGCCGTCCCTTGGGATACCCCTGGCAACATGTAGGCAGGATGAGTGGTTCATCCTTCTCCTGTTGAGACATCCTACCCATGCAGTCTGGGACTCATGGGAAGTACCTCTCATTTAGCCAATGAGCAGAGAAATGAGGATAGGGACCATAGTACTACCAATGGACACATCATGTACTACTGTACTCCCTATGCTAAGATGATATTGATCTGGGATCAATTGGAACTGACTTCGGGTCAGTAAGAGTGGTATGAGACACTCTGTTTACTTGGAACTGATTTTGAATCAGTAAGAGTGGCATGAGACACTCTCTTTATTTGGAACTAATTTCGGATTAGTAAGAGTGGTATGAGACACTATCTTTATTTGGAACTGATTTTGGATCAGTAGAGAATGGTATGATATATTCTCGATCACTTCTTCTTCTTCATAGTTCAGCAGAGCAGTGCAGGGCACTGCATTGATGGCAGCGATAGTACGAACTCGCAAATGGATTAGCAGATGGATTTCTCCCTAGTTGAGAGGGAGTGCTAAAATTGGCAACTAGGGCCAAACTCCATGTGGGTCACCTTATTTATGGCAGCTGATATTTTTTTTGGATTCTTCTCTCCGAGAGGTGTTGGATTGATCTAAAGATCATCCAATTCCAACATGTATTCATGGAGATATGAATTTGTTTATGTTATTTGACAATTTGTCAAAGTCGGCCAATGACCAAATTACCCCAACTTATCCTCAACGTTGCATTATAAATAGAAGAGGTCTTCAAATAATATCACACACTCATCTCTTGTGATATCTCTCTCCACTCGTTTGGATTTTGGTGGAAAGAGAGGTCTAAAGGAAAGAGCCCTATACGCAGCCCTAAAGGGAGGAGACATAGCCGCAGGAAAAGAGAAGGATCTGGCCACAGTCAAGAGGAGAAATCTATGCAGTCGAGGAGGCTTTTATATGCAGCAAGAGGAGGCTCTTCTACGCAGCAACGAGAGGCTTTAATCCGTAGCCAAGAGGAGCTTCTATACGTTGTCTAAGGGAGCTTCAATACGTGTCAAAGGAAGCCCTAAAAGAGCCCAGGCCGCAGGTCTAGAAGAGACCTCAATTCGCCATTAAACAAAGGCCTAAAAGAGCCCTACTCGCAGGTCTAGAGAGACCTTAATCCGCAATCAATTAAGAAGACCTAACCGAGATGTAAAGGAGCCTTAATATGTTGTTAATAAAGGTCCTATACGCTGCCAGAAGAAGCTCCTATATACAGCCTACAGAGGCCCTTATACGCAGTCTTAAAGGAAGCCCTAATCCGCTGAAAGGTGTAGCCCTTATCTGCAGCAAAGCAAGGTCACCTAGCCACAGACAAGAGTTTTAGACACTGTCCAGAAGAGGCCTATCCACAACAAAGGAGTCATAGCTAGAAGGAGGCCCTAATATCGCAGTCTAAAGAGAGGCCTCAAGACACAGTTAAGAGAAACTCCAAGCCACTTCTAAAGGAGCCCTAGCGCAGCATGAATTGCTGTAGGTGACAGCGTTGTAATAAAGGTTATGACTAGGCATGAGTTAAGGACTTATTTGGGCCTGTTAGAAGAATCTGAAGCTACAGCTAGCTGCTTTGCTAGGCTACAAGCCATAACAAGCAGTTAAGGCTGTTCTGAGGTAGCATTGCAGTGAGCATTGATTTCAAGAGGCAGCGTGGATTAGGAGAGACTCTCCTAGGTGGACTCCAGCCCTTGAAGGGCTTAGTTGGCTAACAGCGTGAAAGGTTACAGGGCTTCTTTTTGTGCCCTAACTAGAATTGCAGGAGCAGGCAATCAGAAGAATACTGCAGCAGCATCGATGATCAACTAAAAGGATATGCTACAGTACTCTTCGGGAGTGTTTGAAGTCTGTTGGTGCTGCATCCTGGAACAGTCATCATTATCAGAATGATGGACTTACTGCTGCTGTCATACAATATCTAATTTGTATACTTGTACAATTTTTCTCTCTCTACTGAATTGTT
Organism: Pinus taeda; assembly: GCA_000404065.3. Lineage (NCBI taxonomy): Eukaryota > Viridiplantae > Streptophyta > Pinopsida > Pinales > Pinaceae > Pinus > Pinus taeda. The sequence continues at coordinate 217,475 of APFE031063589.1, forward strand.
GAAGAAAATAAGAATTGATCAAGGGTTTCCCCACATTGGAGTTTGTCCCTGGCTGGTGCCACATCTTGTGTCCTATTGTCTTGGCTTGTCTTCTACTGTTTATGTTTATGTTCTATCTGCACTTTACTATCACGCTGATGTGATTGCTAATCTGAGTATTGACATTGGGCTAATATGAAAAATTGAAGTAAATTGCTCTAAGCATAGAACATACCTAAATTTAACATAGATCAATGGACAACATTGGAGACAAATCAAATCAAAGAGATCATTTGAGTTGGGTTAGTTTTCAGTAAAACACTAGGAGGGTTTCAGCAGCAGTGATTGGGAAGAGATTTTCCGGAGTTATTCTTCATTTGAAAGACTTCCAGCTTCCAAGTTTCAAAGGGAAGTTTTGCTATCAGTTTATTTTCTGCAGAGAGGATTGAGTTAATTTTCTGGAGCAAATGCGAGTTTTCTAGAGAAGGCGCGAGTTCTCTAGGAGACAGTGTGAATTCTCCAGGGATCAATGCAAATTGCCTAGAAGACAAATAAAGTTTCCAGGAAGGCAGATCAAGCTTCAAAAGGTTGCACATGTGAGTAGTGCAAGTTTGCCGGAGAGCCAGTGTGATATGCCAAAGTGCTAGTGTGAGTTGCTGGAGGCAGTACGCATTGCAGAAAAGGGGCCGTAGGGTTATTTCCCTAGTCGATTTGATTAACAGAGGTGGAGATCAATTATTTTGCCGGAGCTTTGCTAGTGAGAGACAAGCAGTTGTTGTATTTTCTCAATAGCAGTTTTTGCTGAAGATAATAATAAAACCCTCAGGCTGAAAATTGGCTTTCCCCACATTGAGGTTTTTCGAAGGACATTTGTCCAAAAATACTTGTGTTAATTCTGTGATTGGTTTCTCACATTTTCGCTGCAATTTTAATTTGGTGAATGGTGTTGTTCATGTTTTTATTTATTACTTTCAACTAAAGATTTAAATGTGTTGTGTATAAGTAATAGAAATAATAAACTAGGTTAATAGCACCTTCTGGTAACCGGAAACTTTCACTCTATCCATATGGTGGTTAGTTTGGAAATGGTTACGGTGATTCTTGTCGGAATATACTACGGATATGCCACAACTCCAACGAAGATTTATTCAACAAAACACATGCTAATAGCCTCGTGAGCCTGGGATGCAAGCCTCCTGCAGCTTATCTAAATATTGTTCAATCCATGTTTTGACTAAAGCAATAAACTATTTGCCACTTTGGAGTTTACTTGGGAGAAAATCCCCTCAAATTAACTCAACTAACATAAGCCTTAAAAGAACTCCAGTTTCCTTTGGTGCAGTATAAGTATATTATTTGCACCCTTGGAGCCAAAACACCCTTCATTTTTGCATGGAACTCCTACATGAATTAGTAATTAAGGCCGAATAGAAGACATGGAAGATCCGTTATATTTTTTCCAGAAAATCCATCTTATATTTAAATTTTAAAAAGTGAACAGTACAGCAAGAAATATAGGTAGGGAGCCAATGTTTCCCACAGTTTAGAACTCCTGCATAGGTGTGAAGTGTTAACATGTCAGTTTTTGCTCCAACCTCGAAAGAATCTACCAGTGCTCTGAGCAACTGTGATTTTTAGTTGATATACTGGTTTAGGCTGCCTCAGTTGGTGTAGAAGTTTAGCTGGACCTTTGCACCAGTAGCTAATATGGTACCCTGTTTGCAATGCTGAAACTGGCATTTGCACCTCATGTGGGTGGATGGAATTTTTTTCAATTAGTCATCCAATACAATTGTCATATGTAGGTCTAATGCCAATTTAAGAAATCACAACCAGAATTGGAAAATCTGATGGACCCAAACATGCTGTTTAAAACAAGGGAATGCGCCTAATTTTCTAGCACCGAGACTCTGCTTAAATTTTTCAATAAAATATGTCCAATGAATGGCAGTTTGAAATATAGGAATTCATACTGAGGCATCTATGAAAAGAGTTAACCACTACGGTGTGATATCCTTTGAGATTGTATCTATGGGTATAAACGAGCACATTAAAAACTTCATGAAAGATTTATCCTTGTAAGACTGAATCATAAAAACTCAGAGGAAGTAGAAACAATAACTGATTGAACCTCATTACAGTAAATACTAGGCTCTGATAAAAAGTAGACTGGCATGGATGAAAGCATACATACGGCCAACATAAAGCTTCTTAGTTGAGAAAGGCTTGGGAGGAGGAGATGGTGGTGGTGGTCCGTCCTGCGAAGTAGAAGAAGGGAGGCAAGCGACGCACAGTGATCGTCTACCCACAGAGGATGTTGTGAAAACAGTGTCAGGACAGCGCCATACCCGTATAAACAAGCAGTTGAGTCGCACTGGAATATTTGGAAACAGAGAAGGAGACGGTAAATGAGCACCCAGATTGTGTAGCCTTGTTGCCTTTGCATTAGCACAACGGGTTGCAAATAAATCAACAGTCCCCAGACACATTGCCATCTTCATCGAAATTGGCAGCGGTCAAGCGTAAATACCATAAACAAAGGAGATAGAGAACATGGACAATACTTGGCCATAAATCTTTCACAAATGTACATATATCATCGAAATCGCAAGTGGTCAATGTTATTAAGAATGGAGACGGAGAACACGGAAAACACTTGGCCATAGATCTTCACAAATCTATATTGTGTTGAATCCATGGGTGGGAAACAATTTTTTGTATTTCTTGAGTGGAAAACAGTGTTTTGGTGAGGGAAACACTAGGCTAAGTTGAATATTTATTGTGTAATTAATTAATTATTATTTTAGTGAAAGATTTTAATTAACCAGTTCTCACACTCATGTGGCATAATATAAAATAGAAGAGGGTAATGTTTTATTCTATTTGATAGAATAGAGTTATCAGTTTGAATTCAAAATATTTTATGATACGTATATTTAATTATTATTTCAAATACATATTGTGTGTTTATTTTTCAATTTTAAATAATTTTAGAATTTATTAATAATTTTTACATTAAATCGAGTTTTAGATAATATTTTTCAATAAATTTGAAACTAGTTAATAGGAGTTATAGTTTTTCATAAACACTTCTAAACACTAAGTGTTGGAAACTTGAACACAGGTCTTCACGATTGAAAGCCCAATAAACATTAAGTTGGGACATTGTGATTGGTTGCATGAGTGGAGCCGCGAGGAGGGTCGCAACCCCCTCCTAATGAAATGTCGTAGCTGGTACCCACTAGCCTACTATAGGGTAGGTCGGATCCTCTGCTCATAATAATAGCAAAACTAAAAATTGGTCCTTGGTGCTCAATGGCAATCCCGCCTCATGGGTAGGTGTTTACTGAAGGCTCCAACAAACCCTAAGTTTGTAGTGCGACATAATAAATTTGAGAAATTCCTTGCAATACACGAAGGATTGCACCCCGATTTGTAAATTCATGGGAATTTGGCTGAGAGAGTGTGATCTAATGAAATGGATTCAAACAAAATGCCAACTGTTGAATTTCCATGATCTTGGGTCTAGGATAGAATCTTAAAATCTCTAACGCTACCAAACCAAGAATCTCAACAAAAACTACTTTACACAGCATAAAATATAAAGTAGTAAATCACACACGCACAAGTATAGACAACTTCTTACAAAATATTGTACAAATATGTACAACAACCCAGTGTTCATTATATTAAACCAACTGAGTAATACAACAGTCTAGGGCTTCCATACAATGGATACGATATACAATGACAATCTCATTGCGGTCTCTATGTTGTATCTCATCATGTCAACCCTTCACTCCCATTCTGCACTCTAGCTGCCCCTTAGTCCATCAAGAGATAACACATAGGGTCTTCAGGAGGGTTGCCACCTATCACTGTTGCAAGTCTTTGCTACAATGAACACAGGTTGATCCAATATTCTCTTCTAGGTTGGCCAACACTTGAGCTCCAATTTTCCAAGCTAGTAGACTTTTTCGTCCATTAGAGAGATACACATTAGGCTCCAAACTTCACCCAACCTTTAGTTGTAAACGTCACTTTATGACTGCTTGTCAAGGGCTAATTTGGGTAGCCAACAAGCTGCCCTCCACCAGTCTAATGGCACCCAATACTTCGCTTCAAGATCTACTCCTAGGATAGGTTTTCATCTAACAAGACAAACCTTCCAATTGGCTCCCACAGGATGTTACAATTTTTTTCCACACATGGACATCATCCCTTGCATCAAATCAACCAAAACTTCACCAATACATACCTTGTTCTTAGGTATGCTTGACTACAGTAGATTTTGGTTCTAGTTAAGGCTGATAGCTTACTGCTCCAACTCCTCTTTTCTCCACCAAAATCTCCCTAACTATTGCGGCTTTGTTTCCTATGCCTCCTCCTCTATTATGTTGCTCCCTTAGACTCATTATTAGCCCTCAATACCCCTCACGGATTCCAATTCTAGGGACGATGGGGCCTATGGCCTATTCTTGTCTTCTATCCGGCCTGCGGCCTCATGAACAAAGGTATTACCCACACAAAACCACCCTCAAAACAAACCAAAACTCCCTCCCTCCAAGCGGTTGTCTTCTGCTCTTAATTTAGACTTGCAATTGACAAATTATCTCAGACAAACGGCCCAGAAATCACCTATGGACTTGCAGTTGTCTTATTGCAGCAACTCAACCCTATTATGGATGCAAATTCACTCCAAAACAGTACTTTACTCCCACATCATGTCCTCCTGTTGAGCTCAACCTTATTTTAGATATGTATTGATGATATTTGATGCACTTAGATGCTCTAAATGAGCCTCATACACCTCCTATTTATACACTTTAGAAGGGTCAACAAATAGACATGTCTCTTGGCACATCCACACCAAGCCTACATGACTTATGTGCCAAAAATACATTTGTCAACTTCAAAAATTCATAACTCATCAAGGACATCTCGGAATTCAACAATTCTCGAATCGTTGGATTCTCCTCATTGTCCTCTATCATCTCCATCCATATCATGTCCAAAGTGCCTCATGGTTTTGGCCCAAACAATGATGGGTACAAAACCCCAATGTTGGGTTCTAAGCCCACAAATGACTTTGTGGTGCTCTACCCTCCAAACGTTGAACCCTAGGGCTTAGAGTACCTCCCAAGCTACTCAAAAAATAACACTCCCCTGTAGCAAGGGGGGTACTTCCAAGACTAGGAATTAACTCATCATCATACTCACTACTCACTAATTCATACTGTAGTGAACCCTGTAGTATGAATTACACCTCTATCAGAATTATCGTTGTCATTGGAACCATCTTGCTTCTTCTTCTTCTCCTGGAATGTCTCCCACTCTCTCCATGATTCCTTCTTGGCAGATGTAGAAGCACCCTTGCTCCCCATTGATCACGCTCTCTTCTTGGGTTGCAAAGTCTCCCTCTGAATTTGCAAACTGTCTCTAAAATTCGACTCTCACTGAGTCTCCGGAACCTGGACCTTCTTCTCTAGAACTTGTACTTGCCCCTCTAAAGCTTGCACCTACACCTGCTTCTCTGGAACCTGCACTTGATCCTCCTAAATCTTCTTCCCATGATCCATAGGCTTTCATGTCAAACTGTATAGACCATGCTCTCTAACTCCAAACACTATACTTGTGGAGCTAGAGCCTCTAGATCTGATTCTTGCCTTCCCATCCTGGAACAAGACCTCAACCCCTTCTTCTCGATCAGTGAGACAAATATCATGCTATATCTGAGTCCTAGTACAGATAATACATCTTGGACCTGCATCACTCATCATGTCTCCCTCCTGAATGGCACAACTTTTGATCCTCGGATCTCCTTCTAACTCTTGTCGCCCAACACCATGTGCAACTTCGAGTCCCATTCAGCTAGAGTCTCAAAAACCTCATGTGACCATGTTATATGTTTCAACGCACCACTATCTATGTACCATCCATCCTCATCAATAGTACCCCGCGAGAAATGAGATATCATAGCAAATTCATCCTCCTCTAATCTTCTGGTGAAAGCATCTATCTCAATGGAAGTGGCAACATCGACAACCTTCTTCCCTTTCTTCTTCTCGTCATCTCCCTTCTTCTTCATCAGACAACTCAAAGAAAAGTGACCCATCTCGCCAAAGCTAAAACACTTGACTTTAGTCAAGTCCTTTTTCTACTTACCCTTCATTCATGTTGCAAGTGCCATGTCATCATTTGAAGCCCTCTTCTTCAGATGAAGATCCTCGTCTCGCAAATCCTCCTGAATGAATTCGTCCCATAGCCTATTCCAGTTTGGCAACTTCTCTCTCGCAGCAGTCCCTTTGATGAAGGGCTTCCATTCCTCGGTGAACCCTTTCAAAGCAATCCTCACCATATCAGAATCTGAAATAGTCACACCGACAACAATAATCTCATCTTTGACCTGAGACAATCTCGTCAGATACGAAGTCACTCCTTCACCCTGTATCATCTTGGTGGACTTCAACTTCTCCTCCAATGTCAGTATCTGACTCTCGTTCTTATTCTGGAACAAATTATAAAGAGCCATCCACATCTCATGTGTAGTGTTCTTCCCGGACAAATGAGGTATTAGGGATACTTCACATCATCAAGGATGATCAATCTCACCCTCGTATCCAAATCCTCATACACTTCCAACTCCTTTGGGTCAGTTGGCTTCTTGATGGCTTTCTCGGCGAACTCCCAGATCCTTTGGACCCGCAAGACCCAACTTGATCCTTTCCTTCCATGGACTATAGTTGGACAACCCCTCCAACCTATCCTCATATTGGAGACCAACCTGCAACTTTGACATTGTAGTGAGCCCTTCACCTACAATGTGACCAACTCCCTCTTAAGTCGTACTTCGTTGTGCACACTCTGATTCATTTTCTTCCAAAGTAGCTCAAACACCCTTTGATACCATGTTGATAGAACCTTAGAATTTATGCTCTTAACCTGGGAGAAATTCCAGAATACCGAATATGCAAAGAAATACAACCCAGAACACATAACAAAATGAGAAAAATGGCAAGTATTTTATTATTCAGAGATGAAAGCAATGTTCACTTGCCTCTTCGAGGGGGCAACCTCCAACAAAGTAGAGCTTGATTACAAAATAAGACTCGATATTCCTCAATGGGGAGTCTTTATCCTTTATATAGGATTCATATATACAATACCATGGGTCATTACCATGGTTCTCTCAATACCATCTATCTAATACCATGGCTCATTTGCAACTAACTGTGGTCCCTTTCTTAAATGCGGGTCAACCACTTACAATTGTTAATACGAGCTTTATTGACTCTTTAACTAACTGTAACTATGACTCAACCCTATTACACAAATAAAGGGGTTAGGGTTAGACCCTGACATGCCCTCCCCCATAAAAATCAACCTTGTTCTCAAGGCTAAAGCTGTGGAAACTACTGATGAATAGTGGCTAGTTCCCACGTCGCATCTTCTAGAGAGGTGTCTTTCCACTTGACAAGGACTTCCTTGATCATGTGGCCATGCAAATGTCATTCTCGTGTATCGAGGACCTGTTCAAGTTGGAGCCAGAGTGAACCTTCTTCATCCAATTCAAGTAGATTGGTTTTAATTCTGCAATTGTTCCCCACTACTTTCTTGAGGCATGATACATGGAAGACTGGATGGATTTTTGAAGTTGGTGTCAAAGCTAGCTTGCAGGCTATTGCTCCATGCGCTGAAGTATTTAATAAGGTCCGTAGAATTTTGGAGCTAATTTTTGGCAACCCTTTTCTTTGAGCAATGTTTGCTTATATGGTTACAACCGCAAGAATACCTTATCTCCTTCTTGAAATGTGTGCTTTGAACGATGTTGGTCTGCCTGTTGCTTCATGCGATTTTGAGCTTGATGGAGATTATCTTTGAGATGGGCTAGAATGGTTGCACGGTTCTGTAGGATTTGATCCACTGCTTGCACCTTAGAACATCCAAGGATATAAGAAGTATGTGAAGGTGGGAGTTGACCATACATTGCTTCATATGGAATCATCTGGGTGGTTGCGTGATAGTTAGTATTATACCACCATTCAGCTACAGTAGTCACTGTACCCATTGATGTTGCTTTTTTGAAGTGAAGCACCTTAGGTATGTCTCCAAACATTTGTTGATTGCTTCAATTTGACCATCAGTTTGGGGATGATAGGAAGTAATTAGTTGGAGTTAGGTGCCTTGTAGCTTGAAAATTTGTTGCCAAAAATTACTGGTGAAAGTCGGGTCACAATCACACACAATGGAAGTGGGCATGCCATGCAGTTTGAAGATCTGGTCCATGAAAGCTTGAGCCACCAAAGTGGGGGTAAATGGGTGGGGTAGAGCGCAAAAATGAGCATATTTAGAAAGTTTGTCCACAACCACCATGATAACTGATTTGTTTCTTGACTTCAGAAGACCAGTAATGAAATCCATAGAAACATTCATCTAGATTAAGGTAGGGATAGGCAATGGTTGTAAGGTGCCTGGTGACTTGATTGTTTCTCCTTTGTGGCATTAACACACATCACATTCAGCTACAAAAGTAAGAATGTCAGTTTTCATGCCTATCCAAAAGAAAGAATATGAGTGCAAACATAAGTCTTCTGAAAGCTTGCATGACCTGCAGTGGGAAATGAATGAAACTCTGCCAAAATGCGTGTTTTGAGGGTCGATGTTGGTGATATAACTACTCTATCCTTCTAACGAAGAATCTCATCCTTCCAAGAGTAGCCAACTGAGGAATTAGGATCTTCTCTCAAGTTATTAATGAGTTGGGATAGAGAGGGATGTGAAAACCATTCCTTGTGGGCTTCTTCAATCCAATCTGGTATGGGAAGAGAGATTGATAGCAGGGTGCTTTCATCCTCAAATTGTCGTGATAAAGCATCCACTACTACATTGTCACACCCTTTCTTGTAAATTATCTCATAATCATATCCCAACATTTTTTCCAGCCATTTATTTTGCTGGGGAGAGCATAGACATTGCTCCAAAAAAAAATTGAGGCTTTGATGGTCTGTGCAGATTTGGAAACGTCGCCCCAATAAGTATGGTCACCAGGTGTCTACTGCATGTAAGATGGCCATCATCTCCTTCTCATAGGTAGATTGTCCCAGATGTTTCCCACTCAGTTGTTGGCTGGTGAAAGCCAAGGGTCGACCTTCTTGCATTAAGACAACACCAATACCAGTACCTAAAGCTTCACATTCAATCACAAAAGATTTGGTGAAGTGGACTAGTGCCAATACGGGAGTGGAACACATGGCCTCTTTGACAACCATAAACACCTGTTGTGTTGCATCAGTCCAAAGGAATGATTTTTTCTTGAGAAGGTTAGTGAGGGGACTAGCAATGCGACCTTAATTGTGGACAAATTTGCGATAGTAGCTGGTGAGACCCAAGAATCCCCTCAAACTCTTCAAGGTTTTTGGTTGGGGCCAATATTGGATTGCCTGTATCTTTTTGGGATCCACCCGGACACCTGCACGACCCACAATGTGGCCCAAATACTTGACTTCTTCCATGCCAAAAGAGCACTTGGACAATTTGACAAATAATTTGTTAGTGAGGGGTATAGCAATGCGACCACAATTGCGGACAAATTTGCGATAGAAGCCGGTGAGACCCAAGAATCCCCTCAAACTCTTCAAGGTTTTCGGTTGGGGCCAATCTTGCATTGTTTGTATCTTTTTGGAATCCACTCGGACACCTGCACGACCCACAATGTGGCCCAAATACTCGACTTCTTCCATGCCAAAAGAGCACTTGGACAATTTGACAAATAATTTGTGATTCCGGAGTAGTTGCAAGAGCAGGTCTACATGCTGAAGATGTTTTTCCCAAGTTAGGCTATAGATGAGAATGTCATCAAATAAAACAAGGACAAATTTTCAGAGATATGGTTTCAGCAGGTGATTCATGAACCTTTTAAAAGTGGATGGGGCATTACATAGACCAAATGGCATGACCAAGAATTCATAATGGTCTTCACAAGTTCTGAAAGCAGTCTTGGGAATGTCTACTTCTTTCATGTGTATTTGGTGATAGCCAAAGGGAAGATCTAGCTTAGTAAAGAATTGAGCACCATGTAGTTCCTCCAGCAGATCATCAACAACTGGGATAGGGAATTTGTCTTTGATCATGAGCTTGTTGAGGGCCTTGAAATCTAGACACATGCGCCATTCCCCATCTTTCTTGAGCACCATGACCACTGGTGATGAATAAGGACTGATGCTAGGAGGAATGACATCGGCTTCAAGGAGTTCCTTGATGATTTTTTTGATTTCATTCTTTTGGGTAAAAGGATATCGATATGGCCGCACATTCATCGGTTGTGCCCCTGGGACCAAAATGATGCTATGATCATGTTCCTCTCTATGGGGTGGAAGCTCTTTAGGTTTGTCAAATACCTGCTAGTGTCAATTCAAGGCCTGTTGCATGTCGGGATGAATATGAAGAGTAGTGGGCTTGATGGCCTGGATGGCATTAAACTAGACGATAACTCCATGATGGCCCTTTTTCAACAACTTTTCCATGCGATGCGAGATGATGATAGAAGGAGCACCTGCCTGGAGTCCACGTAGGGTATGCGTGTGGTCATTCTGCTTAAAGCTCATATATAACTCCGGGAAATCCATGGTGATCGGGCCTAGTGTGCGAAACCATTCAGCACCCAAGACAATGTCACAACCACCCATGTTAATCGCAAACATGTGGGTCTTTAGGTGGTAGTCTCCCACCCGAAGTTTGATATTTTCACAGCGGCCTTCACATTTCATTGTCCCCCCATCAGCAATCTGGACCTAGAAATTAGAGACTGCCCTGACAAAACAATTAACAGCTTCAGTGAGACACTGATGGATAAAGTTGTGAGTGTTGCCACTATCAATCAATACTACTACAGGGTGATGTTTAATTAAGCCTCTGATTTTGAGAGTTTGGGACACAGAGATGCCCACCAAAGCATGTAGCGAGATAATTGGTTCCTCTAGCATAATTGGGAGTTCATTTTCCTACTAGATTTCCTCAACTTCATCCTCTGGTCCCTCAAGGGGTGGGGCTTTGTGAGATGAGCTGTGATCAGTAACATCAATTTGAATGAATTTGGGTTCCTTGCATTTATGTCCAGGGGAGTATTTGTCATCATAGTAGTAGCACAATCCTTGTTTTCTTCTTTCAACCATTTCTGTTGGAGACACCTTTTGAACCTTAATTGTTTAGGGAGGGCCCTGAGCCTGGGTGGGTCGTCCCTTGGCTATGAAATTTGGATGAGGAGACTGGGCGGCTAAAGCGCGTTCCACTTCGATAGCCTTGTTGCAAGCGTCTATCCATGTAGGTGGGTGGTGCATCAGAACATGTGCTTGGATGGCTTCTTTGAGACCACTTATAAAACATTCCAAGTAGAATTCATCGCTTAGACCTTCTGTGCGGATGACCAATGTCTCAAAGGCTGCAATGTATTCTTTTACTGTGCTTGTCTGTCAGAGCTTAGTAAGAAGACACAAAAAATTAAAGTCTCTAACAAAGTGGTCATAAAGATATTTTAAGAACACCTGCCAAGTTATTTTCCCGAGGTAGCATTTACGTTGCCACTACCACCATTGCCATCTCTCTTAGTCCAAGTAAAGGGCTCCCACACGTAGTTTAGTTGGATCATCTTGGATGTCATTTAGAAGGAAATATTGTTCCATTTGTGCTACCCATTTTGTCGGATTAGAGCCATCAAATTTATACAATCCAGCTTGGGTGGGTGAGGGTGCGAATGTTGGCGATTTCCATGGAAGTGAACACAATGGCTAGATTCTCCTTGAAGGTCTTCATTAATACCATGTGTCATTGAATGCAACCCCAATGTGATCACTTTGAATTGTGCCAAGAATTCCTTCATCTGGTCTGCTAGGCTCTGGAAAGAATCCAACTTTTCTTCAAGGCGCTCAATCTTCTCGTTGGCCATGACTTGAGCTTTGGTTGCTACCATACACAAATATTGGTCACTTTGACAAAATTTGGGACCGCTCGAAAATTGAAGTTGACAAGTGAATGGTACTACTATGATTAGCTCGTCGTCCTGATTCTTATGGGCTAAGTCTCTTGTAAGCGTCCTGGGAAATCTTATCAATACTACAGTGGCCAAATTCTAGAAAACTTGATCTTGCCCAATGTCCTGCAAGAATCGCTCCAGGCTATAGGAGCCACAAGCCTCACTGCGCAAATGGTTCGTTCTGCCTGGGAAACCCCCAACTGCTAAATGCGAGTTGGAATGTGGTGGAAACAGAACCCCAATTGCTAGATCTAAATGGTATTATGGCGGTAGAACCTTAATTGGTGGATCTGATTGTTGCGGCGATGACAGAACCCCGACTGGTAGATCTGATCTGGAAAATAAGATAATGGGAAATATTCAGAGAGTCAAGGGAACTATGGTCTCAAAGGAGTGTCAGGTGCTATAGGTCACAATACACATAAGGGTCGAACAATAGTACTTTGCCCAATCTTTCAGGGCACTAACTAAGGAGGATCAACCATACCCTTAGTTGTACTACCCGACTACCCTATCATATGCGTGAGTAATCTCACCAAGTGTTATTCTCGGTGTACTGTAGTAGTAAGACGGCCGACGGTTTATCTAAGGCGAGATTTCGGGTGAAGGGGGTTTCCGATATACCCAGAGGGTACGTGGAAGGCATTTCGTGCGTAATTCTGTCTAATGCACTACTACTTGAAGGGGTACCCACAGGGGTTACAAGGGAGTCCAACAAGCGTGACCACCTCTTGTATTTCCTGCTTGCATGCCTCCCCAAATCCACAGGTTTATGCGCTCAATGATAGATCTCGTGGTTTAAAGATGCCAGAACACGTCTCTAGCCTAAAAAAAAAATCTGCCAAAAAATGGAGGTATCACTGGCCCTGGAAAGTGCTCTGACACCACTTTTTATGCTCTTGACCTGCGAGAAATTCAAGAATACCAAATATGTGAAGAAATAAAACCCAGAACACCGAACAAAATGAGAAAAACAACAATTATTTTATTATTCAAAGATGAAAGCAATGTTCACTTGCCTCTTCGAGGGGTCAACCTCCAGTAGAGCAGAGCTCGATTACAAAATAAGACTCTATATTCCTCAATGGGGAGTCCCTATCCTTTATATAGGATTCATACATACAATACCATGGGTCATTACCATGGTTGTTTCAATACCATCTATCTACTACCATGGCTCGTTTGCAACTAACTGTGGTCCCTTTCTTAAATGCGGGTCAACCACTTACAATTGTTAATACGAGCTTTATTGACTCTTTAACTAACTATAACTATGACTCGACCCTATTTAATAAATAAAGGGGTTAGGGTTGGACCCTAACATAGAATCTATGATGCTACCAAACCAAGAATCTCAACAAAAGCTACTTTTCACAATGGAAAATATAAAGCAGTAAATGACACATGAACAAGAATAGACAACTTTTTACAAAATATGGCACAAATATGTACAACAACCCAATCTTCATTATATTAAGCCAATTGAGTCATACAATAGTCTAGGGTTCCCATACAAGGGATACAAGATACAATGACAGTCTCATTGCATTCTCTATGTCGTATATCATCTTGTCAACCCTTTGCTCTCGTTCTTCTCTCTAGTTGCCCCTTAGTCCATCAAGAGACAACATATAGAGTCTCCAGGAGGGTTGCCACCTATCACTGTTGTAAGTCACTTCTTCTACAATGAACACAAGCTGATCCAATCTTCTCTTCTAGGCTGGCCAACACCTGAGCTCCGATCTTCTCTTTTAGGTTGGCCAACACCTGATCTCCAATCTGCTAAGCTAGTAGCCTCTTTCTTCCATGAAAGAGCTACACATTAGGCTCCAAACTTCATCCAAGCTTCTATTGTCAACATCACTTTATGAATGCTTGTCAAGGGCTACTTTGGGTATCCAACACGTTTCCCTCCACCTACCCAATGGCACCCAATACTTCACTGCAAGATCTACTCCTAGGATAACCTTTCATCCAACAAGACAAGCCTTCCAATTGGCTATCACAGACTTCTATAAATTATGTCACACATGGACATCATCCCTTGCATCAAATCAAAAAAAAAATCACCAAAACATACCTTGTTCTTAGATCAGTTTGATTGCAATAGATTTTGGTTTTGGTTAGGGTTGATAGCTTACTGCTTCAACTCCTCTTTTCTCCACCAAAATCTACCTAACTATTGCGGCTTTGTTTCCTGTGCCTCCTCCTCTATTATGTTTCTCCCTTAGACTCCTTTTCAGCCCTTAATACCCCTCATGGATCCTACTGTTCAAGGGATAGTAGAGCCTACAACCTACTCATGTCTTCTATCTGGGCTATGGCCTCATGAATAGAGGTATTACCCACACAAAACCACCCTCAAAACAAACCAAAACTCCCTCTCTCCAAGTGGTTGTCTTCTGCTCTTAATTTGGACTTTCAATTGACAAATTATCTCACACAAAATGCCCATAAATCACCTTTAGACTTGCATTTGTCATATTGTAGCACCTCGGCCCTATTGTGGACGTAAATTCACTCCAAAACAATCCTTTACTCCCACGTCATGTCCTCCTCTTGAGCTCGGCCTAATTTCATAGATGTATTGATGATATTTGATGCACTTGGATGCTCTAAATGAGCCTCACACACCTCCTATTTATACACTTTAGAACGGTCAATGAATATACATGTCTATTGGCACATTCACACCAAGCCTACATTACTTATGTGCTAAAAATACATTTTTCAACTTCAAAAATTCATAACTCATTAAGGACATCTTAGAATTTGATGATTCTTGAAGCGTTGTATTATCCTCATCATCCTCTATCATCTCCATCCATCACATATCCAAAATTACTCATGGTTTTGGCCCAAACAACAATGGATGCAAAATCCCAACCTTGGGTTTTATTGATGGTCTGAAATGTTAGCATCAACATTGGGGGAAACTACTTGGTTGGGACCTTAGAGCAGATACTTTTCCGTTTTGGATGATGGCTCTCGCTTGAATTATGGGACTAGTCTCCCCTTATATGAAATTATATGAAATGGATTGAATAAAAGCATAAAGATATAATATAACTAAAACTAAAAATAAAGATTAATAAACTTATTATTTTTCTCGAGAATGTTGTTGGTATATGTGATTATAGAGATTTCATAATTGACATGACAATGTAGATTATCATGTAACTATGAAGTTAAACCAGAGAAAGACAACTAATTTAATTAAAGAGTTAATTAAATTATCTTATAAATTCGTCACATATATTGATATCTCGTTGGTCATAATATAATTTATGATTCCAATCCAACATATCAATCATGAATTCACGATTGCTTAAACGCATATATTATGAACAAAATTAAATTTCCATTCAACTCTAAACAAAATAATAACAAAAGGATAATAGTACATGATATATCATTACTCCTCTCATGAGAAAAATGGTGATCGTTCAACTATATATTAAGAAAAACCCAAGTTACAATAATGCAGCTTAAGCCTTCTTTTCAAAAATTCAGAACCCCTTCTCTTGACTAATGGAGGGGATTTATAGCTTCATGATGAAATCAAAATATAGAAAATACCATAACAACTTCAGGTGGTTTCAACAAACTAACCTAAATAAACAAAAAGGGACAAATCTAGAATCTGTTGCAACAAATTATCTAAGCTTGAGAGGAAGACTATCCCCTGATTCGTTATTACAACTCATAGATATCTACCATGTTCTTTAACTTGGATGGAGACCTTAGTTGTATTCACATGTGGCTAATGAAGATTGCAACCTTCAACGCTAGCAACATTTGTGTGGTGGTATTTGATAAACATCAGAGCATCAACCACTGATTGTGTGGGTTGACCAAAAATTTCTAATGACTCTCCAAGTTGGTTTTGGTCAGCTGATCGATAAACTCGTCTCGCTTCTTGGAGGAATCTTGCCACATCTTAGTAAGTGATTTGATATCGGCTATGCTCCTTCGGGACAACTCGATATGAGATTGGCTTGAAACAAGTTATCACTAATTGCTTCAATGAGACTATTTGAAATATCCCTTGCGTGAAATATTGTTGCTTCTGCTTGCTTGAGGCGAAGTTCCCATTCTCTAAAAACACTCTATTTGTGTAATTCTTTAATTCTGGGAAGATTGGCCAATCTTCCATCAATGCTTTCTTGCCATGTTAAGAAACCAACAATTTTCTCTTCTATGTCCTCAAATTAAGTTTTGACATCTGATAGTCGGTCTACCCGTGAACTAGTTGTCTTGCATTGATCATGAATATTTGCCAATTTCTGACAAAAGACAATTTGTTGTTGAGTGAGAAGAGTGTTCAACTCTTTTGTCTCCTTCTTAAACTCAGTTAATTCAGGATTGACACTCAAATGTTCAATCCTTCTTTTGCAGCTCCTGAATCTGAGAGTCTCGCGCCTGTAATTAACATCATATTGAACTCTGAGGGAGTTAAACTTGTTCTAGAGCTCTGTGACCTGTCCTTGCCAATGTCATGTGATCTTTTATTTCTCAGTTTCAATGCTTTGTTATAATATCACAATTCTTTCTTCTTTCTCCTTTAGCAACTATTTCACCCCTGTAGCCTTGTCCATTATAGCTTAAGCATAGGCACCTGTAAATTGGGTAAGCCTACCCAATTATTCTATAGGAGTTGCCAAAGAGCCTTTCCAAAATACCTCAAAAGATGCATTGTCAGGAACTAGAGCCTGGGACTGGTCAAGTTTTCTTTTCTTCCTCTCCTTCTTGACCATAGTTTTGTGCTGAAGGCTATAAAAGATGTCCAGTGGAGGAAATTCATCAATTATTAACACAACCTCGGAAGAAGGGAAAGCTTGCATAATTTCAACATATTTATCCTCCAAAGGCTTCTCAGGAACCTTTGTTGTTATGAAAGTCTGTTCATGGCTTTTGGAAGTGTCTTGGACCTTTTCTTGTGAAAGAGTTTTAGCAACTTCAGGTTCATCGACCTTAAATTTAGAGCCTAATTGTATTGTTCCCATATTTCTTCTAGCCTAGCATTAGATATAAAACCCTTTGCTTGAGAAGAAGAGGAGGAGATTTTTTCTCTTGACTGAGAAGCACCAACAGATTGTGTAGAACCAACAATTACAACATCATCAGGAATTATCCTCTCTTGAGGAATCTATAACGAATCCATATGCAGATTTAATAGCCTTGAGGCCTTGTACTGAGTGAACTGGATCATTTCTTTTGGAGTTAACTATTGCTCTACTAGTTTCACAACCATTGAATAAGTATAAGATCTCTCTAACAAATCATCAAACTTATTTGGCTAATGGGAAAATTTATCGATGCTTGATGCAGCTGTAACCTTTTTGACAATTTGATGAGGGTCATATTGTTTGTTGGGAATAATGGGGAAACCAAGCTCTTGAATAACATTAATTTCAATGACTGCATGCTTGTAGTTATCCAAGGCATATATACCACATTGGACAGGAAAAACATGCCACACCTTTTTATTGAATTCCTTAGAAATATTGTTTCCCACAGTCTGATAGGCTATCTCTCTAGAAAGAAGTTTGGCAGGGATGAACATAGGTAACACATGTGGGTGGGCTAGAATCCCATAGACTCTAACATAGGTGAACAATTCCTCACTGAATCAATTTCTTGCTCAGAGCAAGTTAGTTTCAGCTTCTATAAATACTCATGGAGTCCTTTTATCAAAAATAATCTGATAGATGGGTAGCATGACTCCATGATATATTTTGTAGAAATGTGGTAGATATTTGGAATCCCAAATAATATCATGGTATATGTGAATAGGGGTTGGGTCTTCCAGAGTCCACTTCCAATCCATAGAGGAAAATTCCATGGTGAAACACAAGGAATCCATGATATAAGCGCTCATGTAAAAGGGGGGAATTATGTTCTCATAGACTTTGCACCTACTTTTAAAAGACAACATATGGGTGTCTAGGTTATCTGAGAGTATATTACCCCAATCAAAGTAAAACCCTCTGAAGCGCCATCAATAAGTGGTACCCATTGATTAATAAATTTACATGTATTAAGTTGAGAAAAAAGTATACACATCATAGGATCTACCTGGAAATATGGACCAACAAGGGAATCTACAACATACTTACCGGTTTCCTCTTGCTTGTGTTTGTTTGGATCCCTTCTCCATCCTCTAATAAACTCTAATGCATGGTCATGTTCTTTCATAAATACTTCAATGAATTTCTTGTCATATTTACATTATGCCTCGGGAAGATGGTACATCCTCCTCAAGTCTTCGCCGGTAAAAAAATTTGATGAATGTTTGCTTACTAGTAACAATATTCCTGTTAGCAATGCTAAAATTGTCTACAACCCACCAAACCATGTTTGTATAAGGAATAATTTTAGGCCTGGTTGCAATCCTGTGCAAGAAGGAATTAGCCACATCACTGTAGATAGTGTTTGAGACTAGAGTAGAATCGTTAGTAGTCACTATCCTTTGTGTGACCCTGGGTCCTTCATCTTCAAAGAGTTTATACATGGATTCCGATGAGGATTGTCTAGAGTCTTTAGAACATGTTGTATGAGAAAAACCCTAGTGTAGCATTATTGTCTTCAATGTTGTCAACAAAAGGAGTGGCAGATTGCTATTGCGCTGCATTTTTCTTCTTTCCCTTTTGTTCTTTTGACATTTCTTCAATGTTCTAGCGGTTGGGGCTAGCATGTAGCAGAAAACACAGGGATGAGCAAAAGAAATTACTCATAGAGGACTTAGAATAATGAGACTTTACAACAACAATCCCTTCTTTAAAGAAAATCTTGATAAAATTGAACTGAAATGAATGAAAGCATTTATGATTTCAAAAATAATAACTTCAACACTCTCTAACATTAAGTGCGGAAACGTGAAATCATGTGGGCTTTCCAAATCAGCATATCGAAGGATAAATATCGGAGAAATGAATTGGAGGGATGCGTTAGAAAGTTACGATAATGAGAACTTCTGATGTATGGGAATTTTGATGAAGTAACAATTATTTAAAATAGGCGTGAAGCGATATTGTTATGAAACCAACTCACAAAAAGATAGAAAAGATAGTTGAACGCCTTAGAATTCAGCATCTTCAAGGGGGAAACCTCCTTTACATTACACAAATGAACAATTCTTGGATGATTCAAATGACAAAACCTCCTTTCTATATATAGGAGTCTAAGGGGTCACAATATAACCCAGCCGACCTAACAATAATAATATAAAGCCACAAAAATAACAATAGAGGGATCCTATGGGGCACAGTAATAACAATATGGGGACAATAGGGGCACAACAATATTAATAAGGGGTATACTACAATAGTAATGGGGTAATCACTAGTATTATAGGGACCCACAGCCCCTCTCCTTCAAAAAAGTGTGTCCTCAACACTTGAGTAGTTCTTGGATACTTTTTGTATAAAAATTCTCATCCTCCATGTTGGAATCTTCAACGGATAAGTTCTTCACTTGATAAGATACTCTGAAATTGATCGATTTCGTAAGCTGTCGAGTTCTTGTTTCTGTGACTGCTTCCGGTTCCAATATAATTTTTCCTTCCTCGTCAAGTTCTGGCAATATTGTTTGAACTGGAGCTTGTCGCCTATAACCTTCTTTAAACATGAAACATGGAAAACTGGGTGCAATCGAGAAGCTGCAGGAAGCTCCAATTTGTATGCCATAGTACCAATCTTTTGCAACACCTTGTACGGACCATAATACTTTGGTGATAATTTATTATCCTTCTTAGCTTGCTTGAGGACATTTGCTTATATGGTTGTAGCCGTAGGAATACCCAATCACCTACATCAAAACTTCTTTCGCTGCGATGTGATCTGCCTGTTGTTTCATTCTATTATGTGCCAACACGAGGTTATCCTTTAAGAGTTGGAGGACTTGTTGTTGATTTTCGATGTGATGTTCCACTGCTTGAACCTTAGAATTTTCTCTTAAATATGATGTGATGGATGGTGGCTGATACCCATAAAGTGCCATAAATGGGGTCATTTTTGTTGCTGTATGGAAGGAGGTGTTATACCACCATTCAGCTAGAGGCAACCATTTGACCCATTGTGTCTGTTTATCAGATACAAAGCAACGAAGATATCCTTCCAAACATTGTTTACTATCTCAGTTTGCCCATCAGATTGAGGATGATAAGATGAGCTATGAGCTAACTGTGTACCAAGACAAGAAAATAATTCTGTCCAAAAATTTCCAGTGAAAATGGGATCTCTGTCACTTACAATAATCTTTGGGTTTCCATGTAGCTTTTGAATTGTTTTCGTAAATGCAGTAGAAACTGTATTGGCTTTAAATGGATGTGATAATGCACAAAAGTGTGCATACTTGGTAAGTCTGTCAACTACCACCATGATGACACTCTTTCCCTCAGACTTGGGTAAACCTGTGATAAAATCCATTGAAACCTGCTCCCAACGTTGGGCTTGGAATGGATAAAGGTTGTAATAGACCCGATGTCTTAATTGTTTCAACTTTATTTTGTTGGCAAACCAAACATTCTGCCACAAACTTTTGAATATCTGATTTAAGGCCATCCCAAAAGAATTATTTCTTAACCCTGTGGTAAGTTTTTAAAAATCCTGGGTGCCCTCCTAAGGGAGAAGTGTGCAATTCCATAAGAATCTTTTGTTTGAGCTGGGAATTCTTACAGAGGTATAAGTGATCTTTGTACCATAACAAATCGTTTTTCCAGCTAAATGTATTAGAAGTACTGGAATCTTGTTGTAGCTTTCGAATAAGTGCCCACAGTTCTTCATCATTCTTCCATTCCTCCCTTGCTTCATTTATCCAACCTGGTTGGATAATAGAAATGGCACACAACAATGTTTCCACATCCTCATCCTTTCTTGAGAGTGCATCTGCCACCACATTTTGCTTCCCTTTTTTGTATATGATTTCAAAGTCATAACCCAACATCTTTGTGACCCATTTTTTGTTGTTCTTCAGGAGGATATATTTGTTCTAAAAGTATTTAAGGCTATCATGATCCGTTTTTACCTTGAAGTGTCTTCCCATTAGGTAGGGTCACCATTTCTTAAGTGCATGGAGTATTGCCAACATTTCCTTCTCATAAATAGCTCTTGTGTAAATACTTTTTCCCTTGATTGGATGACTTTCGAAAGCAATGGGTCTTTCATCTTGCATTAAAACAACACCAATTCCATTTTTGGAAGCATCACATTCCACAATAAAGGTTTTTGTGAAGTCTGGTGTAGCTAAGACCGGTGATTGGCACATTGCCTCTTTAATATATTTGAAGGCCTTTGTTGCTTCTGGAGTCCATGAAAATGCATCTTTCTTCCACAATGTTGTTAGAGGTGCTACTATTTTCCCATAATTCTTAACAAACTTACAATAATACCCTATCAACCCGAGAAATCCTCACAAGTGCTATATGGATGTGGGAATTTCCCATTCCTTAATGGCTTTAATTTTGCTAGGGTCTACCTTAACTCCTTCATGAGATATAATATGACCTAGATATTCCAC